>CM037854.1:214497881-214526847 GCA_021234595.1 Delia radicum
CCCCAAAGTAAGCAAATGTCCATAAACTATGCGGAGGAACGAATAAATGTCCCAGAAGTATGCGCTGTGCATACATATGATTATAATATACATATATCTGATTATATATATAAGTATTTCCTCATTTTTCGTTAATGCACACATATGAACATACAAGAATGGATTATAAAGACATATGAATCAAGTATGTATGAATGTGGACATGTATGGAGCATGTGTGTTCATATATGGATCCATATATGTTGATTTTTAATAGACTTATAAAATTTTTGAGTTTAAATTTTAATTTAATACCCAATATAAAAAATAATATGAACAAAAAATAAAACTTATTACATTTATTAATATGAAGGGCTTATTGTAAAAACTTGATAAGCAACATTATATTTTTAGTGTGTTTTTTTTACTTTTAAAGGTTAAAAACTGCAAAATATATGACTTTTGCAGGATCGTTCATACTTTCGGTACTTGTAATAAGTGTTTAAGCAAGATTTCTATCAAATATTAATCCATGAATGTCCAGGAAATAGCGAAAATCCATAAAACAATATATGTGGCTTATCAACTTTTTTACAATAAGGTCTTTATACGTATTTTGTAAGGTGTTACCAGAATGGACAGGCCTTTGTTAAAATAATAGGTGTTGAAATAGTAACCATTAACCGACCTTGATTTCTTATTCCCAAACTTATTCCCAGGTACTAATAGAAAGTTTTGCTGTTTAAGCGCGGCCTTTTGCAAAATTGTGTAATATGGTAAAATATTCAAATTACAACGTATTCGGACTACCAGTAAATAAAATGATGGCTGTGCCATGCGAAAGTGAAACTAAATTATGTTAATTTTTTTAATTTTTGTGGAGCTTTTACTTTAGGTATGGTTACGTCACATTATCGTGACATAACCACAATTTTAAAGTTTTTTTAACACTTTAAAAATTTTCGATAGGTGAAGGGTCGCAGATCTGCTGCAAAATATTTTCCATTTAACACACAAAAATTAAACCCCATTTCATGGACGAAAGCCACCGATTCAATAACTTTAATTGCTGAAATTCCGTCAACAACGAAACTTGCTAATTAAATTAGAAATTGATAGCTCTTTAATTAAATTATTTTTCAATTAAATCATAACTCATCATTCTGTAATATCAAAGTGGGATTTTTCAAAATTTTACCCTACGGGTCAAAAGTCGGGACATCAGAATTCGTTTTAGAGGTATGGTTCTTTCGGCAAAGTTTCTTATTTTGATCCCTAGAATACGATTTTCCTTGAACGTTACCCGCCCTAACGTACATGGTATTTTAAGTGTTGCCATACCAAATGTTTTTTTATAAAATTGTTGTTTCCATACCAATTGTTTTTTTATAGCTTGAATTTTATAACATTAAATTGAATTCTCATTTAGTTAGCGGTGCATGCGAACTACGGTGGCGCCGCATTACGCGAAACGCGTAAAGTATCATAATGTCCATGGACTTTATGACAATTTGGAATTTGACAATTTTGGACATTATGTCACTTTCAAATGTGGCATAGCATTCAGACTTTTTAAAATAAAAAGATTAATAATATTTAGTATATCAATACAATTTTTTTAAATATATGTATATCACAAAATAAAACTAAACTTATAAATCGTATAATCGCACGCAAAGAGCGGCCGAATGCCGCCACACAGAAACACTTGTTTTTACAAATTACTTGATGTCTTAAAAATATAAGATTTCAACGGACTCGACATCTGATTTGAAAAACAAGTTCTTCTGGGTGGAGGCCTTCGGCCGCTCTTAAGGGTTTTTTTCTCCGTAGAACGCGGCAGGCGGCTTCGCGAAATAAAGTTTTTTCTGCGTGCGACACAAAATAAACTTCAAAATTACTGATCTGTTTCCACACTGGAGTATAATGTCCATGGACCTTATGTCACCAAAAAGTGGCATAATGTCCATGGACTTTATGTCATTCCATTTGAGGACATAATGTCACATTGCAGAGTGTCATAAAGTCCATGGACATTATTTCATAGTGAAATAAATCCCAATTTGTATGGAAAATTTTTGGGAGTTATTTATTTTTTTTTGGGAGTTATTTCATTTGGGAGTTATTTCACGGTACCGTAAATTTTAGTTCAATACTATTTTCAAATAGTTATAATATGTTCTACCTTATTATTTATATATTGTTGGTTGACGTAGTTAAATGCCTTAAAGTGTTTTTATGTTGTTTCTTCATTTTTAATCATTATAATGTCACTTTTCTGATTATACCTACATGATTTCCTTAACATTTCAGTTCTTAGTTTTTCTAATTTTTTTTTTATTATTTTTTTTTGGTTCAACAAAAAGACAATGATTGATTATCTGATGACATGTTAGATTCGACAGGTGTTTTTGAATAATGTGTTTGTTTTTTTTTTTTTTTTTTTTGCTGATAGCTGATATGCTTAGGCCGAGTTTTAGGGATGTAGATTATCTTTAAACTTAGATTAACGAAGTTTGTAAATGGAATACTGCATCAAAAATGTGGTTTATTTTATTGTGTATTAATAAAGGCTAAAATTCTAATAAAGTAAGTGGTTTATACAATTTTTGGTAGTAAACTTGGAAATGGCAGACAAAATTCGTTGTCGGTTCAACTAAACCGAGTTTAACTGGCATTCCTTAAACTAGGCCTAAATGTTGTTTGGTTGATTCCTTTTTGTTTTTTTTTTTGTGTTTCTTATGGCAACATGATTTTATTTGGTTTATTTTTCTACCTTCAAGTTGTGTTGTCATTACCTTGATTCATTCATATGTTCAATTTATGTTTGTGTATTTAAGTTGTCATTAAAGAAATATTTTCAGTTGAAAAATAAGCCATTAGGTTAAACAAGATTGATTTGGGTATATCATTTGTTTGTCTATGTATTTATTCTGTTTACATATTTGTTTTTAGGTTATTTGCATATACTACGTTTACTATTTCATTGCCTTTGGTGATTGCTAACACAATGGGGAAGGTTAGCAAATATTAAAGATATTGGCTTAGCTAAAGAATTTATGCAAACATTTTATAAAATATTAAGGAAAATAACTTAAAATCTGTACTTTAAAAAAATTGCATTATTTATTACAATATCATTCATAGTAAGATATATGACAAAATTTTTGGAAATAATTCCGCAATTTCTTACTAACTGGCCGCCAGATTGCAAATGAAATTTGGAAAAGTCATATATGACGTATTATATAGCTTTAAATGAATCTCTTAGACATTCGGGGACGCCATATATGACCGCCCAAAGTATTACATTAAGGTGGTCGTCAAAATGATACGGCTACTTGCATTTTGTTATGTTTATGCGAAAATACAAAGAGTAGTGGTGTATCCCGGTAGGCTAGTTGGTAGCGTGCTAGCTTATCAGTGCGAGGGTCGTGGGTTCGATTCCCACCAGAGGCACTGGTCTGTTTTCGCTACAACACTCCGAAGGCCATAGTAGCTCGGTTAGTGTTCGGTTAGGTTAATAGTATACAAAGAGTATTGAATAGTGCCGTTACTTATGAAATATGTTGCTCAAGAGTTGTTTATATAAACATCATTTGCTTTCATGTATTTACCGTTAGTTCAAATCAAAATTTGAATAAAGTTAATTTATAAATGCTTCAAAATGATAAGGTCAGTGCTAATAAATGTGAAATCGTAACGCATTGTTCTTTGTGTGATTTTTTTTATGCAATTTTTAATTTGAGACAAAATGGGACTAAGAAAGGCATTGTCTAAACTTGAAAATGGTCAGATCGAAGCATTTTTCGACCAGCAATTGGGGATGATAGAAATTGCGCAAAAATTAAGTCATTCGCTTTGTGTAGTTCAAAATACTTAAAATAAAATGAAAGCTCTGGTTAACTTTTTCCTAACCTTGTAGTTCATTTAAAAAAAAACAAACCACATCCAATGACTGTTTTATGACTTTACATTAATATTTTACAGTCGTTTTTTTGTTATTTAAAAAAAAAAACAAAAAATAAGCAAATAGGATACTAACACATAAAAGAACCATGAAAAATAATAAAAAATAAAAATTCATATTAAACATTTATGACGATACGAGGCGAACTTTAAATAGGTATAAAAACGAAATAGTTGTTACTAAATCAGACAAAGGCAACAAAACGGTCATCATGTATAGAAACGATAATGGAATGGAATGAATAAACTCTTAGAAGATTAATCTACCTATAAAATACTACAAATAGACCCAACACAAAAACTACAAAAAACAAATGACAAGTTAACAATGGTTCTATTAAAACAGGAACACATTACTAGATACGAAAAATTCAAACTAACATCGAATGCTGCAACCGCTCCCAGATTCTATGGCCTCCCATGCTACAACCTATCTAAATATATTGGAACTATTATGGAAAATATAATACTAGAAAAATACAATATTAAAAACGCAATGGAACTGATAGAAAAGTTGGAGGAGATAACGTTGGACAAAGACGATATATTAATATCTCTGGACGTGGTATCGTTATTCACTAACATACCTATTTATTTAGTCATTAAAAATATTATGAATCAATGGTGTTCACGCCGTGAATAATAGTGTAAACTACCCATATTTGGCTAACAGCATTGCCATATATACTAATGTATCAGCTGTTAACATGACAACTGCAGCCAACTTAACATCAACTGCATTGTCATCAAATCAACTCAGAATTTTTCTACTCGTCATCCAGACAACATCCCTTGTTTTAAAGTTTAAAACCAATTGGTGAAAATTCATTAAAATTAATTTTAAAGTGAGATTTATATTGAACCCTAAACACTTATGAAATCAACACACAAAGAAATATTATGCAATTTGCCATCAGAAATTTTGTTACTAATGTTCAACTGAACATTAGTTTACACAACCAAGTTCCGTTAATTTAACTGAATTTTAGTTTCAACACCCAAAATATTCAAATATCTAATGCAAATATCGTTGGACTAACTGAATTTATAAGTTGTTACCATTAAATACACTTTTTAATTCGGTTGGCACTTTATTTCTCTGTGTGAAGTTAAAACTTAACTCTAAAGTTAAACCTAAAACCTTAATTTAAAAATAAGATTAAAAGTAAAACTTTAAGTTTATATAAAACTAGCTGACCCGGCAAACGTTGTTTTGCCTTAAAATTTTATTTGCATTAATTAGCTGACCCGGCAGACGTTGTCCTGCCTAACATTTGATTTAAGGCTAATAACTTTTCTATAAATATACAGAGGACAAAAAGATTAAAACTTTTAAACAAAATGGGGCGTGAAAGGAGGCGTGGCGTATGAAACGTTTATATCTACCTTGCTGGAGTATATAATGTGTAGTATATAGTGGGCGTAAAAGTGGGCGTGGTCAAAAAAGTAGCCTATTAATCATGCCAGAGTCCCAGTTAAATGCTGTAAAAATTTCAGAAAGATCGGTCCAGAGGTCTGGTCTCCTATAAGGTACAAACAAACAAATAAACAACACACATTCCATTTCATATATGTATATTGAAAGCAGATTAATTATAATTTAAGGTAAAATGGGGCGAAAAGGTAATAAAAAAATGTATGGCTACCTTCCATGTAGATAAAAAGTGTATAAAACTTTAGGTAAATACATATTACAAAAAAAGTATTTTGTATAGCAAACATTGTTAGTGGTATAAGTAAGTATCTGAATTAAAAAAAGGGGGGGCGGTGAAGTGGGCGTGGTTCATAGTTATATGGCGACGTTAACAGTATTAAGAGCAATATACTACCAAATAAAAAAAATTAGTTGGAATGAACAAATTTTTACAGAGAACAAAAAGTTTAAAACTTTGAAACAAAATTTGGCGTGAAAAGGGGCGTGAAAGGGGGCGTGGCGTAAGAAATGATTATTTCTACCTAGCCTGGAGTATAATGTGTAATGTATAATGCTATTGTAGATTCTCTAACATATACCTAAATTATTGGATAACTCCCTGTTTAATTCCCGCTTTAAATGTAGACATAGCAGCAAAAAATTTAAAAAATTCCATTTTTGGAAATTTTTGCTTTTTGTTTTGGGAATTGTGTGATTGCTTCAAATCTTAAATTCTGACATCAATATCACATTTGTGACTTTAAAGTCTATTTAAGTTCAAAAATCATTCGATTATGTCTGTTTAAAAACATTTTATGGATTAGTGAAATTTTACATTATTACAAAAACCACAATTCTTAAATTTCTACTAGGATTTCCCAAGTTTTTGTTCAGCTAAAAGTGCTAAATGGAATTCTTTTTTAAAGTGTCGTTATCTTCAGGTAATTTATTTTCCAGCGACACCAAACACTTATATGGCATGTTTATAACTTCTTAACAAGAAATCTTCAGAAGTTACCCATTATTCATGTCTTTCATATTAAACTGTGCAACGATAACAAATTTCCTGAATAAGTTCAACGAGAAATGGAAACAGACTGTTAGTATATCAAAACACTTAAAGGGTTTTGCAAACTTTGCTCTTATTGACTTTTAAGCGTATGAGTATTATTATTAATAATATCACTCATACGCCTTTATAAGCTTTATAAATAATATGATTTATTACTACACACAGAAACTAATGTAGCTATTTGCCAACTGGAATTCGATTACTATGACTCAAATTCGGTTATTACAAGTTTCATACAGTTGGCACATCTTGATATTACTCTCATAATAATCCATGCTAAAAATACGAAAACAATGTCAAAACTACGAAATATTTTGTAAAATGAACAAATTTTCGTTTATTTTACAAAATTTTTGGTTATTTTGACATTTTTTTGTATTTTTACGCATGGATTATTATCAGTGTAGTTTTCACAACAAAGTTCGGTTAATTCAACAGAATTTTAGTTGCAACAGCCAAAATTTTCAGAAATATAATGTAAATATCGTTGTACTAACTGAATTTATAAGTTGTTACCATTAATATACACTTTTCAATTCGGTTGGCACTTTATTTTTCTGTGTGTATATACTAAATTTCCGAAACTATTATCTTTATAATTATATAAATCGTATTAGTTATATTTGATTTTGTAATAATCTTACTGATGCGTCATTTTTATCCAGTCTTAACTTTTACTATCCACTAAAGCACAATTCCTTTAACATTTTATAAGATACTTTATTTTTACAAAATTACGTGTATATTAGGGTGATAACTTTTTTTGGACAAAATTCTCCCCAGGGGTTTTCTAATGGCAAATATTGTATTAATGATAAAAAAAAATATTTCAGTTCAATTTGGTAAAAAAAACCGTACGCACCGACAGCGATTTCTAAAATGCCTTTAATATATATTTTTAAATTTTTTTTAATAACAATTTTTTTAAAATATGGTTTATACATATGTAAGTAAGCAAACTTGGAAGAAAACTATTCCATTGACTCGAAAATGGACTTTACTATTGAAATCAGCATGCCTTAATTATATAGATGTGATGGTCAGACGTTGAGGCATCAAAAAAAGTTTTTTTTTAACTTTGTTTGATTCGAAATTTTAACGCGTTTGGTGCGTACCCTTTTTTAACGATAGCGAAAAACTAAAAACGCAGTTCTTAATATTTGTCCATGCCCTACACGATTTTGTCTGGGGAGATTTGATATTTGCAAAAAATGCAAAAAGTTATTACCCTAGTGTATATATTTCAACTGTCATTCAAATTACTATTATAACTTACTCAGACATTGTACATAAATATATTAAAAAGCATTTCTTTTAATCACATATTAATAATGTAGTCATTTGTTAACTACGGTCGTATGTACCTCAATTACTGTTCACATATTCCTTTTAAACAATTTTCTTTCTCCAAGGGACAGCATTTAAAATAGGCACTCACGTACAATTTATTTAGTAACATTATAGTCAATTAACATTTTCATATAACAAAGTGTAACATGAATAAACATCATCGTGTTCTACTTAGTGTTAGTTATAATGTATTTACAAATATGCATTAACCAGTACAATCAATTTAAAAGAGTAATATCCCAAGTAAAAAAGTTTATATAAAATTATATATGATGAGATATTTTCCGCACATAGAATTTAATCCGAAAAATTGATTAAATTAATTGTATCACTTTGGATGTATTTTCGTAGATTGTAACATTCCTGTTACAATTTGATTTTTAATAAATATAAAAAGACACAATTCAATTCTTATTACAATAGACAAAAATAATTTGTTCTAGTTTTTGTACTTTTGTTAGACAGAAATTTCAAACATTTTTATTTTGTCTAAAAAACAAAACAAAAAAAAAAACAAGCAAAAAATATTGAAGAATATTTAAGAACTCAAAATTATAAGTTTTTATTTAGATTGTTAAAATGATAATTTAATTTTTTTTAATAAGACTTTTTAAAAATAAAATCAGTTTTTTTTTTTTAGCTTTCAACAACTTTAATAAACAATAATTATTTATTTCTAAGTCAATGATACATGAACAATAATGGCATTTTTCTTAGTCAACGATATGATAAATTAATATATAATCATATATGAAGTCACATAGTTAAATTAAAATCATATATGTAACAATATTTTGCATATATTTCAATACCTGATATTTTTGAGTCCGAAAATGGTGCTGTGGATATACATGGCTATTGTGCGTCCAATACTGACATATGGCTCTATCGTGTGGTGGACTGCGACCACTAAGAGGGTGGTTACGGATCGTCTGTATAGGGTGCAGCGCTCTGCTTGCATTGGGGTTCACGGGCGCGATAAGAACTTGCCCCTCGGAGGCTCTCAATGTAATGCTTCACATTATCCCTGTTGATTTGCATATAATGGCGGTTTCTTCTAGAAGCGCAGCGCGGCTTGCTGCAAGGGGTTCCTGGAAGTCCAGCACCTATGGACATGCTAGGCTTCTTGATAGACTTCACCCACGTGTGGGATTTGAGTCCGACTATGTTACTCCTAGATTGGATTTCTGCCGACCTTTTCGGGTTAGCTTTCCCTCCAGGCGGGAGTGGGATATGGGGTATCCAACTTTTGGTTTTGACATCAGGGTATATACCGACGGCTTCAAAGATGAGTTGTGGATATAGGCTCCGGGGTCTTCTCGGGTGAGTGTAACTTGCTGTGTTCTTTCAGGCTACCTGATCATGCTACTGTTTTCCAGGCGGAAATTCTGGCTATCAGGGAAGCCTGCAGACTCCTGTCTGAAAGGGGGCTCGAGGGACAGTGGGCATCTTCGCCGATAGCCAAGCGGCTTTAATGTCCCTGAGCTCGTAGGTCACATCCACTGCTCTCGTTGGTCAGTGCAGGGAGGAACTGTCCAGGCTAAGCTGTCTATCCAAAGTTACTCTTTGGGATAGACAGGCCACAGAGACCTCTACGGTAATGAAAGGGCAGACGAATTGGCAAGGGCAGGATCTGCCTTAACGTCTCCACATCGGTGTCAGTCGCTGCACCGCTGGGGACTGTTAAGGGGGAAATTTTCCGGCACTATTTTCGCAGGGCGGGGGACAGGTGGCATAATTTGGATACCTGTAGGACCGCGAGACTTACGTGGCCCAACTACGACCTAGGGCGTACAAACTCTCTCCTGAGCAGGAGCAGGAGGGATGTCTCGAGGCTGACGGCTGTTCTGACCGGTCACTGGCTGATTGGTAGGCATGGCATTAGACTTGGGATTGTACGCGGTTCGCATTGTCGCAGCTGCGGCATACCGGGCGAGACTGTGGAGCATCTTCTCTGCGATTGTCCGGCTATGGTGGGTCTAGTACTCCGGATACTAGTTCCTTACGGATAGTGTGGTCTATTCAAGACGGAGTCGCTTTTTGACTCTACTTGATGCTCACGAGTAGCGTGAGCTGCCACTTAAACCAACAACCAACCTGATATCATACATTACTATATATGATCCCATATATGCTTCCATACATGGCATACAGTTTCATATATGCTGATATATGAAATAATGGAGTCATGCATGTTCATATATTACCATATATTATCATTTTCACTTGGGAAGTTTAATTATTCACAAACATATTTTATAGTAAAATACGAATGATTTAGAGTAAATTTGTATTATATATTATTTTTAATTCTAAAATAGTTTGTGTTTAGCTGAAATATGTCCAAAAATTATTTCTTATTGAAAAAATATATGCAGACTAGCAATATTAATAAAAGGGCTAACAAATATAGCCAAATTTCTTTAATATCATTATCTCCAACTGTATTTTCTTGATCAGATTTAAGCTGTAAATTTATAATTGTAAGTACGTTTAATGCTACTTGAAGAAGAAAACTTTATGTGCGCCCCGGTAGGCTAGTTGGTAGCGTGCTGGCTTATCAGTGCGGGGGTCGTGGGTTCGATTCCCACCAGAGGCACTATTCTGTTTTGGCTAAAACGCGCCATAGTAGCTAATGCTCGTTGGGGTTATAGTATATAATTTGTAATTATATGATTATTAATTAACCCTAGAAAGATAACGTTATTTTTTGTACTGAAAAGATAACGCTACGTCTGAGAGACGTATGCTTGCTTAAATCCTTGTAAGGACACTAAATAGTCAAATATTGATAAATTTGTTTTTAAAAATAATTTTTTTATTCAATTTCTTTTCATTTTTAATTATAGTTAAAGAAACCATAAATATAAAATTAAAATAAAAAATAAAATAAAATATTTATTAAAAATAATGAGAACATTTGAAGTCTTCTTTGAAGAACTTTGGTTTTGTTTAAAAACTAAAAAAAAAAAAATTGGTGGTCCAATTAGAAAATAATAAAAGTATTGAACTAAACAAACAAACAAAAATTAAATTCAAAGTGTATTATATGCAAGAATCACAGACTAAATTTTTGTGGTCTCCACATACAGGTGTATCACATTTGACACATGACATTTTGGACATGCGTCGTATTTTTGATGGACAAAAGCCACAATATCTTTTCTTTTTGGCTACAGGCTGATCTTCGACGCTAACACGATTATTATCGACTTCATCGGATATGATATTTTGAGTGTTGCTGATACCACAATTATTGCTGGATTCATTGGATATTGCATCTTGAATATTCCTGCGTAATGTTCGCGACATAGTGTGAATTTCGACTATTTCTTCCATCCACGTGGTTGATAACGACTTAGAAAGTTCTTTCATATACTCCCTGCGACTTATATGCCATCGTTTTCAACTAATTTTACCTTTAATCTCCTCTGCAATTTAAATAAAATACATAAGTAAAACAGTCCAAAAGTTATTCAAAAGATATCGATACGTCTCTCAGACGTATGCTGAGCTCATTTCTCAGAAAATAAACAACTTACCGCTGCAAAACAACCTCCACCGTCAAGTTACTGCTAACGACTGAGATAAATGTGAGAACTTCTATGTTAACGATTGAGAGAAAGAGAGCAGTAAAATGCAAAACCCATACGTCTTGCAGACGTACGTTATCTTTCTAGGGTTAATAAAATAAAAAAAAAAAACTTTACGTTCTAACTATGAGTTTTTTTTTTCTCAGTTTCCTGTAGTGATGTTAAATAGTTTTTAAAGGGCGGGTCAATTGAAGAAAGTAATACCATTCAAGAATTCTGTTCAACCTGTGTCTTCAACATGTTCAATAAGAAACAATTTTAATAATGAGACAAATATTTAGATCCATGGCAGATTCTGTGGTTTTTGGTTTGTAGAATTATAAAATATTTATTCTTCCTATTAATTAATGCGTTGCTTTCTTTGGAAAGGGGGATAGTGGAGAGATGAATGGTGGTGAAAGATGAAGGGCTTCAAACATGGCAACACTGTAATTGCGCGAGATGATAAGTCTTAGAACAGTTGTTGGTGGCCACCTGATGTAGAGTTGGGGAATTTATTGAAGCTTTTTTGTGTCATAGCCCTGATTCATTATTTTACTTCGGTGGGGTTAAGTGCTATGGGAACACCGAAGGTGGGCGCAGCGATACATATAAGTGATAGAAAACTCATACATATTATTTTTCTAAATTGATGTTCTCGTCACCGGCAATCGAACCCGGGACAATCTGTGTTACAGTCCAACGCGCTAACCATTACACCACAACGCCCACAAACCATTATGGTAGTAAATTAAAATATAAATTTATAAGAGTGTAGTACAACTGTTTTTGTGTAATTATAATATAAATGCTGTTGTTGAAGTTAAATAATGATAGTGTTAGTAGATTTCCAACCAATTTATTATTTACTCGGGATGTTCATGTTGTATATGCAATAATTGGAATGACAATAAACTTAATAGAGTTTTTCCTATGAATATTAATGTACACACAGAGAAACATTTATTTATTTGCCAACTCAAATGCTGTTAATACGAATTTAAGTCGGTTGGTATAGTTGAATATTGGTTTATACCATTAAAATACACCTTTCAATTCGATTGGCAAATATCATCGTGTATAGGGGGGGGGGGGTAGCTATGCGAAATGTTAAATATTTTTATAATTAATCCTTAAAGGAATTGATAAAAATGTATGACAAAAATTATAATTTTTACCGTAAGACACTAACAATTAAAATTTTTATTTTTTCAAAAAATTTCCTTAAAAAATATGATTTAAATATATCGCATGATACAACATATCTAATAAATTGTATGCTTCTGATTTTTTTAATTATATACAGTGGCTCAATAAAGTAATCGGACAAGCGTTAAAATTATAATCATTTTAATATTTTGCATACTAAAAATGGTTTTAAAACAATTTTTTTTCATAATAATAAACAATACAATGTGAAATTTAGAAAAACTAAAAACAAAATTTATTTCGTATTCATTTACAAAAAAAATTTATAAAAATTCATCTATAAGTCAAAACTATATAATAAAAAAGTAGTCGGACACTTTCAATTCATTTATCATAAACTCTCGATACTTAAAATTAATACTTAGTAGGAAGTCCTTTGCCTTTTATAACAGCTTCTAATCTTCTTGGCATTGACTCAAAAAGATTTCTGCAGACAGAATGATCAATTTTCGCCCATTCGTCCTTTAACGCCTTTTCGAGGTCTTTTTTATTAGAAATCGTATATTTTTTAAGCTGGTTTTCTAAGTGTGCCCACAAGTGCTCGATAAGATTAATGTCTGGAGACTGTGCTGGTGTTTCCAGCACATGTGGACAATTATACAAGAGCCACATGCGTACAGCGTGAGCATTATGTTTAGGATCGTTATACTCGTAAAACTGAAATGTGTCTTTTATACCCAGTTTTTCGACACTTGGTACCAAGTTTTCTTTCAAAATGTTTAAATATTTCTTATGGTCCATGATACCATCTATTATGCACAGCTCCCCAACTCCAGAGGCTGACATGGAACCCCAAACCATCACTGAACCGCCTCCATGCTTAACAGTTGCTTTCAGAAGTTCTTCGTTTGACTTTCTCCATACATATGACTATCTGTCTGATCTGCATATGTTAAATTTACTTTCGCCTGTAAATAATACTTTATTACAGAAGGAAATATCCATTTTTTTATTGTATTGTATTGTTTGGCAAAATTTATTCGTTTGATACTATTAGCGGAATTAATGTACGGTTTCTAACAGGCGACTCTTCCATTATAACCATTATTACGGAGCACTAATCTGACTGTTTCCGGGTTACAATCTTTTTTTAAAAGTTGAGAAATTTCGTTAGCCAATTTCGGAGCACTAACTTTAGGATTTTTTTTAACCTGATGGACAATCCATCGTTCGTCCGTGCTGGTAAACAATTTAGGTCTACCAGATTACGGAATTTGATATTTTATACCTTTTAATAACATCGTGTACTGTTGATTTTGGTCTTCCAACTCAACTAAATCTCCTATTTCTCGGACCGTTTTTCCTTCTTCAAAATTTTTTATAATAATTTTTCTGATTTCTTCAGATTGTGTATAACTTTGATTAGACATTTTCAGCTAATTTAATAAAAAAAAACGTGTTGAAAACGAATTTCTTCTTCTTTTTATAGTTTACGCTACTTTCACTGGTGTTGACAAATGTAAACAGCTAAAAAACGGAGATTTCCCTAGTTTGTTTTGTAAAAAACAACGGCGTTGCCATATGTCCGACTACTTTTTTGGCGTCTTGTTTTACATCTCAAAATATTTTTATTTAAAATAAAACAAAATTAACATTATATTTTTTTAATTGTTTTTAATTTTTAAAGGCAATAATGTAACATAAAATAAAAACAATAATATCGATCATAATTCATATTTTAATGTAGCAAATATTAAAGTGATTAAAATTAGTGCATATGTCCGACTACTTTATTGATCCACTGTAGGTAGTTATTTATTGTTTTAAAATATTTTTTGAATATAGAAACAAATTTCGAACAATATTCGGCAAAAACAGGGCTTCAATTCATTACCAGACTATTTACTAATGGTACATATTACTTTTGAGACAACTCGAACAAAAATAGGTGCGAATATGAGACATTTTCTTCCCCCAAAATAAAAATTTTTAATACAAAAATATATAAAAGAATATAAAATTTTTAAAAATACTCTAACTTACCACCCCCAAAATCTTTTCCTGGATCCTCGCCTAAACAAAAGTATTGTTACGTGTAAGTAGGCTGGTAATGAGTTGAAACCCGGTTTTTGCTGTGTAAACTTTGCGCCCAAATAAACTTTAACACACAAAAAATTACGTTAATAGAGACTGAGTTAAGCGTTCGTTTGAAATAAAACATTTAACTAATTCAAATTTTATACGGAGTTATATTCTGTACCTTCTTATATAAAAGTTAAGCATTTGATAAATTTTTCTGTAGTACGATGCTGTAATTTATAACGATACGAAAATCGTAAAATGTATCGACAAATTTTGTTGTTTGCACTAACGATTAAGTGATTCACTAAGGACCACTTAAAGATAGTCGACAACTCTATTTTTCTATTTAAAAATTTAACAACACAAAAATTTTTGTCGTTTAAATAACAACAACAGCAGACTTTAACAATAGCGAATATCGTTTAAAATTGTTAATGAAAAAAAATCGTTTACTTTTTTAAACAATTCGATTATTGTTAAAACAAGTTACTGAATCTCACTACTGGTGTGCCTCCCATAAGCAATTTTAGTTGTCGGTTGTCTGTCCACCTATATCGAAAGTTGGAAATAGATTTGAGAACATTTTTTTTTTTTTTTTTGGAAATTTTGAATGTTTTGTTAATTGGTACTAATCCGGGATGTCTCTAATTCTATTCGCTACATAAAACTTCCGTCCGGGAAACTGTGAAAAATCCTCAAAATACATAACTTTTGTCGTACATAATACAACATTCAAGTTTTTGAAAAAAAAAATCCTTTTTCTTAGTTTTGTTCGTTTTTCGGGTTCAGTATTCCAATCCGGAACTTTTTGCACTTTAAGGCCCGATTACCAGTTAAAATTTAACAAACTGAGAAACAACAACAAATGTGTTAGTTAAAGTTCCTAGTTAGTAGCTAACGGTATATTGTGAAAAAGATTCTAAGTGTACTAAGCCCAACAATTTTTTTAACTTGGCGCATAAAATATTTCGAACATTGCACGCAGTCGTGCTACTTCGAGGCCAGAAATCTTTGGATCACCTCTCAAAATTTTCTTCACCATTTTGATCTTGGAAGAATTGGTCGATTTCTTTGTTTTACTACTTTCTGGTTTTCTATCAATTGTTAGGTCCTTGTTAAACGTTCTAGCACATTAAAATAAACTGACTGGATACGTGTAGTTTTTTTTTTTTTTAATTTTTGAAAGTCCAACTAGGATTATTTCGAAAAGTTTTAAAAACTTTCTCTCGCACTTGCTTTAGATTATTTATTGTGAACTAATTATACGAGTACAAGTAATTTTGACAAAGCAAAAATGTTATTAACTGATATATTTTTTAAATATAGTCCGATGACAACAAATATTACAATCAATCGCAAAAAAGTTATAAAGAAAAATGCGTTTTAGCACACAAAAAGGAAAGTATACTGAACATGTATACTAGCTAAATACACACCCAGAAAATTATTTTGATTGGAATTCTGTTGAAAGTATAAAAAATCACTCAAGAAAGCTAAAATTTAATTCCAGTTACATAATTTTCTTTATTTAAACTATTAAACTAATATTACAATTGATACTTTTGTAATAATTACATAAAAAGTCCACCATTTTTTATAATTGGTGAATTCAACCAACACTTTATGAACAAATTAGTTAAGCGAATAATCGGTAGAGCCTACCGTAACAAAAAATTTAATTAGTCATAAAAACTTTAAAATGGATTTTTTTAACACAGACTTTTTTAAAATTTGTTATTTAAAAAATTTTAAAATTGATAAAAATTAAATTAAAATAAATTTCCCTGAAGAAGTCTCCCAATGTGGAGACGAAATATTGGAAATTAATAATTTACAATCGTTTTAACTAAAGATCTTAAGCTCGAAGAAGAATCATATATAATAAAAGAAGATCGAAAAAAATTAAACATATTGAAAAATAAAAATAAAAATAAAAATAGAAAAATAAAAAATTAAAACTGTTTAATGAAACTGTTTATGTAAGTTTACATCAAAAATATAAAAATTTTCATATCATTATCAATAATGCCGACTTTTGGTCTTCTCTTTTAGCAGCGAATTCAAGATTTAATATTATTGGAATCAAGAAATTCAATTAAGTGCTGTTGTTTTCAAAATACATTAAAAACAAAGAAGTGAAGCAGTAAGGAAATGTTATGGACCAGAGTCACAAGGTGTTTGAAAGTGTCACATTTATTTTTTTTTCATACAAAATTTTCGCAAACTTAAAGACTTATTTGTAAAATTTTTTGTATAGAAATATTCCCTGGAAAAATTCTTAGAACTTGCATTGCTTGTCGGACAAAAAGTGCTTGTGATCTTATATAGATTTAGAAGAAACAAAAGAATGTCATATTTTGTTACATCTGTTCTTTAAACAAATCACAGATTCTAAAGATTATTTGGCAAAACGTCTGTTTAAAAAATATATTTTTATATACATACATATGTAGTTATTTTTAAAAAATATTTAAATAACCAAAAAAAGAAACATGAATCTTTTTTTTATTTGGAAATGTTGTTGCATATTTTAAAGATCGATTGCAGGTATTGAAATAGTTTTGATAAAATTTGGTATTCACAGCTAAATATACATCTTGTTTTTAAATAAAACAGAACAAGTGTGAAAATAAAAAGGAGGAAAAAAATAAAAAACTTGTATTGTATATCTACCAAAGGTAGATAGTGCACATAACAAACAAGTTTTCAATTTACTTTTAATCAATTGTGATAATCTTTAGCTTCGAGCTCATATATTAGTTCTCATTTAGTGAAAAAACTTGTTTATATGAATGTTTGATGTTTTGCATGGGATTGTCACTTCTTTCAAAACGTGTTCTAATGACGGCAACCTTGAAAATTCCCGAAATAGATCTATTAACACATTCCTGAAAGTGGTCAATTAATAAATTTAAAAACAAAAACTCTGTAGTTTATTTGTTAGGACAATATCCTAATAAAGAAATATAGAGTATGGCCTCGAACTTGAATAATTTTCATTTTAATATAAATTATCGTTGCCGAAACATTAAATTTAAAGATAGTTATGACAACCGCCGGAATTTCTATTGGCAACAAATTCGGTAGTCACAACTGAGACTGTATTCTGGGGGGCATGTTTAGTATATATTTTTTTAAAAGCTGCAACCATAATAAAGATATCCATTCAGACGGTTTATAGCAAATTAAATAGAATAATGGAATTAGGATGTCCCGAATAAAGCACTTTTTCAAATTTTTTGAAGGAATACCAAAGAAAAAGCTGAATATCGGAAATATAAGTAAACAATTGTTGAAGTGGATCTGCAGATCCCTACCAGCGATTGAAGTTGCCAGTTTTAGTGCATTTTAACAAAAAAAAAACGTTTAAATTTTTGTATCGTAATAGGGCTACTAAAATTTCCTAATTTTTGACTTATTACTGAAAAAAATAATAATAATAGTCAAAGTAAATTATCATATAAAAATTATAATTTTTCTGTTAATTTAGAGAAAAATTTGTCATGATCTAAAACCGAACAAATAAAATCTCACACATAAATTTATAGATCAACGATAAAATTCACTATTGAAAAAAAAATTTTTAAATTTTAGTACAGTAATTTTGGTTCACCAGAAGATTTTTTAATTAGGACCAAGTACAATTTATATAAATTATGTCTTTTTTTTTAATTTGTACATAAAGCAATTGTACACTTAGAATACTATGTAGGTAAAGACCACTGCAATTGTAGTTGAAAACAAATGAAATTTCACTTAAAGAAAGAACGACTTACATTACAGTAAATTCAACTACCATTGTCATTTGTTTTTAATGTTCAAAAAATGACTAACAATTGTTGTAAATATGAACCACATGGTAGTAAAAATAAACAAATATTTATTTTTTTTATTTTTTTGCACAACAAAAAAGAACTGTACAAAAAATAGCAAAAAATTTAATTTTTTCTACAAATGACTGACATTTACATGAAACATAAATAAACCCAAACAACTACATATTTTTATAGCAGAAATTCCCTGAGTGTACTTGCTCAAAACTAAAAACTTTCTGGTTGACCAATACTACTCTACAAAAAATTTGATAATATTTTTTCCGAAATAAGCCCAATATTAACGAAACTTTTGAGCCCAATTTCGAAAAAAAAATCTAAACTTTTTTTTAACTTTAATCGATGGTACGGATACAACGATTATTTTTTCTGCTTGGAACTAAAGCAAAAAAGTTGCGATAAAATCTAAACTCGTTTAGATTTTTTGCAAAATGAAGAAAAATATTTCTACTTCTCAACACTCTAGATACGAACAATATTTTCTTTAATTATTTGTTTATATTATTACAGATGGAATTCTACCCGATATTCTCATAACATATGGGTAAATACCGGCTATTTATATAAACAAAAAAAGGCGAGCAAAAAGTCCTCAATTATGCGGGATCATATTTACGCTCCCGGCGGTCTGTTAAGTTTAACGTGAAGAATGAAGCTTGATTTTAAGTCATTTATGCTTGTTCCAAATTATACTAAAATCAGTCCACTATGAAATTACGAAATTATTTCGTGATATATCCAAATGTTAAACGTTTACATTCTTTAAATACGTCATGCGATGTCTGGTAATAATTTCAATAGTTAAGGAATAACAATCCGTCGGACCTCGAAAGAAAAAAAAAGTCATATATTGTGTTTGGTGCGTTTAGTGTTAATCTATTGATCCTTTATCTATTATAGAGTATATAAATTTTAATAACAGCATATAAGTACAACGTATAAAACAAGACAAGTAATTGACAATAAATGTATGAAAGCCTACACACACAAATGCATACATAGTAAATATAAAACATAATAAGGTAATATGTCACAGTTGTTTTAACCTAAATAATAAACAGAAAAAATGATAAAAGCACGAAAATAAAAATGTTTTTAATAACTACTCTACATTTTTCTCACTCTTTGTTCCAAACAATGAACACTTTTGTTTTATATGACATTGTTTGTATCCTGGCCATGTTGTCAATGCATGGAACAATATATGATTGCGATGAGATATGTGGATGTGTGTGTGTGTGTGTGCATATGAGTACCTGAACTTTGTGGTTATAATTTACATGTTTACCACGTATATTTGGATTTCAACAACTTGACGCTGTAGCAATATAACCATATATCCATATTTTTTTTGTTATCTGTGCCTTTAGTGCTACTACCTTATAACTACTACATTACCAATGGCTTTATGTGTCAACACACATACGCACACGCATAAACACACATATGCATATTGCTTAATAAAAACAACAACTAAATTGAACACCTATGGTGGCCGGGTGTGTTTGTGTAAAACATAAATGGCATACAATTTGAAATGGATTAAATTTCGCACGTACAAACAAAATGTTGACACGCAAACCAGAAAAAAAAGGAAAAAAAAAGTGAAATAACAAAAACAAACGTTGACAACCTACCCATGATTTATGATTGTTTTTATTGATTGTGATGCAAAATATAACGATGTCAAAACAGAATAAAACATTACACCCACACTAGGAAAACATATGTAAACAACTTACAAATGAACAAACATAAACAAATATGAACAAATACACCTACTCTTATAATGTGTATGAGTGTGTAAGTGAAAAAAAAACACATACATATGAATAATTTCGAAGATTTTCGACAACTGTTGAAACCGAATTATTTGCCTCTAATTTCTCAAGGTTTTTGAAGTGAGAGAAACGACCCTACGGTAAATAAAGGTGTCGATTGATCTAAAGTGACAAATATGTGATATGTGAACTAGTCACAAATTTGGTGTATTTAAAAAGTGTCAAATCAGTGCCTGGTTTGTACTAGAAGTATCATGTAACACTACAGTTGATTAAAATAACTAGGCAAGTACAGTGGAAATAAGGACGTAATACTGAACGGGAGAAAAATAATTTAAAAAAACTAAAAACTGATTTCAATTAAAACATTTTTGAATCATTAATACTTTAACTGATTTTACTCCTATCACGGCAATGATAATATCAATTAAAAATTTTATTGAAAATTAAAAAGAAAAAAAAGTTATAAATAACTTCTGCAAAAAAAAATATGATACTCACAAAAAAAAGTGTGTGAACGATACGTTGGTATGTGTGTTTTGTTAATTTTGCTACTGTTTGTTTGTATGTTTAAGTGTGTGCTTGTTTTGCTCAATTGCATTTCGTATATTATACTGACAATTTTCTATTTAAGCTATAGTGTTTGAACAAATTATTTGAGGATTACATCTAAAATAAAATATATATTTATATATGTCGAAGTCAAATAAAATATTAATTAATTCAATTAAATATTTGTTTAGAAACAAATTTAATTCAAATCAAATCTTTAATAAGAAATTTAAGTTTGATATTTTTTCTGTGTATAAAAATGCAGCAATCGTTGCGTTGTGGTGTAATAGTTACCGTGTTGGACTGTTACACAGATGGTACCGGGTTCGATTCCCGGTGACGACAACATTAATTTAGAAAAATAATATGTATGAGTTTTCTATTCCTCATATGTATCGCAGCGCCTGCCTTCGTTGTTCCCATAGCCCCACCGAAAGTAAAATAATGAATCAGGGCTATGAATTACAAAGCTTTAATAAGTTCGGCAACTCTCCATCAGATGGCAAGCAACAACTGTTCTAAGACTTATCATCTCGCGCAATTACAGTGTTGCCATGTTTGAAGCGCTTTATATTTCCCCACCTTTCACCTCCCTACATTTTACATTCTTTATATTCGGTGGCAAATTGTTATACTCACGACTACCCATGTATTCGATACGCTGTTTGGTTGCTTCCAACCTACAACAGGCTACCGTTAAGCTCCCATTAGTCCTAGTGCTAATTGAATATTGTGTGATGCACAATAACATATAGGAACAATTATATTTTAGAAGTTCCATAAATTGATAATACGGTTTGGAATATATCTATATATAATGAAATGGTTGGATGTCTGACAGGATGATTTGACACTAATTTTACTAATTTGACACTAATTTTAATACAATTCAGTTTTAATTAAATCGCAGCAAAAACTATAATTTTAATATTTTTAATTTTCCTTAAACTTAAAACCGCTATAATTTTTTCACCGCTAAACCCCCCGTTGCCACATGCAAGTACAAGTTCGAAAAACTTAATACACTTTACTAATACAATTAACACTTGTGTCACTTGCGACTCAACTTACAATGAAATTTTGAAAGGCAGTGAATTTTTGGCAATTGCGACAAGTTAGACATCAAAGTGAAAGAACAGTGTTGCCTTGTATTACGTTTTGTATTTATTAAATTTTAGTAAGAGGGATTAATAATTATGACTGATTATGTGTATATTTATAATAAAAAAAAAAGAAAACAGCGACAAATCTTTGTAATATTAATTTTATGAGTTTTTTAAATAAAAAAATTTTCCCTGAATATGTTAGAATTTGGAATACTTGGCAACACTGAATTCATATAATTTGAGTAACTTGCAGGTCATAGTGTCAAAGAGTTTAGAAAATAAAGATATTTCAATACTCTCACTTACAGAGAAATATATATACCTTGTGGCTGTAAATACGAAAATGAATATTTTTCGCGACTTAAAATTTATAAATTGACTTATTTTAATGTTGCTGCTGATAGTTTTCAAATATTTGTTAGATTTGAGCAAAAATTTGTTCAATTTAGCTTTGGTTTTCCTAAAAAAAAACGGCATTTTTCCTGTTTGCAGGAACAAGGTGTTTACAGAGAGTGAGAGCATTGCATAGCCATTGATAGTGTAGACTCTAGCAAAATTTTGGATGTTTTTTTGTTGAATAATATCGATGATAATACATATTCTCAACTTGCGACGGTTTACTGACAAAGTGAGGTAAAGACAAATGATTAACGCGGATTAAGCAGGAGTAAACATCGGCTAGCACCTACACATAAGGTTATGAATGCACACAAAAAAAAATATTTTGCCTCCAAGTGTGGAAAATTTTTAAATTCTTCATATATTAAAAAAAAAAACAACAGCAAAGTTTCATTACAATGTTAAAACCACACCATGTCAAACATATAAAAATCAAAAATAACAATAATAACACAAAATCTGCCATTATAATGGTTTCTGCAATGACAGCAGCAACAACAACAACAATAATAATTCCAGCAACAACAACAATAATAACATATATATCATATATGCTTATATATTTTTTCATTTCCATTCATTTGATGCTTATCCTTCTTCTTGTTCTCTTTCATTTTCATATATAATAAAAAAAAAAAACTAGATGATGATGTTTCCTTGACGTTGTCACCCGTTATCGTGGGGAGTGTCCTTACAATTGTTATTATTAGTTTGGCAATAGCTTTGAAAATATTCATGATGACATTTTTACACAATTTACGTCGCAATCGTCAACATGGTACAAAAGCAACAGCCACAGCTGTAGTAGCACAAACGGGTGATGTATACAAGGTATGTATGTATGTACCTATTACAACTACAACATTTTGTATATAATTTGTAAGTGTATGTGTATGTTCTATGAATATATTGATATGTACTACTTGTTGATTGCAAAAAGTGGTTTATGTATTTTTTTTTTAATATTTCTCGCGTGAAGGACAGTTGCGGCCAAAGGGTTTTATTCATGTGAATATTATTTTTGAAATGGTAAATGATTGACAAACAGAAAAACAAGGTTATTAAAATAGAATTTTTTGCAATTTTATATTGCTGTGGTATGTACTCTAAATATGATGCAAAATAAAAACAAAAATCTAAAAATGTCATATCAAAATTGTACATTTTCTGAAATATAAACATGCTATATTTACTTAAGCGACTCTTAACCAAATTTTCAGGACCAATTTCAGTTTTTGGAAGGGATAATATTCTTCTACTGACTTAGTTTTAGGTATATCAGGCATTAGTCCAAAACTATTAGATATATAAGAGAGGAGAGGCTCCTTAAAAACTATTGGTCGATTTTCATTTATAAAACTTAATTAGTTTTAATTTAAAAATACAAATATTCACATCCTCCATTTTGGTCAGAAGATATTTTATTTAAAATCGTTTTTCTTAATAAAAATATTTCCGGTCAAAAATGGAAAATTTGACACTTTAGCAATATCCCAAAAACTGTTGTTCTTTTGTACTTTTGTACTTCATTTTCCGATTCCACGCGCGATTTTACATGACAAATAAATGCCATATATCGTGGATCGAAATTTATTTTCAAAATTTGTACACACAGAGAAAAAGTTAGGTGTTTGCCAACTGAAATTCGGTTACTTCGACTCAAATTTTGTTATTACGAATTTAAGTAGGCTGGAAAAACTCAACACTAGTTTTCACAACAATGTTTGGTTAATTCAACTTAATTTTAGTTGCAACATCCAAAATGTTCAGAAACCTAATGTAAATATCGTTGTAATAACTGAATTTATAAGTTGTTACCATTAAAATACACTTTTCAATTCCTTTGGCATTTTATTTCTTTGTGTGTAAGCCAGTGTGTATTCCAGAGCAATTTTTACAATATCGGAAACAGGAAACCAGCAAAAAATTTCCGTGTTTTTAGAAGCAGGATAAAATTAACGCTGATGTAAGTGCTTACTATTACATTTTATTGAGAAGCAAAAGCAAAAGAAACGAATAATTTTCTTATCAAAAATAAACCAACAAAAATTCTGAGATTACTGGCTTACCCTGAGATTACTGGCTTACCCTAACCAGTCACTTTTAGGTCAATTGACTCCTCATTCTCCATAGGGATTATTTGTCAAAATTTTAGCAATAAAAAACTAAAATCTGCAGAATTTTATACAAAATTAATTATGTATATTATTATTATTACATTTAATGCCAATGATGTAGACATGAGATATGATTTTAGTGAAAACCATGAAATCACTGCTTTTTATAAGAGCTGAAGTGCTTGCTTATTTTGCCGAAAAGTATGGCTTCTAAGTGGGAACTCACCATATAAAATCATGGCATATGTCAGCAGGTTTGTAAGGGTTTCTTTTGGGTTTACAAACCTGTTTGCATGTACGCAGCGTTTTTTAATGGGAAATATCTTACATTGAATAGGTAATAGCATGTCATTATTTTTTATAAAATTCTTTGTGCGGTAACTCGAAAATAACTCAGAAATTGGCCAAATCCGTCAATATTACTAATATTTGTATATTTACCTAATAACTCTTATATTGCGGTTTCATACATAAAATGTGAAATATTTTTTGTACTTATCGCTTACATATTAAAACTTATAAGTACAATATAGCCAGTCTCGTATAAAGCGGTGTTAAAAAAATTTGTTGCGTTATATAAGGAAAGTGCATATTGTGTTATACAAAAAAAAAATATGTATTCTACGTACGTTACTCATACGATCCAGTGTTCCATAGATCAGTAATAAGTCCCGGTTTACACACGGCAATTTTACTTGCGCAAGTCTTGAGTTTATAGAAGAGGGAGGAAAAGAGAATGGAAGGGGGTACATACTTGCTCATACTCCAATTCCGGTTTGTTTTGTCATCCGCAATTTTCAACACGAAGTTTCAAAACGAAAATTGCTTAAACAAACTTTTTCTGTGTGAACACAAAAGCAAGTTCAAAGGAGAATTGAAGAAAACTTGCGCAAGTAAAATTACCGTGTGTGAACCGGGACTAAGTCTATTGATCAAAAATAAAAGTAGAAAACTGTATGTAACAACTATTTAAATTAAAAGAATAACAATTTCTCTCGTTTACTCAACATCTACTATCATAAAACCTATTTACTTGAACAATTTTTATTGCTTACCTTAACACTTCAGTTGATTTTTTAATCCACATTAAAAAAAAAAAATCTTATGCTTTAATTTAATTGTTTTATTTTATTGTTTTATTTTATTTTGAAGGGTGGCATTGAAAAAACCTAGATGGCAACATACAGATATTAAATCAAAGTCCTCCGAAGATTTGGTAGAAGATGAACGTGATCCAGATGTTATACCATCACAATATGGTATGTACATAATTAATTTTGGCCACAATAAACCAAACAAAAAAAACACTAATAATTAAATTTACTAATTATTTTTATCTTCCTTATATGTTTCTATATTTTATTACATGTTCATGATACTTTCTTCCAAATAACAAATTTAAATCAAACCATTTTACCATATTTTTACAACAAAAAAAAAAAAAAAAAAAAAAAATATAAAAAAAAATTCAATAAACACGTTTGTATATTTATTTTTGATAAATATCACAAAAAAAAAACTCTCAATGTTTGGTTGGTATTAAAAATAACAACAAAAATTCAATTTTCCTGTAAACCAATTTAAACAATTCTAACCAATTCTGACAAATTTTCAACCATTGCAACTGTTTGGTTGCCTGGTATGGTCGATTGGTTGGTATGTTTGAATGGTCGGTTACTTTACACACTCATTCAAAAAATGAAAAAACATCAAAAAAAAAAATAATCTCAAATCCAATCAAAATAACGGGTAAAAATACAATATAAAATCAATATAACCAACATACATAAACTCATATGCATATATGTATGAAACAATATGCCTCGATACTGTTCTGTTTTTTTTTTTGGAAACCTAAAATCAAATCTTCTAAAATTGTATACAATCCCTACTGTATGCATACAAACAAATTTTTGTTCTACAAATGCAATAAAACACAAAAATTTAATAAATTTCCATCACAAACCAATCATTCTCTAACACACAAACACAAAAAAAAAACAAAAAATCCTCATCACATTTTCCATTCAAAATCATTTTCATCTACGTCATGTTCATACATCCAGTTGGTAGTGTTGGTAGCGGCAGTTCTACTAGCTCGGCTAATGCCAGTATTGGTGGTGTTAGCGGCAGTGGTAATGGCATTTCAAATGCTACTACAAATGGCAGTGTTAACCATCACTTTACATCAACATCGAAATGGTCACCGAGTTCGAATGTAAGTATAATTGAAAAATATCATATGAATTTTAAAAAAATTTTTTTTTTTTTTACAAAATTCAGTTTAACAATTACTATTGTTTTTTTACTGTCAATACTCGTTTAAAATAGAAGCTACATGTGATTGTTTGCCAATTTATTTCATATCGTTATAACATACTTTTTTTTAAATATCTTTAATATTCTTCGAATAAATATTGAAACTATACAATGATTGATGATATTTTATAATAATAATGCATATGAGTCATTCCATGTCAAACCAACTAAGTCTTTATATTAGCATTTTTTATATTTTTGTTTTTTTTTGATATTTGAAAAATATTTGAACAGTATTTTTGGGAAAAGCTTAAAAAAATTAAAAGTTTGATATAATTTTTATTAAAAATAAAAATTATGTTTTTTTCGGCCTTTAATTGTGAAATGAAAATTATTCAAGTTCGACGCCACACTCTATATATCTTTATTAGGATATTGTCCAAACAAATAATCTATATAGTTTTTTTTGTTTTCAAATTTATTATTTGACCCTTTCAGGAATGTGTTGATATATCTATTTCGGGAATTTTCTAGGTTTCCATCATCAGAACACGTTTTGAAAGAGGTAACAATCCCATGCCATACATCAAACATTCATATAAACTAGTTTACTCACTACATGAGAACTAATATATATATGAGCTCGGAGTAAAAGATAGTCAGCGTTGATCAAAAAATAAATTGAATTTAATACGAATTATATCAAACTAGTATTAAAGACAAAGTACAATCTAGTTTACTCTCCCTGTTTTTGTTTATAGACAAAACAAAAAATAAAAAGGAGAAATAAGGTCCATAGGTTGACCTTGCACATAACAAACAAGTTTTCAATTTATTGTTTGATCAATGGTGATAATCTTTTACTTCCAGCTCATATATTAGTTCTCATGTAGTGAGTAAACTAGTTTATATGAATGCTTAATGTTTGGCATGGGATTGTTACCGCTTTCAAAACGTGTTCTGATGATGGGAACCTAGAAAATTCCCAAAATAGATCTATCAACACATTCCTGAAAGGGTCAAAGAATAAATTTGAAAACAAAAACTCTATAGATTATTTGTTAGCACAATATCCTAGTAAAGAAATATAGAGTATGGCCTCGAACTTGATTAAAAAAAAAATTTTAATAGCTGAAACATAATTGACTTAAGTAACTTAAACGAAAATTTAAAGATTTATAAATCTAAATATTTGTATTTCTAAATTTTCGTTTTATACCTATATCAACTTATGTCACTAAAGCCAATTATGTTTTAGCGTTAATAATTCATGGAAAAAAAGTGTTGTCATAAAAATTTAAATTAAACTTTTGTTTGATTACAAACTCACTTTCAATTAAAAGCTTAAGATAATTAATATTATCACATTATTTGTATACATAAAATAATGCGTAAGTACTTATTTTTAATATTATTTTAAATAAAAATTATTGATCTAAAAATTGTTTTAAAATCTATATTTACACTCATTATTTTTTCAACTCTAGTAAGTACATATATAACTACTTATTTTTAATATTTTGTAAGCTGGAAAGTAATGCCACTTTGTGCAAGCAAGTCATTTATGTTTTTCAGTATCAAGTATAACATGTCGAGATAGCTCTTATGGTAGAGCTATTGACTGACATCCTGAAGGTCCGGGTTCGAATCCATTAAAACATATCATTAAAACTTTAGTTGATTATAAAATCAATTAAATAGTTACAAATTATTTGAATTCATATTACAATATCCATAATTGGACTGAATTCAATAAAACTTTAAAACAACAATGTTGAAACTCAATTTTATTTTGTCTGAGTTTAAAATAATATGAAAAGTGTTCCGACATGCCGATATTTTAATTGATGCGAGACTTTCCAAAGATTTTCGGCACGGTTTTGGATATGTGAAGATGGATACCGTTAAAAATAAATACATAAATATTAAAAAAAAAATTTTGTGTTCAATATTACGACAACATTTAAAGGCTTTTATCCATTTTTGTTTAGAATTTTGAATTAAAATTGGTACAAAAATTTATTAAATAATTTCTCTTATTTAGAGACACAAATGTGTCGAAATTGGATTGAATTATATAGTAATGAAAATAAAAGTACAGTAAAGCTTAACTTGTTAGGGTCACATCAAGTATAACCTTTGTTATATATTTTTTGGACGTTGTGAATTAAAATAAAACAAGGTTAGACAATTATTTTAATGACGAATTATTTTGATTTTTTTTTTTCCTATAGTAAAACTCATGGGTCAAAGAAGTAAAATCTACGGAAAACCGTTTTATATAAAACATGCTTTTCTTAAAGTTAATAAAATTTTCAAAATCAATATATTT
>CM037854.1:214526947-214616688 GCA_021234595.1 Delia radicum
CAACAAAAAAGAACTGTACAAACTGAATGTAAAATCAGAAAACAGCCATTTGATGTGGTTTGTTTTTTTAATTGAACTACAAAGCTAGTAAAAAATTTAATTTTTTCTACAAATGACTGACATTTACATGAAACATAAAGAAACTGTATTACAACCCAAACAACTACATATTTTTAAAGCAGAAATTCCCTGAGTGTACTTGCTCAAAACTAAAAACTCTTCTGGTTGACCAAAATTACTCTACAAAAAATTTAATAATATTTTTTCCGAAATAACGAAACTTTTCAGCCCAATTTCGACAAAAAAAATCTAAACTTTTTTTTATCTTCAATCGATGGTACGGATACAACGATTACACAGGCCTACAAAAAAAATGTTTTGTTTGGTGTCGCTAATGTTATAATTTGTTTAATTAGTCCGCAAGACGTCATGGTTAGCTGTCAAAATCGCGAAGCTACGTTCAGGTTTGTATCGATCGGTCATAACCTAAAAAATGTATTTTATTATACTTAATGTCATTATAGTCAATTAATTTCTTTGATTAAATGATAATATCGATATGCCGTCGTCGAGAAGGTGTTGTGTAAATAATCCAAATACATTTTGTTATATTTGTGGTGAATATGTAGTAAAAAAGTTTAGAAAACCTATAACAGATGCAGTGAAGAAGACATACGTTGATTACTTTAATATAGAGATGAATGCTCGAAACCTACACGTAGCATTAAAAAAGTAAGTATCAATTTTTTATCAGGGCAACGAACGTACTTGAAATCTGTTTTATTTTTAGCGGCACCAACATCATTGTAGGCCTGTGTTATTTTTTTTGCTCTTGTCAGTTCACAGCGCAACTAGCGAAAACAATTGGAACTAAAGACAAAAAAGTTTAGATAAAATCTAAACTCGTTTAGATTTTTTGCAAAATGAAGAAAAATATTTCTACTTCTCAACACTCTAGATACGAACAATATTTTCTTTAATTATTTGTTTATATTATTACAGATGGAATTCTACCCGATATTCTCACAACATATGGGTAAATACCGGATATTTATTTATTTATTTATTTATTTCATTGGAATTTCTGTGCAACAAGATTCTTATAATTACAGCACAGAAATTAAGGCGCAAACAAAGTTAATCTGTTACATATATTTAATACAAAAAAATTCATAAAAAACAAAAAGAAATGAAAAAAAAATAAATTATAAATTATTTACATTATTGACATTATGAATAATAATTGGATATAAAATATTCTTATATTATTAAAATCTCAAACATAAGTTTAATGGATAAAATATTAGAATCATAATAAAAATAATAATATAAAAAACGGGAAAACAAAATTTGAATTATTTTTAATATTTACGTGAAAAATAAAAAAAAAAAAAAAAAAAATGTAAAGTTAAAAATTATACAAAACAAAATTATATAAAACAAAAGCAAGATCAAACAATTTATCATGACAAAAAGTTGTTAATTTCATTTTTAAATTTCAAAGCGTTACTATTGCGCTGAATATTGTTTGGTAGTCCGTTCCAAAGACGTATAGCATTAACAAAAAACTGCCATTCAAATATCAGTGTTTTGTACCTAATAGGAATAATCTTCTTTCCCCTATTCGATCTAGCAAAAACGAGTTGTTCATAGAGATAATTTGGTGTTTCTCAAAAACAATCTTGTGTAAGCACAGAAGAATTCTCTGTACTAGAAGGTTGTCGAAAGACATTCCATACAGCTTTGTTGCAGAAGATGATGTGCTATCAAATCTTTTTAATCCGAAAGCATATCTTATAATGTTTTTATATAACACATTCAATTTACGTTTGCTTTCTGAGTCGCAGTTTGAAAAGACTTCACAGCCATAAAGCACAGTTGGCATTAAGTAGGCCTTAACGAGAAGAATTCTTGTATTTAGAGGCGTAAAATACTGTGTAGCCCATAGAGTACGTAACATTCCGTAAGCCCTTCGATTAAGCTGTTTATATGGGTAAACCAAGTTAAGGTGTTATTAAATATTATGCCAAGATTTTTTGCCGATGAGGACTTTATCTATTTTCATATTGTTTAGCCTAATATCAAAATCACGATTAATGTTAACTGACCGCTTTTGTATTACCATATATTTAGATTTAGTAGGATTAATACACAGGAAATTAGCAGTTGCCCATTTATAAATTCTATTTAAATCTTCATTAAGTCTTTTACTGCAACATCTAACGATAGTCTTGAGCTACTCAGATAAACCTGAACATCATCTGCATACATATGTATTTTTGTGTTCTTAACTTGAGAAGGCAAATCATTGGCATAGAGGGAAAATTAAATAGGGCCCAAAATGGACCCCTGGGGCACACCTCTTGAAACTTTAACTACGTTTGAAGTGCAATTATTCAAGAAAACGGACATTATCAATTTCCTGTCTGACATCTTCAGTAACTTTCAGGAGTGCAGTGACACAACCATGTTTTGGACGAAAACCAGATTGATGTTCAGTTAGAAAATTGTATCGCTTCACAAAGGCGCTCATCTGAGAAGACAACAGTTTTTCCAAAACTTTTGAGAGAAACGGGAGAATTGCAATTGGCCTGAAATCTGTTTTTGATTTGGGGACAGGTATAATTTTTGCATGTCTCCATTTAAGTGGGTACGAACTTGTTGTTATGATATTATTAAAAAGATATGTAATATGCGGAATCAATAGTGGCAGTAGCATTCTAATAAACTTCGGATGAATATTATCGAAGCCAACTGCATTTGATTTGATGTTAGAACAGCACAAAAAGACATCAAGTTGGGTAACACAATTAAACTAAAAACAAATTAGTTTGTTCATTGTCCACTGTGTTTATCATCTGATTAGTGTTGTTGGAAAAAGAGACGTTTAATGGCGTATTGTTGACTGAACTGGAGTTACTATTTACGGAAAGATTGGTAAAATTATAGAAATCCAGGTTAGAGTTAACCATAGGTATATTTGTAAAAGAGTTATTACTGACATTAACGTCAACAACAGGATTACTATTTACGCTACCCTTGCCAATACCAATTTCCTTTATAATTTTCCACGTTTGTTTTGTGTTCACTGCGTTAGAAAAACGTGCTGAATAATATTCAGACTTGGTTCGTCTAATAAGACTAGTGACATCTCTTCTCAATTGACGGTATTCATTATGCAAACTGGTAGTTTTAAACTGTTTCCAACGTTTATATGCCACATCCCTTTGTTCAATCAACTTTTAATAGCTGAATTAAACCAAGGACGAGAATTATCTAACATGTTCTTCATTTTCATCGGCACAAACAAATCATATAAATAAAGAATATTGGAATCAATAAACGAGAGCTGATTATCAACAGATGGCATAGTGTACATCGCATTCCAGTCAATGGACATAAAATGGGTTAATAAAGAATCTATGTTTACATTATTATATATAAACAAAAAAGGCGAGCAAACAGGCCTCAATTATGCGGGATCATATTTACGCTCCCTGGGGTCTGTTAAGTTCAACGTGAAGAATTAAGCTTGATTTTAAGTCATTTATGCTTGTTCCAAATTATATTAAAATCTGTCCACTATGAAATTGCGAAATTATTTCGTGATATATCCAAATGTTAAACGTTTACATTCTTTAAATACGACATGCGATGTCTGGTAATAATTTCAATAGTTAAGGAATAACAATCCGTTTGACCTCGAAAGATAAAAAAAGTTATATATTGTGTTTGGTCCGTTTAGTGTTAATCTATTGATCCTTTATCTATTATAGAGTATATACATTTTAATAACAGCATATAAGTACAACGTATAAAATAACACAAGTAATTGACAATAAATGTATGAAAGCCTACACACACAAATGCATACATAGTAAATATAAAACATAATAAGGTAATATGTCACAGTTGTTTTAACCTAAATAATAAACAGCAGAAATGATAAAAGCACAAAAATAAAAATGTTTTTAATAACTACTCTACATTTTTCTCACTCTTTGTTCCAAACAATGAACACTTTGTTTTATATGACATTGTTTGTATCCTGGCCATGTTGTCAATGCATGGAACAATATATGATTGCGATGAGATATGTGGATGTGTGTGTGTGTGTGTGCATATGAGTACCTGAACTTTGTGGTTATAATTTACATGTTTACCACGTATATTTGAATTTCAACAACTTGACGCTGTAGCAATATAACCATATATCCATATTTTTTTTTTTTTTTATCTGTGCCTTTAGTGCTACTCCCTTATAACTACTACATTACCAATGGCTTTATGTGTCAACACACATACGCACACGCATAAACACACATATGCATATTGCTTAATAAAAACAACAACTAAATTGAACACCTATGGTGGCCGGGTGTGTTTGTGTAAAACATAAATGGCATACAATTTGAAATGGATTAAATTTCGCACGTACAAACAAAATGTTGACACGCAAACCAGAAAAAAAAGAAAAAAAAAGTGAAATAACAAAAACAAACGTTGACAACCTACCCATGATTTATGATTGTTTTTATTGATTGTGATGCAAAATATAACGATGTCAAAACAGAATAAAACATTACACCCACACTAGGAAAACATATGTAAACAACTTACAAATGAACAAACATAAACAAATATGAACAAATACACCTACTCTTATAAATGTGTATGAGTGTGTAAGTGAAAAAAAAACACATACATATGAATAATTTCGAAGATTTTCGACAACTGTTGAAACCGAATTTATTTGCCTCTAATTTCTGAAGGTTTTTGAAGTGAGAGAAACGACCCTACGGTAAATAAGGTGTCGATTGATCTAAAGTGACAAATATGTGATATGTGAACAGTCACAAATTTGGTGTATTTAAAAAGTGTCAAATCAGTGCCTGGTTTGTACTAGAAGTATCATGTAACACTACAGTTGATTAAAATAACTAGGCAAGTACAGTGGAAATAAGGACGTAATACTGAACGGGAGAAAAACAATTTAAAAAACTAAAAACTGATTTCAATTAAAACATTTTTGAATCATTAATACTTTAACTGATTTTACTCCTATCACGGCAATGATAATATCAATTAAAAATTTTATTGAAAATTAAAAAGAAAAAAAAGTTATAAATAACTTCTGCAAAAAAAAAAAATATGATACTCACAAAAAAAGTGTGTGAACGATACGTTGGTATGTGTGTTTTTGTTAATTTTGCTACTGTTTGTTTGTATGTTTAAGTGTGTGCTTGTTTTGCTTGTAAACTTCAATTGCATTTCGTATATTATACTGACAATTTTCTATTTAAGCTATAGTGTTTGAACAAATTATTTGAGGATTACATCTAAAATAAAATATATATTTATATATGTCGAAGTCAAATAAAATATTAATTAACTCAATTAAATATTTGTTTAGAAACAAATTTAATTCAAATCAAATCTTTAATAAGAAATTTAAGTTTGCTATTTTTTTTGTGTTTAAAAAATGCAGCAATCGCTGCGTTGGACTGTTACACAGATGGTACCGGGTTCGATTCCCGAAGACGACAACATTAATTTCGAAAAATAATATGTATGAGTTTTCTATTCCTCATATGTATCACAGCGCCTGCCTTCGTTGTTCCCATAGCCCCACCGAAAGTAAAATAATGAATCAGGGCTATGAATTACAAAGCTATAATAAGTTCGTCAACTCTCCATCAGGTGGCAAGCAACAACTGTTCTAAGACTTATCATCTCGCGCAATTATAGTGTTGCCATGTTTGAAGCGCTTTATATTTCTCCACCTTTCACCTCTCTACATTTTACATTCTTTATATTCGGTGGCAAATTGTTAAACTCACGACTACCCATGTATTCGATACGCTGTTTGGTTGTTTCCAACCTACACCAGGCTACCGTTAAGCTCCCATTAGTCCTTGTGCTAATTGAATATTGTATGATGCACAATAACATATAGCAACAATTATATTTTAGAAGTTCCACAAATTGATAATACGGTTTGGAATATATCTATATATAATGAAATGGTTGGATGTTTGACAGGATGATTTGACACTAATTTTACTAATTTGACACTAATTTTAATACAATTCAGTTTTAATTAAATCGCAGCAAAAAACTATAATTTTAATATTTTTAATTTTCCTTAAACTTAAAACCGCTAAACCCCCCGTTGACACATGCAAGTACAAGTTCGAAAAACTTAATACACTTTACTAATACCATTATACTTGTGTCACTTGCAACTCAACTTACAATGAAATTTTGAAGGCAGTGAATTTTTGGCAATTGCGACAAGTTAGACGTCAAAGTGAAAGAACAGTGTTGCCTTGTATTACGTTTTGTATTTATTAAATTTTAGTAAGAGGGATTAATAATTATGACTGATTATGTGTATATTTATAATAAAAAATTAACAAAGAAAATAACGACAAATCTTTGTAACATTAATTTTATGAGTTATTTTTTATAAAAAAAAATTTACAAAAAAAAATTTCCCTGAATATGTTAGAATTTGGAATACTTGGCAATACTGAATTCATATAATTTGAGTAACTTGCAGGCCATAGTGTCAACGAGTTTAGAAAATAAAGAGATTGCAATACTCTCACTTACAGAGAAATAATATATAACTTGTGGCTATAAATAGGAAAATGAATATTTTTTAGCAACTTAAAATTTATAAATTGACTTATTTTAATGTTGCTGCTGATAGTTTTCAAAATATTTGTTAGATTTGAGCAAAAATTTGTTCAATTTAGCTTTGGTTTTCCTAAAAACGGCATGATTCCTGTTTGCAGGCACAAGCAGAGTGGGAGCATTGCATAGTCATTGATAGTGTAGACTTTAGCAAATTTTGCATGTTTTTTTTGTTGAATAATATCGATGATAATACATATTCTCAACTTGCAACGGTTTACTGACAAAGTGAGGTAAAGACAAATGATTAAAGCGGATTAAGCAGGAGTAAACATCGGCTAGCACCTACACGGAAGTTTATGAATGTCACACAAAAAAAAAATATTTTGCTTCCAAGTGTCAAACATTTTTTAAATTCTTCATATATTAAAAAAAAAAAAAAACAACAGCAAAGTTTCATTACAATGTTAAAACCACACCATGTCAAACATATAAAAATCAAAAATAACAATAATAACACAAAATCTGCCATTATAATGGTTTCTGCAATGACAGCAACAACAACAATAATAATTCCAGCAACAACAATAATAACATATATATCATATATGCTTATATATTTTTTCATTTCCATTCATTTGATGCTTATCCTTCTTCTTGTTCTCTTTCATTTTCATATATAATAAAAAAAAAAAAAAAAACTAGATGATGATGTTTCCTTGACGTTGTCACCCGTTATCGTGGGGAGTGTCCTTACAATTGTTATTATTAGTTTGGCAATAGCTTTGAAAATATTCATGATGACATTTTTACACAATTTACGTCGCAATCGTCAACATGGTACAAAAGCAACAGCCACAGCTGTAGTAGCACAAACGGGTGATGTATACAAGGTATGTATGTATGCACCTATTACAACTACAACATTTTGTATATAATTTGTAAGTGTATGTGTATGTTCTATGAATATATTGATATGTACTACTTGTTGATTGCAAAAAGTGGTTTATGTATTTTTTTTTAATATTTCTCGCGTGAAGGACAGTTGCGGCCAAAGGGTTTTATTCATGTGAATATTTATTTTTGAAATGGTAAATGATTGACAAACAGAAAAACAAGGTTATTAAAATAGATTTTTTTGCAATTTTATATTGCTGTGGTATGTACTCTAAATATGATGCAAAATAAAAACAAAAATCTAAAAATGTCATATCAAAATTGTACATTTTCAGAAATATAAACATGCTATATTTACTTAAGCGAACTCTTAACCAAATTTCAGGACCAATTTCAGTTTTTGGAAGGGGATAATATTCTTCTACTGACTTAGTTTTAGGTATATCAGGCATTAGTCCAAAAGTATTAGATATATAAGAGAGGAGAGGCCCCTTAAAAACTATTGGTCGCTTTTCATTTATAAAACTTAATTAGTTTTAATTTAAAAATACAAATATTCACATCCTCCATTTTGGTCAGAAGATATTTTTATTTAAAATGGTTTTACTTAAATAAAAATATTTCCGGTCAAAAATGGAAAATTTGACAGTTTAGCAATATCTTAAAAACTGTTTTTCTTTTTTACTTCATTTTCCGATTCATTTTCCGCGCGATTTTACATGACAAAAAAATGAAATATATCATGGATCGAAATTTATTTTCAAAATTGAAAAAGTTAGGTGTTTGCCAACTGAAATTCGGTTACTTCGACTCAAATTTTGTTATTACGAATTTAAGTAGGCTGGAAAAACTCAACACTAGTTTTCACAACAATATTTGGTTAATTCAACTTAATTTTAGTTGCAACATCCAAAAAGTTCAGAAAACCTAATGTAAATATCGTTGTAATAACTGAATTTATAAGTTGTTACCATTAAAATACACTTTTCAATTCCTTTGGCATTTTATTTCTTTGTGTGTAAGCCAGTGTGTATTCCAGATCAATTTTTGCAATATCGGAAACAGGAAACCAGCAAAAAATTTCCGTGTTTTTAGAAGCAGGATAAAATTTACGCTGATGTAATTGCTTACTATTACATTTTATTGAGAAGCAAAAGCAAAAGCAAACAAAATTCTGAGATTACTGTTTTCCCTAACAAGTATGCAGGTTGTAAGCGGCTTACCCTAATCCCTTATAAGGATGCAGCTTGTAATGCAGAAAGTTTCATATCTTGGATTATAAACGATCTGTACCAGTCTTCACGAGTGATTTCCGATTGTTTTTGGTGTTTTCGAGTATTAAAGAAATAATAATTAGTCATTTAACTGTTTCTGAAGAGCTAGTACGTGGAGCGGTAAAAAAAAAATCAATTATATCCCTATGGGGAATGGGACCGGTTCTGCGTGTGCCACAGGATCGGTCCTTTAGTGCCAGAGACCGGTACTCCGCTAAAACCCTACCCTATGTAAACAACTGGCAACTTTAACGTTGGCTTGTCATAGGAAGTGGGTCATTTTTCCTGCTTTAAACCACATAGTGGCATGGCACAGGACTAACCAAAGATGTTCATACTACAAGACTGCCACAAAAGTGCCATGTCGTATAAAATAAACTAAAAAGCTTCCAATATATAAAATTTTGGCCAACTGGCTTTTCCTTGTTAATAAGCATTTTGCTTAAGTGGTATGACCTCCCTTTACCATTCACTGGAATGGTAATTTTAAGACAATTGACACTGCTTAACCCACTTCAGTATTAAATTATAGCAGTCCTGTGATAAGTCCTTCTTTAAGCAGTCACTTTTAGGTCAATTGACTCCTCATTCTTCATAGGGATTGTTTGTCAAAATTTTAGCAATAAAAAACTAAAATCTGCAGAATTTTATACAAAATTAATTATGTATATTATTATTATTATTACTTTTAATGCCAATAATGTAGACATGAGATATGATTTTAGTGAAAACCATGAAATCACTGCTTTTTATAAGAGCTGAAGTGCTTGCTTATTTTGCCGAAAAGTATGGCTTCTAAGTGGGAACTCACCATATAAAAATCATGGCATATGTCAGCAGGTTTGTAAGGGTTTCTTTTGGGTTTACAAACCTGTTTGCATGTACGCAGCGTTTTTTAATGGGAAATATCTTACATTGAATATGTAATAGCATGTCATTATTTTTTATAAAATTCTTTGTGCGGTAACTCGAAAATAACTCAGAAATTGGCCAAATCCGTCAATATTACTAATATTTGTATATTTACCTAATAACTCTTATATTGCGGTTTCATACATAAAATGTGAAATATTTTTTGTACTTATCGCTTACATATTAAAACTTATAAGTACAATATAGCCAGTCTCGTATAAAGCGGTGTTAGAAAAATTTGTTGCGTTATATGAGGAAAGTGCATATTGCGTTATCAAGATAATTCTGATTTTGGCTGTTATGGAATACATATTACCCTACAATTAAACATTAAAATGTATTAATACGTGGCGTATCTGGCCCTTTGTTCCAACTAATAATCCCAGGAATCTATATATAATACGTGGCGTATACTTACTATTTACAAAAAAAAAAATATGTATTCTATGTACGTTACTCATACGCTCCAGTGTTCCATACATCAGTAGTAAGTCCCGGTTCACACACGGCAATTTTACTTACGCAAGTCTTGAGTTTATAGAAGAGGGAGGAAAAGAGAATGGAAGGGGGTACAGACTTGCCCGTACTCCAATTCCGCTTTGTTTTGCCATCCGCAATTTTCAACACGAAGTTTTAAAACGAAAATTGCTTAAACAAACTTTTCCTGTGTGAACACAAAAGCAATTTCAAAGGAGAATTGAAGAAAACTTGCGCAAGTAAAATTGCCGTGTGTGAGCCGGGACTAAGTCTATTGATCAAAAATAAAAGTAGAAAACTGTATTTAAATTAAAAGAATAACAATTTCTCTCGTTTTACTCAACATCTACTATCATAAAACCTATTTACTTGAACAATTTTTATTGCTTACCTTTAACACTTCAGTTGATTTTTAATCCACATTTAAAAAAAAAAATCTTATGCTTTAATTTAATTGTTTATTTATTTTATTGTTTTATTTTATTTTGAAGGTTGGCATTGAAAAACCTAGATGGCAACATACAGATATTAAATCAAAGTCCTCCGAAGATTTGGTAGAAGATGAACGTGATCCAGATGTTATACCATCACAATATGGTATGTACATAATTAATTTTGGCCACAATAAACCAAACAAAAAAAACAAAAAAACAATAATAATTAAATTTACTAATTATTTTCATCTTCCTTTTATGTTCTCTATTTTATTACATGTTCATGATACTTTCTTCCAAATAACAAATTTAATCAAACCATTTTACCATATTTTTACAACAAAAAAAAAAAAAAAAAACAATATACAAAAAATTCAATAAACACGTTTGCATATTTATTTTTGATAAATATCACAAAAAAAAAACTCTCGATGTTTGGTTGGTATTAAAAATAACAACAAAAATTCAATTTTCCTGTAAACCAATTTAAACAATTCTAACCAATTCTGACAAATTTCCAACCATTTCAACTGTTTGGTTGCCTGGTATGGTCGATTGGTTGGTATGTTTGAATGGTCGGTTACTTTACACACTCATTCAAAAAATAAAAAAACCTCAACAAAAAAAAAAATAAAAAAAAAATAATTTCAAAATCCAAATCAAAATAACGGGTAAAAAATACAATATAAAATCAATATAACCAACATACATAAACTCATATGCATATATGTATGAAACAATATGCCTCGATACTGTTCTGTTTTTTTTTGGAAACCTAAAATCAAATCTTCTAAAATTGTATACAATCCCTACTGTATGCATACAAACAAATTTTTGTTCTACAAATGCAATAAAACACAAAAATTTAATAAATTTCCATCACAAACCAATCATTCTCTAACACACAAACACAACAAAAAAAAATCTCCATTACATTTTCCATTCAAAATCATTTTCATCTACGTCATGTTCATACATCCAGTTGGTAGTGTTGGTAGCGGCAGTTCTACTAGCTCGGCTAATGCCAGTATTGGTGGTGTTAGCGGCAGTGGTAATGGCATTTCAAATGCTACTACAAATGGCAGTGTTAACCATCACTTTACATCAACATCGAAATGGTCACCGAGTTCGAATGTAAGTATAATTGAAAAATATCATATGAATTTTAAAAAATTTTTTTTTGTTTTTAACAAAATTCAGTTTAACAATTACTATTGTTTTTTCACTGTCAATACTCGTTTAAATAGAAGCTACATGTGATTGTTTGCCAATTTATTTCATATCGTTATATCATACTTTTTTTTAAATATCTTTAATATTCTTCGAATAAATATTGAAACTATACAATGATTGATGATATTTTACAATAATAATGCATATGAAGCATTCCATGTCAAACCAACTAAGTCTTTATATTACCATTTTTTATATTTTTGTTTTGTTGTTTTTGACATTTGAAAAATATTTGAACAATATTTTTGGCAAAAGCTTAAAAAAATTGAAAGGTTGATATAATTTTTATTAAAAATAAAAATTATGTTTTTTTCGGCCTTTAATTGTGCAATGAAAATTATTCAAGTTCGACGCCATACTCTATATTTCTTTATAAGGATATTGTCCTAACAAATAATCTATAGAGTTTTTTTTTGTTTTCAAATTTATTATTTGACCCTTTCAGGAATGTGTTGATATATCTATTTCGGGAATTTTCTAGGTTTCCATCATCAGAACACGTTTTGAAAGAGGTAACAATCCCATGCCATACATCAAACCTTCATATAAACTAGTTTACTCACTACATGAGAACTAATATATATATGAGCTCGAAGTAAAAGGTAGTCAGCGTTGATCAAAAAATAAATTGAATTTTAATACGAATTATATCAAACTAGTATTAAAGACAAAGTACAATCTAGTTTACTCTCCCTGTTTTTGTTTATAGACAAAACAAAAAATAAAAAGGAGAAATAAGGTCCATAGGTTGACCTTGCACATAACAAACAAGTTTTCAATTTATTGTTTGATCAATGGTGATAATGTTTTACTTCCAGCTCATATATTAGTTCTCATGTAGTGAGTAAACTAGTTTATATGAATGTTTGATGTTTGGCATGGGATTGTTACCGCTTTCAAAACGTGTTCTGATGATGGGAACCTAGAAAATTCCCGAAATAGATCTATCAACACATTCCTGAAAGGGTCAAAGAATAAATTTGAAAACAAAAACTCTATAGATTATTTGTTAGGACAATATCCTAATAAAGAAACATAGAGTATGCCCTCGAACTTGATTAAAAAAAAATTTTAATAGCTGAAACATAATTGACTTAAGTAACTTAAACGAAAATTAAAGATTTAAAAATCTAAATATTTGTATTTCTAAATTTTCGTTTTATACCTATATCAACTTATGTCACTAAAGCCAATTATGTTTTAGCGTTAATAATTCATGGAAAAAAGTGTTGTCATAAAAAATTTAAATTAAACTTTTGTTTGATTACAAACTCACTTTCAATTAAAAGCTTAAGATAATTAATATTATCACATTATTTGTATACATAAAATAATGCGTAAGTACTTATTTTTAATATTATTTTAAATAAAAATTATTGATCTAAAAATTGTATTAAAATCTATATTTACACTCATTATTTTTTCAACTCTAGTAAGTACATATATAACTACTTATTTTTAATTTTTTGTAAGCTGGAAAGTAATGACACTTTGTGCAAGCAAGTCATTTATGTTTTTCTGCATCAAGTATAACATATCGAGATAGCTCTTTTGGTAGAGCTATTGACTGACAACCTGAAGGTCCGGGTTCGAATCCATTAAAACATATCATTAAAACTTTAGTTGATTATAAAATCAATTAAATAGTTACAAATTATTTGAATTCATATTACAATATCCATAATTGGACTGAATTCAATAAAACTTTAAAACAACAATTGTTGAAACTCAATTTTATTTTTGTCTGAGTTTAAAATAATATGAAAAGTGTTCCGACAGGCCGATACTTTAATTGATGCGAGACATTCCATTTTCGGCACGGTTTTGGATATGTGACCATGGATACCGTTAAAAATAAATACATCAATATTAAAAAAAAAATTTGTGTTCAATATTACGTCAACATTTAAAGGCTTTTATCCATTTTTGTTTAGAATTTTGAATTAAAATTGGTACAAAAATTTATTAAATAATTTCTCTTATTTAGAGACACAAATGTGTCGAAATTGGATTGAATTATATAGTAATGAAAATAAAAGTAGAGTAAAGCTTAACTTGTTAGGGTCACATCAAGTATAACCTTTGTTATATATTTTTTGGACGTTGTGAATTAAAATAAAACAAGGTTAGACAATTATTTTAATAACGAATTATTTTGATTTTTTTTTTCCTATAGTAAAACTCATGGGTCAAAGAAGTAAAATCTACAGAAAACTGTTTTATATAAAACATGCTTTTCTTAAAGTTTATAAAATTTTCAAAATCAATATATTTTTACATTTAAGGGACTTAACTCCGTGTATGTACCACAAAAATATTACGAATGGTCAGTCAATTTGAAGTACAAATTAATTATGATAGTATTTTTATGAGTAAAATTATATTTATTGGTCAGTTTTTCTATTCACACAATTTTTTATACAAACATTTTCGAATTCGATTTACACGATATTTTCAGGAACGTATCTGTCATGTAAATCGAGGTGTAGGTGTATTTTAGAAACTAGTTGGCAGATTCTAATGGTTGCTTTTATTTTGTTGTAAAATACATTAAGAAAATAGAGCCCATTGCAGTCCGACTCTAAAAATTTCAGTGTTAATTTGGTACATCTCATAATAATCTATGCATAAAAATACGAAATTATTGTCAAAACTACAAAAAACTGTACAAATTTTCGTTTATTTTACGAATAATTTTGTTATTTTGACATTTTTTTCGTAATTTTACGCATGGATTATTATCAGTGTAAAAACGTATCTGTCATGTAAATCGTCATGTAATAGGTGTATTTTAGAAACTAGTTGACCGATTCTAATGTTCGATGGTATTTTTTGTAAAAAAAATACATTAAGAAAATAGAAACCATCGCCGTCGGACTCAGAAAATTTTAGTGTTAATTTGGTAGAAATGCATGTAGACTCTGATACATCATTTTTATTTTTAGGTTGTAAAGAAAATGTTGAAGAAATTCAAAAGAAAGTTTTAAAATAAAGAAGAAAAATTTAATAAAGTGCCAACATATTTTTTTAATGTATTTAGAAAAAAGAAGAGTTCAATACGATCAAATTAAGGTAGTGTTTTGTCCGTCGTGCTGTCAACACGTTTTTAAATTTGTCTTGTCGTGTTTGCGTTTGTCCTATAAATTCCGTTTAAATTTAAATGAAACAAATAACATTATTAGTGTCGTTCTGTAAAAAAAAAAAAAACAAAAATTATTCATATCCATAACAAATAACAAACACAAAACATAATATAAAACTAGACTACACATCAACCATAAATCTATATAAAAAAAAAAAAAACGTTAAATAACAAATAAATTTAAAACAATAACAACAAACATTAACATTATCAAATAACAATACATTTAAATACAACTACATTAACAACAATAACAACAAGCATCAACATCATCAAGCAACAATACTTTTAGATAAATATATCAACAAAAAAAAAATACATCTGATCCTCGCTATACGGCTCTGTTTTTTATAATGACCAAGCAAGGCGCTTTTATGCCTCCTTAATAAGTGTCATTGTCCTTTCCTTTCCATTGTCTACAGTGTATAGGGGGCGGGACATCAAATTGTTGCCTGGTTGTTTACTGTCAAAGGTATAACACTGGACATTAAATAACCAATTACAGCAACAATTTCGACTACTGTGCCCCATATACACCCGTAAGGAACATTGATTTTATTTTTTTCTTATTTTGTTATGACAGGCAGATTTCGTATAGACTTCTGCAACATACGCGGACTGAGGGCGAATTACTTTTCTGTATATGCTCACATTCGTTTTCATAGGCCGGATGTTTTCGCCTTATGTGAAACTAAGGTTTGTGAGGATGCTGATCCACAGGATTTTCACATACCTGGGTATCACCTTCTATCCCTTTTTTCTTTACATAGGGGCCTTGCAATGTACATTCGCTATGATGTTGTGTACCAGTATCAGCAACAGTTGTACTGTAATGATAAGGAATTTAGCTCTCTTTGGGTTAAATTCCAGATCAGGTCGCACATATTGCACTTCGGGTTTCTATATAGAAGCCCAAACACGGAATTGGCTAAATCCCTTGATGGCTTCGATGCCCTTTCCGATTCAATTTCGAAAATCTTGGAGGGTTGTCCGAATAGTGAAATCGTTGTTGCTGGTGATTTTAATATCCACAACTCATCCTGGATTCGCCATTCGAGCCATACAACTCCCGAGAGCCAATACGTTGAGCTTTTCGCCGCGCATAATGATCTTGCGCAACTTGTGAATGAGCCAACACACAATGTATGTGTTGAAGGGCAATCGCGGAACACTCTCGACCTCTTCCTCACTTCTCACCCTGAAAAGTATGAAGTGAAAATACTTGCACCTCTCGGCAATTCGGATCACAGTACTATTTCTGCATCTTTTTCATATTCTACTCTTCGTAGCGTTTCCAACTTAGCGCCAAAACGCTCTATTTTCCTATATGAAAAAGCTCGTTGGGCCGAGCTCAACGATTTCTTTCGGCATTTTAACTGGAAAATCTGTTTTCCTCGACGACAACGTCGATGCCGCTGCAGAAATGGTAGTCAATATTATTATGCTAGGAATGAAACTTTTTATTCCAACGAAGCATATTTCGGCTAAATCAAAACACAAGTGTTGGTTTAACCAGACGTGCAAAAATGCGGTCAGATCCAGAGAGGCAGCGTTCAGTAATTGGCGTTCGAATAAGAACGTCGTTACTGATCTGCACCGCAAAAAGGCGAGAACCGAGTGTGCCAAGGTACTTAGACGCGAAAAGGTTTTATACGAACAGCGTCTACGTGCCAAAGTTCTTTCTGCTCCTCGGGGCAGTAAGACCTTTTGGTCGTTTGTTAAAAGAGTAAGGGATAATGCTAGTTCTTCTATTCCAACTCTTTTAAAGGACGATCAATCATTCACTGACCCGGTTGATAAGGCCAACCTTTTCGCTGAACTTTTTGCAAGAAATTCTTTCTTGCCGGAAAGCGATCAACCACTGCCCGTTCTCGAAAGGGTATCCTATACTATGCCTTTGATTTTCTTTCGGGCCCGGGCAGTCAAAAGGGTTCTTGCGGATCTCAACGTAAATAAGTCACCGGGGCCGGATGGCATATCAGCACTGGTGCTGAAACAGTGCTCTTAACGTTGGCACGTCCATTGGCAAAACTTTTCAGCTCTTCGTACCGTGCGGGAATTTTCCCCTCTTGCTGGAAGGTGGCCAATGTCCAGCCTATCCCTAAAAAGGGTGCGGCTAACAACCCTGAAAATTACCGCCCAATCGCAATTTGCTCTGCGCTCTCCAAAGTGATGGAGACCATGGTTAACCACCATCTTGTGAAATATTTAGAGACCAATTCACTTTTAAATGATCGACAGTATGGCTTCCGTAGTGGTCGATCTACGGGAGACCTGTTGGCGTTTATATCGGAACGTTGGAGCCGGTCAATTCACCGCTTTGGTGAGAGTAAAGTGGTTGCTCTAGATATTTCTAAGGCGTTCGATCGTGTGTGGCACGGGGCACTCGTGACTAAGCTAGTTGCTTTTGGTGTGGGTAATGTCTTCTCTCGATTTATAACGAGTTTTCTCAGAGACCGCACTATACGTGTTGTTTTAGATGGGGTCTCATCAAACGAGTTTCAGCTAAATTCAGGGGTACCGCAAGGTTCTGTTCTTTCTCCTACCCTTTTTCTTATTTTTATTAATGACCTTCTTGGTCAGACCATCAACCCTATCTACTCTTTTGCAGATGACAGCAACATTTGTCATTCATTTTCATTCGATCACAGGCCAAGCTCTTTGGAGATAGAGGGCATGCGGCAGAACATGAATGACACACTCAATCAAGACCTTTCTACAATCTCTGAGTGGGGTCGCGCGAATAAGGTCGATTTTAATGCACGCAAGACCCACAGACGGGCTGTGGAATTGACATTGTCATCTGTAACTATGGATGGTATAGGTATTGAGGAATCGGATACTCTTGATGTTCTGGGCATGAGAATACAATGTGATGTCCGTTGGAATAAGCACGTATTTCAAGTGTCGAAAGAGGCATTCAAGTGTCTCGGTTTTCTAAAACGGTGCAAGACTTACTTCACTCCATCCGATCTCCTTACTATTTATACCAGCTATATCCGGCCAAAATGGAATACAACTCTCATATATGGGCAGGGGCTCCACTGTCTATTCTGAAGCTTCTGGACCGTGTTCAGGGGAGGGCGGTGAAGCTTATCAATGACAGTAGTGTATCCAACTCTATTGATTCATTGGAGCATCGTCGGAATGTGGGTTGTGTGACACTTTTCTATCGATATTACCATGGGAGATGCTCATCTGAGATAAGCGAACTTATTCCTCGAGCCCGAGTTTTTATTCGTAATACTCGCTTATCTAGTAGAGCACATCCGTTTGTAGTTGATTGTCCTGTGTTTCGCACAACGCATTACAGAGAAAATTCGTTTTTTAGTCGAACGATTCGTATGTGGAACAAACTTCCCGCAGAAGTCTTCCCTGTTACTTACAATTTAGAAAAATTTAAATCAAATATGCACAAACACTACTCCCTCTTTCTTCCTTCCCATACCTTATTTTCCTGATCAATACAATGCACTGCATGAGTAGGGGGCATCCCCTGAGTATTGGTTAAATTATAAAAAAAAAAAAAAAAAAAATCAGTAGTCTATAAAACACAAAAATTTGAAAATTGACACACACAGAGAAATAAAGTGCCAACCGAATAGAAAAGTGTATTTTAATGGTAAAACTTAGTTAGTACTTCAGTTAGTACAACAATATTTTCATTCGATTTCTGAATATTTTGGGTGTTGAAAATAAAATTCAGTTGAATTACCCGAACTTTGTTGTTAAAACTGTTAAGTTGTGTCAACTGACAGAAATTCGTAATAATCGATGTTGAGTCGTAGTAAACGAATTTCAGTTGGCAAAGAGCTAAATTGTTCTCTGTATGCATGTACATGAGCGGCTCCAGCAATAAATATACAGGGAAATTTCATCCACTGGTTGTATTTTGTATACCTATATAAAGTGCTAGAGACTCGCATGGATATTCATATTCGTATTAATATTTCTAATTATTTTTTTTTTAATATTTTTACACAAATAACTCTGTTTTTTCCAAAAATATTTTTATTTTGGTATAAGGAAGCAACTACAAATCGTGATGTAAAAATCGTTCAGTTTGACATGAAATGACTCATATTGTATCTCAATTTTTGGAATATTGAATTGATATTCATTGTTATGATTATTGAAATAAAAATTAGAGTTCCGAAGAATTTTTTTTGCATAAGAAGTAATTATTGCATTCTTAAAATTAACATTTATATAGTTAATACCTATTTGTGGTGCAGGTTATTAAAGGTTTTTACCAATGTCAGAAATTAGAGAATATAGTGCTATTGAACAACTATCCATATACATAAATGGCTTCGGAAAGACAAATGGAATGATGTTAATATAAGTTTAAAATTAGTTAGTAAACCGATTTAATTGAATCTATTGAAGTTTTTAAAATACTCATGCAAGATTTTTTATGGACATGTGACATGTATGGCTTTTAAAAGCCACATTTGTCACCAACGATATATAAAAAAACGTGAGCAAAACCATTAAGACGTTAAAAAGTTATAGATATTTAAAAATTCACAATTGGTTAGATATGAGACGTATAACCTGGTTAACTATGAGACGTATACTTATTATGGAATTATTATAAATAACACTCATACGCTTAAGTGGTCAATTTAAAACATTAACACATTCATATAATTTTTTTTTTTTTTCAAATGTAAACGAGAATTGTGAAAGTTCTATAAAAGCTAGAATAAAAATTCTAATATTTTTGGAATCTTTACACTTAACGAATTAAAAAACTTTGACACTTTCTTATTCGTAAAAAATTGTTTATGTCAATATTGTTCAAAGAGGAAAAAAAGACACATAATATGGACAAATTTTATCACTGTGCGCACACTAAACAATCCTTATTTCTGTATTACAATTGCAAATCTATTGAAAACATCCTGCGTTATTTAGAAACAAAGAACATTTTTATGGGAAAAATGGGGAAAAAAAAGTTTGCTGGATTTAGAGTCAGCGTACCAAATTCTGTTAGAAAATATATAGTACAAAAACAAGCTCTCCAAAAGGTTAAAGCTTCTTCTTCTTGATAATATATTATTATATGCAGAATTTTTTTTTTACTTTGGTATTTGAATTTCTATTCAAAACACAAAAGTTTGTTCATTCGATTGTTTGTTTATGCGCAAAAATAAAATTTTAAAATTTTTTTCATGCATATAAATTATAAGGATAAAACTAAAAAGTTAACCAAGGAAACCAGTGCCATATCCCGATACAAACACCGACATGTTTATACTCAAATTAATATAATTTGTATAGATTTATGTTCTTAAAAAAAATTTTATGATTTTATGATAAAATTTCGAAAATTGCGCAAACAAAATATATGATATATCAAAAACTGAAAATGAAAAAAAAAAAATCTTTTGCCAGATTTAAAATTAGTGTACGTCTACTAAAAAGTGTCTGTTTCAAACCAGCTATTTTGCACATCGGTATTTAAAAAAAAATATATATATTTTTAAAAATAGAACCAATTAGAAATCATAGGCCCTAATACAGTATTTTTATTTTTAGTTGGGGGCGAAGGTGGCAAAAAAATACAAAAGAAAATGAGAAAAAAGTGGCAACTTAATATGTAAACACATTTCGAAGAAGTAGAGTCAAGGCCAGTGGCGTACCCAGGGGGGGGCCCTGGGGGCCAAAGCCCCCCCCCCCCCGAAATATTTTCGATTTTATATTTTATTTTTGTTTTGTTTTGGTTAGTATGTAATAAATGAATTTATAATATTTTTTTGAGACTATAATTTTTCAAACTAATGTTATATTAACTAAAATAGATCTATGGAAAGACTACCATAAAGACCATCAAATCTGCTAGATGCTATTTAAGATTGCAACAAGGAGCTTTTTCCAAACGTTTACATGCTTTTACATTTACTGATAGTAATTCCTGTTACAACTGCATCCGCGGAGAGAAGTTTTTCCACCCTAAAAAGAGTGAAAACTTATTTAAGGAATTCTATGGGTGAAGCTAGAATTGGTGCTCTAGCTCTTGCACCAGTGTGTCGAGAAAAGGTTAAACCTGACAAAATCATTGATACTTTTATGAAAAAAAAATCGTTGAATTAAATTTTAAGAGTTTTGTTAATAGTATATAAGGATCTTAACTAATATGATAGCTCACTTTAAAAATCAAAATAAAATAATTTAATTGATACATAAATTTGTTTAATATTTCAAAAAAAAAAAAAAAAAACTTGTTTGTAGATATAAGAAAACTAAAAAAACAAAGACATGTCAAAACATTTTTGCTTCAAAATTGCTATCATAACTGGGTATAACGTCAATGGTAACTTTCCCATCCAAAACTTATTTAACAGATACAAAATATTAGTGTCCGACCGAACTCATTTTTTTCGGCCATTATATCAATGTTCGGCCGAAGCTGAACTTTCTGTTTTAATAAAAAAATATAAATTGTTTTTTCAGATCAATAAATTTAAACCAAAAAGTTATTAAACATAAACAAAATACAAATTTATAGGTATATTTTTTGAAAAAATCATATTTGGAAAATAGTTTTACTATTTTAAGTACAAAAAAAAGGATTAAATATTTGTATTGTACTATATTTTATAGTCAAAGAAAAATAGTTGATCGATTTTTAAGTTGATATAGAGAAAAAAAAACTTAAACTTTAATATTTAATATTTAAAATTAAAAAGTTTGATATTGTCATGACAGAAAAGCAATTTTTCCGCTTTCACACCATGTGAATTGCTTCGTCTATCAGAATACAGCTGTCCGGCAGCTCTAAAAAGCTGTTCGCTAGCTACACTAGTTGGTGGGGCTGATAAATATATTATTGCTACAGCTTTTATATTTGTAAATGTACTTGAATTCCAATACTCAAATATATTTATATTTCGGGACCTAAAGGCTCCGTAATAAACATTTTAATTTCTTTTTCAATAAAAGTTTCGTTTGGTTCTGCTACTTCTAAGTCTGGTACTGCATCATGTCTATCCCAAATTGATGAACCTGCTATTCTCTTTTCAGGATTATTTTTTATTATTTTTTTATTTGTTTTACAAATGACTTACATTAAAAATAAAGAAACTGTATTACAACCCAAACAACTACATATTTTTAAAGCAGAAGTTCCCTGAGTGTAGTTTTAAAAATACATCTATTTAAATATCGGCATGTCGGAATATATTTTATATAATTTTTAAATGAGAGCTGTCAAATCCGGCATCAGTTTTTTTCTATTTCTTCCGGTTTTTAAAAACCGGGTGCTAAGAAAGACCGATTTTTGAGTTATTCCACGAACGGGCTTTTTTGTTTCGAATAACTCAGCATTTTTGAGTATTTTCCAATTGAAAATTTCAGAGAAATAAAGTTTTTTTGATATAATTTTAGACCCCAATAAGAATAAAATTCTAAAAACATAAATTAGGGTTGTCTCTTTTTAGCGTTGTCATTTTTGTTTACCCATTTCTGCTTATATTTAGTTATCCTATATTAAGCTTTAAAAACTGTTTCTTAAAATTTTTGAGCTTAATTGTTTTTTTTTAACATCTTCCGACTTATAATGTTTTTAAGTCATAAAATATATTTTTGCTATTAACTATGAATTAAAAAAGTTTTTTTTTTTCCAAGTTTTTTAACTTTTGTTTTTTTTACAACATCTCTGGAATTAAATAGATTGAATTTTGAATATCTGATATAATAACGATAAGCTTAATTAGTTCACTTACATAAGTGAACAAGTGTGTTCTTCTAGTTAACGCTCGCGTTCGGAAAATATTTTCAATTATTCATAAGGTCGAAATCCAATTTAAACTAGATTTTGATCTTACATACACACAGAGAAATAAAGTGCCAACCGAATTGAAAAATGTATTTAAATGGTAACAACCTATAAATTCAGTTACTAAAACGATATTTACATTAGATTTCTGAATATTTTGGGTGTTGCAACTAAATTTCAATTGAATTAACCGACATGTGTTGTGAAAACTAGTAACCGAATTTCAATTGGAAAAGAGCTAAATTTTTCTCTGTGTGTATATTTTGATCAGACATAAAATCATATACGAACTAGATTTCGAAATCTAATATGAACTGGATTTTGAAGTAAAAAAATGAACTAAAATGCCCAACTCTAATAACTTTGAGGGATAAACTGATTTTCGTCCACCAATTACGATGAAAGCGTTTAAATCGAGAGATTTTTTTTTTGTTATTTTTTTCACTATTAATTTTTGAATATCACATTTCCTCATTAATCCACATCGGCAAGCGTCTTATATTAGGAAAATATACTTTTACTAGTTTTAATTTGTACAAAATAAGTTTAGTCCAAAAGGTCTTGAATTATCGCTCTAGTATAAATTTAAATAAATAGCCCTCAATGAATAGCAAGAAGTTGTATTATTTTTTCGTCATTCGTTTTCTCACTACCAGTAATGACACCAGCTTACTCTCTGCATTACTTTAACACAAATAATAAGGACTTACTAATGATTAGTTAATTTTCCCATTATTTTATTAAACAAAATACTACGCTACCACTAAGTACTTATATTTATCATTGTTTTAAAATAAAGTAATGATGTTTTGAAAATCTATTTTTAGACTCATTATTTTTTCACTTCTATGAAGTACATATACAACTACTTGTTTCCGATTGTTTCTAAGCTGGAAATACATGCATTTTTTTTGCAAGCAAATCATTTACATTTTGATCTATCAAGTATAACATGTCGAATAGCTCACAAGGTAGACCGTTTGACTGACAACATCGAGGCCTGGGTCGATTCCCGTGTGGTCTAATTTAAAATTTTTTTTTTTTTTTTTAACCACTAGCTTTTTTTTTTTGTGTAAGGTGTTTATCAATGACATGTCATTATTTTGCGCTACAGCCCTCATATAAAAGTAATGAGATTTGTAATGACAACTGTAAGTACCTGCCATTACCAAATATGTACTTATATAAACATTTATATGGTAATGCTGTTCTTCACTGGGAATGTAAAAGTTTTCTTAATTACGATGAACAAACTTTTAAATTTTCTCAAGACTTTTGTTATTTTGAAAAGAACTAAAGATTCGCTTTAGAAAGAAGAGCCGTTTAGTATTATATGACAACAATATAACTTTTTTGTAATTTTTTTAAATTGCAACAAACTATTTCTGATATTAGCAATTTAAAAAGATATTAGAAAACAGAAAAAATTGTATTTAATTAAAAAAACTGGGAATGTACAAGTGTTTTAAATTAACGACGTACAAACAAGATTTTTCAAGATTTTCTCAAAACTTATTTGATTATGAAAAGAACTAAAAAGGCGCTTTGAAAAGAAGTTCTGTTTAGTTTCAAATGACAAACTTAAAATATTACAAAAACCAAAATAACGGATTTTAATTTAACCGAAACCCGATTTTTGAATAATGCGTTGTTTTAAGCATTCGCCTGTATCACAATTTGTTGAATATACACACAGAGAAATAAAGTGCCAACCGAATAGAAAAGTGTATATTTATGGTAACAACTTATAAATTCTGTTAGTACAACGATATTTACATTAGATATATGAACATTTGTTGTGAAAACTAATGTTAAGTTGTGTCAAACCATCTAAAATTTGTAATAATCGAATTTTAGTCGGAATAACCGAATTTCAGTTGGCAAACAGCTAAATTTTTCTTTGTGTGTAAAATTGGGATTCATTGTTATCATTATTGAAATAAAATTTTGAATTAAGAGGAATTTTGCTACAGAATAACTCCTTAGCAAAAAAGGTGTTTCGGAAAGACAAATTAAATGGTGTCAACATAATTTCAAAATTTGTTTACAAACAGATTTACTTGCATATATTAAGGTTTTTAATATACTCATGCAAGATATTTTATCCATTTTCAAGTAATGTTTTCAGTTCAAGGTGTTGATAAACATAAAATTTATTTATTTCTTTTAAATGCCACATAATTTACCATCAATATAGTAAAACTGTGAGAAATAGCATAAAGCCATTAAAAAGTTATGCATATTTAAATACTCTCAGTATTAATACACTGTGTGTAATTTTTTAAGTCATGGCAAAATAATCATATACGGACACCACTACGTGATAAAGACTAAAAAAAAGACCCGTGTCTCCCATTTTTTCCCAAAGTCATCTCCTTTTTTGTTTATGGGCCGCCAAAGATTTGGGGCCTCGATATCATTTTCGCAAAAAAGTGATCATTTTCTCAGGCTCATATCTTGCAAACCGTTCAGAATTTCGATTTACTCTCTTTGGCAAGGTTGTAGCTCTTGTCATAAATTGCAAACATATAAAATCAAAAAAACTTCACTTTCCAGATCAAAATCGCAAAAAACTTAAAAAATTCGATTTTTTTACCTTTTTTCCCGTGTTCAGGTCCATAGGTAGCAAACCGTTCAAGGAATTCAAGGAAACAATCAACTACAAAAATTTACCTAAGATCTCAATAAACAAATTTGTAGAATATATAAACTTCCTGGGAATTGGGTTTGCTACCTATGCACCTGAACAGGAGAAAAAGGAAAAAAAAATGAAATTAGAAAATTTTTCACTTTTGCGCGCTACCTAAACAGTGTTAAGAATCATCTCTAGGAAGTTTATATGTTCTAGAAATTTGTTTATTGAGATCTTGGGTAAATTTTTGTAGTTAATTTTTTCCTTGAATTTTGAAACGGTTTGCTACCTATAGACCTGAACACGGGAAAAAAGGTAAAAAAAAATCGAATTTTTTTAAGTTTTTTTGCGATTTTGATCTGGAAGGTGAAGTTTTTTTGATTTTATATGTTCACAATTTTTGTTCTTTATGACAAGAGCTACAACTTTGCCATAGAGAGTAAATCGAAATTCTGAACGGTTTGCAAGATATGAGCCTGAAAAAATGATCACTTTTTTGCGAAAATGATACCGAGGCCCCAAATCTTTGGCGGCCCATAAACAAAAAAGGAGATGACTTTGGGAAAAATTGGGAGACACGGGTCTTTTTTTTTTAATTTTTTATCACGTAGTGGTGTCCGTATATGGTTATTTTTTTTCGTGTTGCACTGTGATATAAATTGTTGAGCTATGTGGCGTATACTTATTATTAATACATTATAAGTAACACTCATACGCTTAAGTGGTCAATTAACCAAATTTATATACATTAATTAATTTTTGACCCAGTGTTACTTTTTCGACCTATTACCTTTAAACAGCTATATTTTTATTGGATAAAGATATCTAAGTGGTTTAAAAATCGTAAAATAACTCAACATCTTGAGTATAATCGTGAATAAAAAAAATATCGAAAATTTTTATCCAGAGTTTCCAAATAATTGTAAGATCTATTTTTGAGCTTTTTTGATAGACCTCTTTTCAAAAGTTATTTAAAAATATAAAAAGGCTTATCTTTACTATTTTTTATTGTTAAGTTGATGAAAAAATATGAGAATGTATTTCTCAGTTAAAAATTATACAAATAGTTTACAGCAGAAGTTTCCTGAGTGTAAAAATTCCTCTGGTGGACCAAAATTAATCTACAGAAAATCTAAAAATATTTTTACATTAAAAATTACCAAACTTTTGAGTTTTTCGAAAGAAATTCTAAACTTTTTTGAAAAAAAACTGGTTACTTCAATCGCTGGTATGGAACTGAAGATCCACTTCAAGTTTTAATTTTTCACATATTCACCTCTTTAATATACATCGATTGAGTAGTATTCCTATTTTTTTTTTTATTGTAGACACCATAATATGCACCCCTCTATAGATAAATATTAAGATGTTTTATGATGATTCCTAAAGTATTTCGTTTCTAGCAATAACATCCCGTGAACTAAACCGTTTTTATGTAATCTCCGTAAACATTATTTTTTTTTTATTTAAAAATTAGTTACTGCAACTTTTTTCAAAAGATTTGTCAAATATGAGAAATGTTATAATATACTATACTTCTGCATAAAAAAAACCAAAAAAACCAATATTTTTATTTCTTTTGCAAATATTCCAAGAAACATTCAACGGTCTTCCAAGTATAATACGATATACTATCCGTTGAAGTCTCACGTTTATGCATTACGCGTTCCGTGTATTAGTTGAAGCAATAATCTAAATATTATAATTTTCTCGTCCCTTACATTATCCTGAAAACATCTTGGATTAAAGAGAAACATAATTATAATGAAACCATTAGCGAATTTCAACACTTTTACAATATCTATTCAAAATTAAAAACGAATGAAAAATGAAAGATTTTTTGGAATTTGTATAAAAATTTCACTGAAAAACATAAAAAAAAAATTACATAAAAATCTTATTATCTTGAATCGAAAAGCTGTTTTTACTCATTTTTTAATGCAGAAGAACTAAGTTCCATTTACTGTGATATTTTTTATTTGGTTTTTAAAATTATTTTTAAAAAATTAAAATTTTTGTCGTTTAATTTAAATACAAAGAGAATTATTTGTAAGTGAAGTTTTTCTAAAAATTTTAAAATTATATGTTGTTTTTATTTACATTACGTTTTTTCTTATTTACGTTTTATGTGGTTGCCAGATCTAATAAAAATTTCTCCCTGAAGATGTTGGAAAAAACCCCAAAAAAAAGTCGGAAATATCGAGATGCAGGTTAATTTTTCTAATATGTATATATGAACTTGTATGTACTTTTTTAACCGGGTACTCTACTTTTTTGCATATGCAATAATTATTTTATTTTTACGAAATCTTTCCATATGTCAATTTCGCAAGTAAACCAATGCGAATAATTGTAAAATACTCAAATTAAAATGAAACATTAGAATCATTAAAGACAAACGGTATAAAATTCCACACATGTAGCATCAATCCATATAAGCAACAGCAAACAATTACAGAAATAATGAATACATTTGCACAGAAACTGAGAAAATAAATTATACTGGAAATTGGAATTAGCAATTTTCATTTGTTATACATTTAGCTACTAACTATAAAACAAAAAAAAAAAACAAAAAACCTTTAATGTTCTTCTTTTTTCCAACTTTTCCTTTCATTTTCTTGCTATTGTATGCCCGTTACCATGGAAATTATTTTGTATTTGAATTTGATGCGATGCGTATAAATGGAAATGAATATATGAACATTATTTGGCATCCTACATGTAACATCAATGTCATCGTCAACATTACAACAAACAAAAAAAAAAAAAAAACAACTACGACTACTTGTACAATTACCATTCTTTGCCAATGGAACATGATTGTTTGTTGGTGGAATCTTTAATAAACACAGCAACATACCAAAAGTTACGAAACAAATATGATGCAGCAGAATATAACGGGAGTAAATGGTAGTGATACTACTACCGTTACTATACCCATAACATTCAATCAAATCAACGCACGTACACATCTTATGGCATCCGCCTCAATGTTATCACCAACAGCAGCAGCAACAACAACAACAACATCAGCAACAATAGCAGCAACAGCATCCGGTACAGCATTATTACATGCAACAACTATGACAAGAACAGGTGCCGGGAGTGGAGGCATCATACATGATGTGGGTAATATTATAGGTTCACCTACATCTATAGCTTCAACTTCCACCATAGCTGCCTCAACTCATTTGCAGCAACAGCAACAACTGCATTCAAGTGGTGTTGGCACACTACCACCCGGTCTGGGGACGGGTGGTGGCTATATATTAAATAGTCTCATTAACAGCAGCAGTGGCACAGCCATGTCAAGTTTACACCATACCTCCTCCTCCAATGCAAATGCAAATACCAGCAATGTTGGTGGTAGTATAGGTCGTGTTAACCTTCATCAGCATCAACATACAACACTGCATCACAATACGCTGGGTGGTCGTGGCGCAAGTACAAACCATGGCCATTATACGGGTCATCCATCTCCCTCCAGTATGATGTTAACATCACAAACAACTTCGGCCCTGAGTGGTAGTGGTAGTACACCGGGTTCTACAACTGGTGTTGGCCTACTTATGGGTTCACATTCTTTGGCATCGGCAGCTCCTTCAACAACAACGACATCGTGTAATTCATCCACTGACCTGGACGATAATATCAACATCATGGCCATTAAGGATTGTTTAATGACACAGCGTGTGCCCGAAAGTTGTGTCTGAGTTGTTCCACATTGTAATTTCAAATTTATTTTTGCCAACAACAGCCAGCTGTAAAATAGTTAAATCACAATATATACTAAAAGCCGTAGCAACTGATACACTGAAAAAAAATCCATATTTAATATATACGAAATATTTAATACAATACAGGAAAGTCTTTCCTTAAACATACGAAATCTACGAAATGTTTATGTGCATATTACGAATTTTATTCGTGTTTTACGAAAAGATTTCTTTGCTTCGCAGCACGAAAATCTTTCGTAAAATATATGAAATTACAAAATTGGTATATGCATTAGACGAAGTATTTTTTATATTTTCCTAAACAGTTTCGTTTTTTAGCACCACGAAAATCTTTCGTAAAAAACACGATATTACGAAATTTTTGTATACACTTAAAAAAAAACGATTTTTTATATTTTACGAAAGATTTTCTATGTTTTGTTTGTCTTATCATAAAACAATTTTGTAAAATGAAATAAATATTGTAAATACAAGGAAACTTTACAGTGGTGAATCCTCAGATTTTAAGGAAATTTAGATATGTTGTTGAGGACAAAAAAATATTGGACATCCATTTTTTCATGTGCGCAATTCCACGTTTAGATTTTAAAAAAGGGGGTCAAAAATAAAAAAAAAGTTATACAAAAACATGGCTAAAATTAAAGAAATTGAAATTGTTTTGGTAAGCAGTATTAAAGTACTCGAGAAAACAAAAACTGATAGCCATGCCGCCTATGCTATGGGCCCAGGGTTGCCACGTATTAAAAATATGGGTTATAAAGCTCTTTTAGAAAAATCGTGTTAAAGCCGAATGATTGCAAGAATTAAAAAAAAGCCCATATACTTCTTCGATAAATAAATAAGCATTATTATATCGTTGGATAGCCTGCAAGTAGTACCATGTGTTATTTTGAATAATTTGTTATTGCACCATTGTAAAGCCGTACACTCATAATAATGCATGCATAAAAATACCAATAAATATCAAAATAACAAAAACTTTCGTAAAATAAACCAATATTTGTTCATTTTACGAAAGTTTTTGTTATTTAAACATTATATTCGTGTTTTTAGCATGGATGAGTCAACTCTTCCCTAAACGAAATTTCAGTATAAATGTAACATGGATTTTTTTCAGTGTATTAGTGGTAGTAATTTCACTTTTAGGCATTTAAGTAAAATATTGAACAGAAAAAAAAACAAAAAAAAAAAACTAACATGGACAAAAAATTCTTGTAAAAAGAACTTTTAACATGTTTTCAAAGTATCCTGTCATAGTGTTTGCGTATCTATGTGAAATCGTGTGTAAGTTTCTTTTGTGTTTGTATGTATATTTGTGTGAGCGTGTGTAAATAATCTGAATATTAAGTTTTATGTAAGTATGTACTTTTGATTTGTGTATGTTTGTGACTTTGTCAAGATTGCTCTGTGTGCAAAAAAAAAAAAAACATTAAAGATTTACTTTCAAAAGATTGCTTTATTTAAACGTTTGATATTATTTGGAGAAATAAATTTTCCAGATTGTTTAATTAAAGTTTAATATGAAATAGGCCGCAAATGCCAAAGTGCAAAACAAAAATTACAAAAAGTTTAATTTTAAAACAAATGAAGTGCAATTTTACACTTTTCTCTGTCTGCCATTACAGCGGGAAAACTTTCAGAAGAGCTTGCTTCAAATGTGGCCACCTTAATTCTCAAAATCTATAGAAAATTTTTAACAAACGCAAAGAAAATAATTAAAAACTAAAACAATAGTAGTCGGTAAAAATCGCTCATGGCATACATGATATGGGACATATTTCGAAACGCTGAACAAATTTATCAACTGGACCTTTTTTTTTAAAAGAAGCATCACTCCGGACATTATTCCTATTTATTAATGTGTTGTTGTCTTTAGGCAGGGGATATGGAGATATGATATGGAAATACTGTAATTGCGCGAGATGATAAGTCTTAGAACATTTGTATCTCGCCACCTAATGGAGAGTTGGCTAACTAATTGAAAAAGGCTGGCGCTGCGATACATATGAAGATAAAAAACTAATATGTAATACTTTTCTAAATTGATGCTGTGGTCACCGGGAATCGAACCAAGGACCATCTGTGTAACAGATCGACGATTTACTGACATCGGAATATTGTCGTTTAGAAGTGTGAAATTTTAAATATTTTTTCACTGGAGTAAAGGAAATTTACGAATATATATAGAGTTTAAAATTGAGGGGAACAATTGTTCTCTTTAAAGATCTGCGGCTATTTCTTAGAGTATGAACTAATTCACTGGTCTCAAAACAGAAAAACTCTCTTGGTAAAAAACCTTTTTGGCAAAAAATATGAACCAATAATTTGTGAAAAGTTGGATATATTTAGGAATAACTAAAAAAAACGAGTTACAACTACGGTCAAAAAGGAAAAAAAAGTACCCCAATTACTCTGCCCAATCATGTGAATCTGGAAATTGTAAATGTTAGTGATAAAAATTTAGTTTAAATGTGACTAAGAAATTTCATATTTACAAAGTTCAAACCGCTGAAAGTGGTAATTTGAAATTTGCTACAGCAGATAAATAAAATAAATAAATTTCTGCTTTTACAACCCTCTTCTACCGAAAAAACTACCCAGTAGAAGTACTTTCCCTGTAAGGTAGTTCAAAGCGGCCATCTATACAAAACTAAACAATACCATAAAACAACCCCTTTAAATAAAATTTAATGAAAAAAATAGTTTTGCTTCATTTCTTCTTATTTTCTAATCAAACAAAATTAATAACAGCTTTAAGTTTCAAAATAAGGCCAACATTCAAAGGGATTTAAGTACTTGTAAAATATTGTTTAAATACCATAAATTTTTAAGGAGCATTTATTAAATTCCGAAAACGGTTTTGCTGCTACTAACAATAACACTATGCTACAACTGCAAAATTCACTTTGTAAGTGAACTTGTGACAGGTTGTAGACTTACTTAGTTGAGTGTTTTACAAAACCGGTGTGAGGAGTTACAATATACCCTCAAGTTTTCGAGATAACGGTGAGAAGAGTATTTTTTGCGACTGGCGAATTTAAACATGTTTAACTCTTTAGTCAGTCATTTTTTAATCAATTTTGAATTTTTAAACGGTTTTTAAAAGGAAAATTTCAAATATATTACATATTTTCTTTATATATTACTTCAATAATATAAAGAAAGTATATATAACATTTTTTTTTAAATGTCATTAAAAATTCAAAATGGATTAAAAAATTGCTGAGTTACAAATGAAGAGGGGACGCGAATAATGGTATACAGACCGACCATAAAGTAAATTATTCAGGAGATGAGCAAAACTTGAAATATTTTTTCAACATATCTATAAATCTAGAATACATTTATGGTTCCGCAAATTTTTTTATTAAAAAAAAACTAACAGAGGGCGTTATCCGTGACCCGAACTTTAATGAACTTGGTATAAAAAAAGAGTCATGTACTTTTCTTTAGAAATGTTCAAAACTTTATATATTTAATATTTTTTTCAGCATGTCTATAAATCTAGAATACATTTATCGTTCCGCAATTTTTTAGAAAAAAAAACTAACAAGGGCGGCATGCTGACCCGAACTCGCAGATTTTTATGAACTTTGGTAACAAAGAAATAGAAACTTAATTTTAGTTGCCCAATCTCACGTTTAAGTGTTAACAAGTAGGGTTAAAAATTAGTTTTCGTATGGAAACTTGTCCTTAATTAACGAAAACTTGAGTTATTTGTATGCTGGGTTAAGGTACTCAAGGAAACAAAAATCTGGATACCCATATTGCCTAAAAAGTGGGCCTAGAGTTGGCACATTTTTAAATTATTTGTAATATAGGCAAAAAAAATAGCTCTGAAGGAAAAGTCGCATAAGAACCGAACGGTACCGAATATCAGAAAAAGCTGAGACACCAAAACCATTAAATTAAATAGACATTGATATACATTATTTTTAGCTTACTCTAACTAAAATTTCTCAAAAATATAAATGGAAGAGCGCACAACAGGCCGATGTCATCCTACAGATAATCATGAAGGGCGGTAAATCACACTTCCTCTTCTCAACCTAACCTAACTCTTTGACTATCACAGTCAACCATAGTGTCTAGAAGATTTATAATTTATTTTGAAAGATGTCTTTGTGTTGGATATATACCCTTTTTGATGTACCTACTTTAAAAAGGCAACTTTAGAATGTTATATTTGAACTTGGTGAATAAAATCTTTGGTTTAGTGTTGTATTTTTTAAACTGTGCTAAAATAAAGAAAGTTGTATGTAGTTAAAAAAAAATTAAAAATGATATACTTTGGAAAATTTAACTTGTAAACTAATTTTTTGTTAGATAAAACCACAAGAAAAAAAGCAAAATTTTTACCCAAGTAAGTGTAAAAATACTAGTGCTATTCCCTATGGGGAACGAGGAGTCAATTGACCTAAAAGTGACTGGTTAAAGAAGGACTTATCACAGGACTGGTATAATTTAATAGTGAAGTGACTGGTAAAGGGAGGACATACCACATAACGAGCATGCTTATTAAGAAGTAAAAGCCAGTTGGCCAGAATTTTACCCATTGGAAGCTGTTTAGTTTTGTTTATTTTACACGACATGGTCCTTTTGCGACAGTCTTGTGGTATGCCCATCTTTGGTTAGTCCTGTGGCATGCCACTATGTGCTTTAAAGCAGGACAAATGACCCCCTCCTATGACAAGACAATGTTAAAGTTGCCAGTTGTTTAAACCGGTCCCATTCCCCATAGGGTATATTATGTAAATAACTCGTTTCCCAAAATATGGTCTGTATACCCTTATTCGCCTTCACTCTTCAAATGTCAGTTGCAAAAATACTCTCCAGCCAATGTCTCGAAAATTTGAGGCTATATTGCAACTTCTTAAACCGGTTTAGTAACACTCCCAACTAGACTTACAAACTACACTAGATCGATTGAAAAGTCTTTTTTGGTAGCATCGTGTACTAATATTGGAAATGCAAAAGGGTTGTCTTATATGATTGATTGCCTTTTAACCGATGAGGAATGAGTGTTATAAATTAATAATTTGAAAATAGTTTTTAGGGTGTTAAAATTTCAATATATATATGATAACTCTTTATGATTAATGAGGTGAAAATAATATACTAAAACTGTAATTTAATACAATAAACAACAAATTTTGTTTATGATTAAACATTTTAATTCAATGAATTTAATTTATTATTATAACATATAACGACAATCTTTTGCAGAACGTCCAAAATTTCATTTTCATAATTTATAATTACAAAAATTCAATAAAAAAAATAAAACTCTAAATAAACTGCCATATCAATAACAGGATTATTAGATTTATTTAAATTTTATTAATGACTAAATAAATATTTTGTTTTTATTCATATTAACCGTACGATGCATACCCAACTTTTCTACGAGAACACACACCCGGGATACGTTTGTACCTACTAGCTTATTTTAGGGAGATATGACGGCTGTTTCTAGCAAGGGGATGATAGGAGCTGGTTCTGGGGAGTACATATCCTTTCTATCTTTCTTTATATCTATCTTTCAGATATATTGCTGTCTATTTCTATTCTTTCTTACTATTTTTTCACTGAAGGGATTCACAATGGAGTTGTGCCCTTGGGCACATAACCCTTCCGAACCTAACCTAACCTACTAGCTTATTTTTCCTTTTACTAATGTTTAAATGGTCCAATTTCATTATATTTTTTTTTTAAATGCATATACTAATATTTTACAAATGTTCTAGTTTCTGTTTCATGCAAATATTCCACCTGGTTCCAAGAGATATAGGCAAAAAGGTCACGGGCATGGGATAGCCAAATGTTGTGTGTGTTTGCGTAGGTGTTGACTTTAAAAGCTCGTAGCTCCTGAACCACTGATCCGAATTGGATTAAAGATTAAAAAAGATTAGAAATTACTTATATTTCTTATATCCGATTTCTATGCCCTAAATTAAGCCGTTCCTGAGTTACAGTACTGCACAGCTGCAAGTGGATACATTTGTACCCGGGTGTGTGTTCTAGGGTTAATACATATATTTTTTTTTTAGTTTAATTGTATATAATAAAATTAAGCTAAATTTACATAATATCCTGGAAAACTAATTCATATCCCATAAAAAAAATCAACAACAATTGTATATTGTAAATTAAAAATATAATTATAATTGAACTTTAAATAAAAAAAATATCATTTTCAATTTGGATAACTCTACAAAAGACTCTTTTTAAATATAAAGTTATAAAAATTAAAAAAATAAATAAAATTACCTAATACTAAAATAATGCCACTAACTTTTAAACAAAAAATCTATTTATGAAATAAATACAAAAACTAGTGTTAAATACATTTATTAGGATTAAAGAATTTATATAATAAAACAAAGAAATCCAACAAAAAGAATTGTTAAATGTAAATATTTAATAACATTTAAAAAAAAAAAAAAAATATTTAGCCTAATAAATATTAAAATGAATTATATCATATTGTAGATTAATTATAATTTAATATAGATTTTTATTTAAATATTTTTGAATAATAAATTGTTTTATATTTAAGCAAAATAAATGTATTTAAAGAAAAATTCTTGTATAAGTAGTTCTTTAAATAATTATTTAATGATACATTAAATTTTAGACACAAAAAAAAATATAAATATTAAATAATGTATTTAAAAAAAAATTTTAAATAATATAATTTAGTTATATATTAAAAAAAAAATAAAAATTAAAAACAGAAGAAAAAACAATAATAAAGCTGTGTTAACAAATAATACAAAAAAATGTGTTTTAATTGTAAAGAATTAATAAAAGTTTGACAAAGTTTTTTTTTTTTTAAATAAAGACTTTATTGGCTCAAACAGTTCCTTTAAGAACTAAAACTGTTGGTCACCGAAAAAAGCCCTGGTTTTCTTCCAACATTAAAGAAGCAATTTATCGAAGAAATTTGGCCTATTCTCGATGGAAACGTTTCAAAACTACGCTGCTTCATAGAGAATATTTAATGCTAGAAATGAAACTAATAAACTGATAAAAATGCTAAATCGAATTTCTACGCAGAAAATTCTCATGCGCTTTAGGATCAAAAAAAACTTGGCAAAAGATTCGTGAAATTGGAATCGGTAAACCGTCTATCCATGAACCTTGTCCAATTGATGCTGATACTATTAATGAAACTTTTTAAATATAGCAATGGTTGCAGATGACAGTAGCTTTTATAATTTCACTTACCCTAATGACGATTTTGGAGATTATAAATTTTCCTTTACCTGCGTAAACCAAAGTGACGTACTAACGGGTAGCTTATCTATTAAATCTAATGCTGTTGGGTCAGATGGAATACATCCAACATTTTTTAAGATACTCTTACCACAACTTATTCCGTATATCACTTTTTTTTTAACAAAATCATCACAACTAGCTATTTTCCTACTAAATGGAAAAACGCTAAGATCATACCGATTCCTAAGTCAAGTGCTGATTACAGACCTATTGATATTTTACCATTCCTTTCTAAAGTCTTCGAAAGGCTAATTCACAATCAAATTACCCAGTTCTTAAACAATAACAATATGTTAACTGTTCGTCAATCAGGATTTCGAAAAAATCACAGCTGCATTACAGCATTAGTAGACGTTGCGGAAGAAATTAGAAAAGAGGTTGATAAAGGCAATATTACGTTTTTAGTTCTGTTGGATCATTCCAAAGCATTTGATACTGTTGACCACGACATTTATGCCACAAATTAAGAAGTATGTTTAATTTCTGTTCAACCGCAACCTCTGTTTGTCAACATATCTTAAAAACAGATATCAATAGTTGAAACTACAACTAAAAGATCAAAATCACTACCTGTTAGAAGAGGTGTTCCACAGGGATCTATATTAGGCCCCCTTTTGTTCTCGTTGTATTCTAATGATCTACCGAGTATAATAACACACTGTATAGTTAGAATGTATGCAGATGACGTCCAACTTTACATCAGTTGCAAAAAGTCATCTCTAGTTCAATGCGTCAAAACTTTAAATCAGGAACTTTATCAAATTTATCTGTGGGCAAAGGCGAATGGTCTAGGGATCAATCCCAAAAAATCAAAGTGTATTATAATCCAAAAACAAATAGACAAAATCAACTATATTCCTAATATTTCCATAAATAATCAACGTATCGAAATTGTAAAAACTGCTAAGTATCTCGGAATATTTTTTAACAGCACTCTCGCTTAGTCTTATCACATAAAATATGCTTGCTGGTCGAACTTTTTCCATGGTTAGAACACTTTGGCGAACTCAACATTGTACACCGCTTTAAAACAAGAATTCTGCTTGCTAAAACTTATTTAGTACCTATTTTGATGTATGGCTGCGAAATCTTTGCCAGCTGTGACTCAATAAGCAGAAATAAATTAAACGTAGCTTTCAATAATATTGCTCGATATGTGTATGGCTTAAAAAGACGTGCACGAGTTTCAACATTTTCAATTAAACTATATGGTACTAGCTTTGACAATCTTCTTAAGATACGAACTTTAATTTTTCTGCACAAAATAATTTATACGCATCAGCCGGGCCACCTCTATGATAACTGATTTTCTCGAATGATATTTGCAGAGGAATAAGATTAAAATCATTTTGCTACAAAGCCTCATATCAACGTGGCAATTCTTTATCCATAGCATCCAACTCTGGAACTCAATCCCTTATAGTTGCCAACTTTTAAGTAACGCACCTTCATTTCAAGAAAAGCTTAATTAACTTATTTTCAACTTAATTTGATTTTTTATGTTAAAATTTAATTAATGGTTAATTTTGTCATACTATTTACTTATATTTTTGTTAAACAATTAAATAACCCAGGAAAACTTGCTATTACCATAGAATGGGAAATGGAAGAAGAAAACAAGAATCAGAAGTACTTATAGTTGAGGCCAAGAACACCTGATTTTAACATGGGGTGTCATAGGAGGCAAGGCCTTGCCTTGTGCTTACATATAGGGACAAAAATAAGACGTTACAAAATATGTAGTGAAATCACCAGTTACACATAAGTAACTTATTTCATTTCTTATTTGTAGCATCAAAAGTAATGCTTAAATCCATTATATGACGTATTACTTGTAAGGATGTTAATAAGTAGTTATTTATAGGTGCAAATATAAGTACGTATTAACATGTACCTAAATAAGAAGGTATTAATAGGCTATAAAATAACTAGTTATTAATAAGGACAATTATAACTAGTTATTAATAGGTCCTAAATAACTACAATTGAATAAACTTAAAGAATGGTTTATCGTAAACCAACCAACGGTAAAATGTGCCAACAGCCTTTTAAAGATTTTAAAACATGAAAAGCTAGATGTACCTATATCAGTTAATGGGCTTGTGGGAAAAAAACCTCGTTGCCAAGAGCGCACAGTTTCCCCAGGTAAATATGTCCATATTGGATTAAAGCATCATCTGGAAAATAAAATAACACTTATAGAAAATTCATCGTTGGAAGAACTTTTTATTGATGTTGGAATAGATGGCTTGCCAATATTTAAAAGTTCTGGTGTTGGATTGTGGCCGATTTTGGGACAAATAGTTAATATTCCAAATAGTGCAGTTTTGATAATTGGATGCTATGTAGGTCCAAAAAAACCAATCGACATAAATTGCTATTTACATGATTTGTAAATGACTTTTCTGACTTGAAGTATAACGGATTTTTGGTTAAAACCAAACTAATTCAACTGAAAATACGTGCATTTATTTGTGACGCTCCTGCCAAGTCCTTTGTGTGTGGCATAATGGGGCATATGGCACTAAATGGATGCCCAAAATGTCAACAAATCGGTCAGAGAATTGAATATGTCACAACTTTTCCACAACAGCCGACGAAATGAGAACCAACGAGGATTTTTATTTCTTAATTTCTTAATTTTGTTATTTACTAAATAAGCTTTTGTTTTGTGAGAGTCGTTTATGTATAACTATATATTTGTTTGCTTATATAAATTGCATTTAAATTATTAATTATGATATATTATGAATCTTTATAAATATACCTTACAAAAAAGTAGTTACTTATTACCTTACAAGTACCTTATTTCTTTGGCCTTTCCTAATAAGCAGGTATATAACACAATATTAGTAAGACATAATTGTTTAGCTTCCAAAATAAGTAGTGATGTATGTTCATATCAGTAGGTATTATTTCAGACCTTCAAAATAACAACAAATGTAATGGATAGTCATTACTACGAAAGGTCTGAAATAAGTGATAATAAGTAACTTATTATTTTTGCTATTCCAAATAAGCAGATATTTAACACAATATTAGTAAGGCGTTGTTTTTTATATTACAAATAAGCAGTTACATATACTCATATTAGTAAGGTATTATTTCGGACCTTCAAAATAACAAAAACTGGAATGGATAGTCATTACTTTGGAAGGTCTGAAATAAGTCCTACCCATTACCAAAGTTTTGCTGGGAAGTAGCATAATTGTTTTTTGTTTTTTTCTTTGTGATCTTTTGTAATTTAGTTTTTAAGTTATTATTTAATTAATTACATTTAATCTTTCCTTTTTTTCAAATACTCAGTTCTGTACTGCAATATAAGACTTTTAGTCTTGTGTATGGAACACCAAAATAAAATAAAATAAATAAATAAAAAAATAAAATGTGATTATGTAGTTTGAATTCTGATAAATCATTAATAAGTTTTTTTTTGCCATATGCCAGAATTAAATTTTTTCATCATTAATTATATTATTTTGTTAAAAGATTTTTTAAAAAGAATTGAGATAATTAAATTTATTAGTTATTATGGTATACTCTTCCAATTGATCATCACTAGAATTTTAATATATATTTATATTCTGGCATACGCCAGAACTTTCGATAACAACACAGTTTATAATCAAAAATACCGAAAAGCTCTAGTATAATATTGTTTATCTCATTATGAATACACCGTTCCGCTTTTATTTAAATTCTTTATTTTATTTAAGTCTATGGAAATTCAATCCTTACAACTAATATGATAACAAAAATAATAATAATTAATGTAAATAGAAACAAATTTGAATTAATATAAAGCGTGATATATTTCGAGGTTCCCTACTTTTTTAAAGAAAAAATCACAGAAAATTCAAATTTAATGGGGAATATTTATTATCATTTGAAAGAACATTCTTTGGCATGTATTTTTTGAAGATTATGTCTATCAAATGTTGGCCGTTGCTACGTCGCAGAAGATCCATCCGTTTCGATGACTCGTTCGAGCATTTCGACTGGTAACTGGCGAATGACACGCGTGATGTTTTCCTTCAAGGCCTGAATCGAAGCGGGTTTAACCGCATAAACTTTAAACTTTACATATCCCCACAGGAAAAAGTCTAACGGTGTGATATCACACGATCTTGGTGGCCAATCGACCGGCCCAAAACGTGAAATTATGTGCTCACCGAAGTGTTTTCTCAATAAATTCATTGATTGATGCGATGTGTGGGAAGTGGCGCCGTCATGCTGAAACCAAATTTCGCCGAGATCATGAGCTTCAATTTCAGGCATCAAATAGTCGGTTATCATGGCACGATAACGGTCGCCATTGAAGGTTACGTTCGCAACGGCATCATTTTTAAAGAAATATGGACCGATGATTCCACCGGCCCACAAACCACACAGCGTGCTGCATGTGGTTTATTCGGTCGAATATTATCCAATAATGAATGCTGGGTGATGGAGTTGCGAATAGTATGCTCAGTAGGCCGATTATGTTGGCCATAAGTTGAGCGAAGTGCATTAAACACATTCCTCACAGAGCGTGAATCTTCCTAATAAAGTTGAACGATTTGTAAACGTTGTTCAGGCATAAGTCTTTTCAATTATGAAATGCCAAATAATACTAAACAAAAATAACATGACAGCATGACACGACTCACACGTGATCTGTCAAAAAGAGGCTTTTGACAAAAGTATCTCTACTTGGATCACCCATTATTTTCAAAAATTTGATTGACAACAATATTTTATTTATTAAGGTAAAGAATAATGTCTCTTTTTACTGTCTCCAAACTCTTTTGAAAATCGATGATATGATAAAATTGATTAAATTCAGTACAAATGTGGCGAAATGGATCGGCGTTTCGCGTAGTTTGTGCGAAAATATTTAACGACAAGGAATTGATAATAGCTTGATGAACGATGAGGAGTATTAATATTGATTTTACTTATAAGGAAATCAGAATGCAAATCACCTCTAATGAAGTTTAGCAAAAATGTTACATTTAGCATTTTACGACGACTTTGAAGTGTAGGAAGCTTTATAAGAGCAAGCCCACTTTTATAAGAGGGTAGTTGTACAGCTGGATTCCAGCCAAGTCCACGAAGGCAAAATATAAGAAATTGCTTTTGAACGGATTCAATGGGATTAGAATGCACATTGTAGAAAGGATTTCATACAACAGATCCGTATTCAAGGATAGGCCTGACTAGTGTAGTAAACTGCTGCTTTGTTGTGTAAGGATCGGAAAACTCTTTTGGCCAGCGTTTGATAAATCCCAGCACACCTATTGATTTATTGATTGTCTTTGAAATATGATTTCGAAAATCTAAACGTCTGTCCAACAAAACACCAAGATCATTAAATGTATTAACCATCTCCAGTCGTATGTCATTCATCACGTAATCACCATTAATCGGCAGAGATCTTGTAAATACCATATATTTGCACTTTTTTACATTGAGTTCCATTAAACTTAAATTGCACCATGTAGTAAAGTTGTTAGTATATGTTTGCAATAAATATTGGTGACATCGATCAATAAAGGAAAGTAGTATTTTAACATCGTCTGCATACATTAAAGATTTTGAGTATTTAAATACAGATGGAAGATCATTAATGAAGAGCGTAAATAAAAGAGGTCCTAAATGACTGCCTTGAGGAACACCTGATGATACGTTGATAAGATTAGATTGCACATTACGAAACTTAACACATTGTTTTCTGCCTCTTAAGTAGGAATCGATCCATTTAAAAAGAGTCATGGTAAAGCCAATACGATCTAGTTTATAAAGGAGTAGGTCGTGTTTCCCACGGTCAAATGCTTTACTAAAGTCAGTATAAATAGCATCAGTTTGTTTTCCCCTAACAAGGCCGTCGTTAACAATGGTAGATAGTTCTAGTAGGTTTGTAACAGTTGATAAGGATTTTCGAAAACAGTGTTGTTGAGGCGAGAGAAAAGAGGATAGTTGATGTGATAAAGAGTCAGTGATAATTTTTTCAAATAATTTTGGAATTGAGCTTAACTTAGCAATCCCTCTATAGTTTGAGACCACGGATTTACTACCCGATTTAAAAATTGGGGTAATAAATGATTTTTTCCAAACATCCGGAAAACGATGAAGTGAAAGAAATAGTATGAAACTCTTATCTAGAGTTGCCAAATATTTAGTTGAAACAATTTATTATTGCCATTTTTGATGAATTTTTATACATTTTTTTTTTTTCAAAACATAATAAAGACCTTACCCAGCAACATTTTTAGAACAAATTACGTCTGAAACTGTTCTAGAACAACTTCTTTTACAACCGGTTACATGGAACCCGTTGTAGAACATGTTTCTCGGAGTCGAAATGTAAGGTGTCACTGTCACAGAACCAGTTCCATAACTGGTTCTAGAACCGATTCTAAAGCAACCTGTTCTTGTTTGGAGGCAAAGAACCTATTGCAAATTGGACAAACTCCATATAAAAAGAACCAGTTGCAGAACAGAAATTAGAACCTGTATAATATAGTATAAGCTGTTCTGCAAACAGTTATTTGGATTTTACTGGGTACTTTTATTATTTTGATTGACCTGAACTACCCAGCAAAATTTTTTGGAATATATTACCTTAGAACCTGTTCTATAACAGCTTCTTTTACCACCGGTTCTAGAACAGGTTCTTACGAGTCAACATGTAAGGTGTCACTGTCCCAGAACCAGTTCTATAACTGGTTCTAGAACCGGCTCTAAAGAAACCTGTTCTAGTTTGGAGGTAAAGCACCTATTGCAAATGCGACAAACTCCATACAAAAAGAATCGGTTGTAGAACAGAAATTAGAACATGTTATAATACAGTATAAATTGTTCTACAACCTGTTATTTGTATTTTACTGGTACTTAATTGTTTTTAAAATGAGATATAAACACACACAGAGAAAAATTTAGCTATTTTCCAATTGAAATTCGGTTAGTTTGATTCAAATTCAGTTATTACGAATTTCAGGCAGTTGTCACAACTTTACATAAGTTTTCATAACAAAGTTTGGTTAATTCAACAGAATTTTAGTTGCAACATACAAATATTCAGAAATCTTAAATCTTGTTAATATTGGTAATTTAACTGAATTTATAAGTTATTACCCTTAATATACACAATTCAATTCGGTTGGTACTTTATTTCTCTGTGTGCAGTTTTCAGTTTCAATGTTTTGATACAATGTTTTGATACTGATATTAATTTTTTTTTTTTAAAGAGAAGCAACTCTCATAAAATTCTTCATATTTATTAATATGTTGCTTTTTTTTGGAAAGGGGATAGTGGAGAGATTAAAGGTGGGGAAATATGAAATACTTCAGACACGGCAACACTGTAATTGCGCGAGATGATAAGTCTTTGAAGAGTTGTTGCTCGCCACCTGATGGAAAATTGGCTAACTTACAGAAGCTTTTTGGTTCAAAGCCCTGATTTATTATTCTACTTCGGTTTGGTTAAGTGCTATGGGAACACCGAAGGTGGTCACTGCAATGTATAGAAAACTCATACATTTTATTTTTCTAAATTTATGTTATCGCAGGCGCTGTTCGAACCCGGGACCATCTGTGTAACAATCCAACGAGCTAACAGTTACAACTCCCACAAGTAACTAACGAGTTACAACTCCCACAAGTAACTGGTTGTAATATTTTTAAAAACAATATTGGCAACGAATGTTGGTGAAACTGGCAAAACACATGCTTTTAGAAACAAAATAGTGTTTTCCTAGTACAATATTAGTTGCTCCTTTGGTAATTTTTAGCACGGTCTGTTTTACAAAAATAGCAGTGGTTTACCAATACTATTTTTTTTGGTACGGTTGGAAATTTCTTCATGCGTATATTAATAAATGTAGCCAAAGTATACAGACGAACAGACACTATTCTGATACCTTTCTAGGTAACGCACCTGTTACTATGACGTTGTTTTTGGAGTAGCAAATTGACCCGTGTCGTATGTCACAGACCTGACCTGGAATATGTCACTTAACTTTCCTCAAAAACACTGTTCTGTGGCATGACTAGCCTAGGATATGCCACAAAACTAACCTGTAATATATAGTTCAGTGACATGGCCAAGACTAGGTCTGGGATATATTCCAAGAGGTGACTTATTCCTATGACAACGCCATGTTAAACTTAATGTGATCGATATGGTGGCAGTTTCTCTAAATTTCTCATAGGGTATGTAGATCAAATGATCTCTCAACGTTGAAAATAAGGTCACATAGAGCAGTTTCCACTAAATGTCCCTTTAAGTACGTGTGTTGTTTTGAATCTAAGCAGATCTTTAGGGACATAATCCTTTACCTTTCCATTGTTTTTAGCCAAAATTATGTCAGGCTTATTGGTCGGAAAGCTTTTAATTTTGCATAGCTCTTCTTTCCTGGCATTGGTATGAAAACAACTTGTTCTTACCAGCCATAACCTGCTAATGTCAGGCCAGCGGAGAAAAATATTATCCCAACAAGCCGCCCCTTTTTTAATTCATTCTGCTGGATACCATTGCGCCCAACTTGTTATTCCACACTAATTCCAACTGTTTGATCCATATTTTGTCGCACTTGCAGTCCTGCATATGATCCAGTCTTTTAAAAGAGTAGATGAGTGTTCATTGTCATCATTAAAGATTTGTTCTTCAATGCCTTGGTATTTCCGTCAATTAGGGCTTCTGACTGCATATGGGTTATTTATAAGAATTTCTTTATCTTCAGGACGTCGTATAGACTGTCCTCCTGTTACAGAAAAATTTGTAGGCGTTGCACTTTATTGTTCGATTTTCCCGTTGTAATCACTAGGCTACTATAAAAATCTAGCCAATATTTCAAATGTATCCTACATCTTTGCTAAAAGTATAAAAACAACGAAAAACTGCCAATAAGTAAACAAATTTTCGTTTATTTTACAAAAGTTGTTGTTATTTTGACATTTTTTCGTATTTATGAATTATTATCAGTGTATATTAATCAGTCTGCGGACATCTCTCCGGACGTTTGTCAATTCTCCAGTCAACAAGAAATTTTTTGAATGAGATTTCATTAGCTTGAGTGAACAGCACTACTCAAACGATTTGATAAGATAACTAGTTAACTTATCTACCTCCCAGTCGTTATTCTGAAAATAGGTTGGAAAAATGTTGAGATTGTTTCATTGATAAAGCCTGAAGTTAGGCCAGATTGCCCAAGCCTTGTTTTGGGAACAATATTAGTACTGATAGAATGAGATATAAACGACAGTCGAAGTTTTGGGTTGTTATCACCGAATATCTGTTTGTGTAGTTGATATGCTATTGTTGTGTTGAAATTTCTATGAATATTTCATGCCTAAATAGCTTCCAAGAAGTTGTTTAGGCAGAAAAACTTTCAAAGAATCGTATTTGAAATCATTACCTCCTATGACAAGCCAATATTAAATTCATGGATGAAAGCGTCAAATTAGTAAAGAAAGAATTTTTAGTGGGTACACTTATATCAGTGAAGGGCATAAAACATACTAACAGGTACTAACTTCATACGCCTGTCTGAAGTTAGTACGTGTACTTTTTTATGTTTATGCGTAGCGTGATTTTTAATTTTTAACATAATGCCGAACGTTCATAATCGCTAACCACAGCCGTTCACAATCGCTAGTCACACGAAGATGCTTACAGTGAACGTGTGCAGATGTCACGCAAGCAGCATTTTCTAGTCAAACCCCGTGGGGGTGGAGAGGAAGCCCTTCATTGACTTACAGACAAAATTAGTAAAAGTTTGAACTAAAACTACTTAAATTTAGTTGAATATTACATTGCAAAAAATACGGCTTCTTTAAGCGCACTTGACAATTTAAAACTGAAATTCGGTTACAATGCTTTAAATCAATTGGTGCAACAAAATATTGGCTAATACAACAACATTTTAGTCGCAGCCACTAAAATATCGAAAAATGGTTTTTGACAACCAAATTTGTTGCCTGTAGCAACCAAAATATATTGTTTTTAGTTCGGTTTAAAATTTGGTTTTTGTGGAATTTTTTTTTGTGCTTAATATTAGTAAGGTATGAATAGCAAAAATAAATTTGTTGAATCTGCAAAGATTAAGCTATATTTGAGCTAACTTGTAATTAATTAAATGTAATAAATTAATCTGCTAAAATCAGCAAAAAAATTCTAACTATAAAAACCCAAATAAATAAAAAAATAGGTTTAATTTAAAATTTATTTTTTTTTAATGTGTATAAATATCTGTCTTTCTGATATCAGCAATTTACATTTTTTTGTAATATTTGCCGTTGATTTTGTTTTTGTTATTTGCATTCTACAAAATTTATTTTAAATACAGCATAGCTTTTGCTTATTTTAGCAGAATAAATTGCTATTTTCGCTTAATTAAAACTCAACTCAAATGTAGCAAAGTTTAATAATAATAAGCAAAAAATTTGAGACCGTATTACGGCAATCGTGATCGAGTGAAATTGTTTGAAAACTGTTTTTTTTTTAATGAGTAACTACAAAAATACTAATTATGAAAGCATCTAGTTTTACATTTATATCACATCAGTGTCGTAACTCTAACATACCTGGTCGAAAAAATTTCATTAAAATATTTTATTTTTAAGAAATAGAAAATTAATTTCTATAGACAAATTACAATCACGAATGCCGCTAATCGACTCCTGATAATTTTTTCCGTTTTCTCTGCAAAGTCATCATAATTTTATATAAATTTATTTTTTAATTGCGACTGTCAAATGACGTTAGAATAGCTACAAGACATTACAAAATTTGCTCTGTAGCGATTGTCTCAACATAAACGCAAAGCTGTCTACACTGAACGTAAAAACCATACGTCAGTCTGATAACGTCGTGAAATGGAGACGGAGGAGATGAGAAAAATAAACAAAATTGGTCACTGCTGAGTATAATATACAATAACAGAAAAGCTAATAGCAAAGAAAACTGCAATTTAGCTGCATTATATTCGAGGCCATACTTGGGTGTGATCGCTAAACGGTCATGACTTGGTATTGTTACGTCTGTAATGTAAGATGAGCGCAGGTTTGATTCTTACAGCCGCAGGTTGTTGAAAAATTTATCATATAAAGGCATACTGGCAATTATAAAACACAAATAATAATACAATTTAAAAATGGACGCCTTTCCATAAAAAGTCTAGTCAGATTTAAAAATTAATAGTGTTTATAATTAATGAAAATGAAAATTATTCTAGCTCGAAGCCATACTCTATATTTCTTTATTAGGATATTGTCCTAACAAATAATCTATAGAGTTTGTGTTATCAAAATTTATTAATTAACCACTTTAAGGAATGTGTTGATATGAGCTCATATATTAATTCTCATTTAGTGTGAAAACTAGGTTATATAAATGTTCTTTCAAAACGTTTTCTGATGATGGGAACCCAGGAAATTCACGAAATAGATCTATTAACACATTCCTGAAAGTAGTCAATTAATAAATTTGAAAACAAAAACTCTGTAGATTATTTTTTAGAACAATATCCCAATAAAGAAATATAGATTATGGCCTCGAACTTAAATAATTTTCATTTTCATTGCACAATTTTAAAGGTCGAAAAAACACAATTTTAATTTTTAATAAAAATGATATCGAACTAGTGTTTATAATTAAAAAAAAAAAAACGTTTATTCTTATTTTTAAGCTCAACCTTTCTAAATTTTGAGAAGATGTTTTTGCTATTCTAACTAGTTTAGTTCTATTAGCTTTTTTTTACTAAATTTTACATTTTTCTCAATTCTACACAAGTCGTGTGTAAAAATACTAAACGTTTTTATATTTGATCAAAGCTAATCAACAAGTCAAAATGGCTATTGTGGTATTTTAAGAATTCAAAATCGTTTAATTGAAGACTGGTTGCTATCGATAAATTGGTCAATAGATTTTTCTACAAATAAATTTTTCTTTAGATTCCATTTTTTTTTTTTATAAAAATACATACCCAGTCAAAAAATAATTTTGAAAATTAGTTTATTCAAATAATATGAAAGTTTAAGAATTTACATTTTTTTTCAGCAAGATTTTTTTTTTTTTTTGGTTGGAAAAACTCACTTGTGTGTAAATTAGTAGGTTCTTTGAAAACTAACTTAATTTGAGATGAAATAAAAAATAATCACCCCAAGTTTTTTCTTGTGAATAATTTCGTACCGTATCCGCACTTTTTGTATAGCTAAACATATATAAAAACAAAGAATACATTTAATTGCACTAGATATATTTACTTAATGATGCGAATTCTAACTAGCTACTTTTAATTTACTACCATAAGCCAAAATTGTACTATTTGTTTCCCTTCCCAAATCCTTTTATCTTATTATATAGATATAAATTTATTGGATTAATTTCAAATTCCCCAAACGACACACAGTTAAAATATTTGCCATTATAATACTTTATCTTATTTTAAAAGCATTTAAAAACTATTTTCAAACTACAATACAAATAACAAATGAGAAAATCCATTTTAATTGTTCTATTCCTTTTTATGCTTATTGTTATTATCATTTTAATCAACAATAAGTTTCTCTTGTACTTATTTCTCTAATTACCTTCATCTTATACATGGAGCTATATCCGTGCATTGGTATTGTTGTTACTGTTGTTTCCATTATACAATTCGAATAAATGCACGTGTCATTAATTGGTAAAATAGCGTAAACTTATTACATTTTATAATATCCTCTTCTACTATGACTTAAAAAAAACTTAAAGTAGGAAGGAAGACGTAAAGAAAAAACACCACCAATAAAATAAGATTTCGAAAATTTACTTTGTAGTTTTCTTATTTTTTTACGCTCATTAAATTTTATGGATAATAATGGTTACCCATATCATGTGTATAAATTAGAGATGAGATATGTAAATTAAGTTTGGTACAAAATTTTTGTAAAGTACGTTATATCATTATGATGTCCCAACTCAATGGCCAAAAAAGACATCTTTTTTTAATCCTACACTCACTTTTTTAAGAACTACACTCATAAAAATTTGATCGTATATTTACTCATCAATTATTATCAGTGCATGTACTTTGAATCCAAGACCGGCAAAACAAAATTGTGAAATAGAGACTTGAGGAGATTAGAAAAAATAAACAAAAATCTAAAAATAGAATATTTGTGTTGTTAGTGTTGTCACTTCTTAGTATAATATACAATTTAAGGATTTCCTTTACTCTTACGTCATTATTTGGGAAAAAAATGTTTTGACGGATAAATATTGGAAAAAATGTTTTGACCGATATCTAAAAATTTTGTTCGATTCAGTTGAAACTTTTCGCATAACTGTGAGATACGATTACATGAGTATACTCCATATCGGTTAATATAAAAAATGTTTTTTATTAAGCTTTTTGGCAATCATATGAGCCAGTATAAAATGGCTGAACTGTTTCCAAAATATTTGTGTAATACTAGAAACAAGCCCCGACATGATTTTCAAAAACTAAGCACATTATACCACAAAAGGGGACGAATTATGTAAATATGAAACCTCGTTATTTGAAAAAACTACAAATAAAAAAAAAAAACTTTTTGACAGATTTGGATGCATCGATTTTAATGTAAAAAACAATTTCAATGTAAAAAACATCTGTTAATTCAAACTCGTTTAAGATGAATAATATGAACTGTTTATGACAGTCCCACAAATTTAATTCGAATGTCCCAAAATTTTGCAAAATTTAATAAAATATCTTTGAATCTTCATAAATTTTAGCCCGCACACACAGAAACTTAACAGTTTTTTAAAAAGTTTTTCAAACTTTTTTTATATTTTGTGGACATAACAAATTGTAAACAAATTTGATCCCTATTGTCTGGTCCCTCGTATGTCCTCTTTATCGGGTTTTACTGCCTTCAATATACACTTAAAGTACCCTAAATGATAGTACTTTTGTACCATTTATATCATCCCTGTCATAAATTGCTACTTCCTCCTCTTTTAGTTGCAACTACAATTTTAGTTGTTTTGTTTACTAATTTGCCTAGAAATTTAGTGAAACTTTATTAGTCTTTCTTGATAGAATCTTAATTGTGAGTTGATGGTTTCACAAGACCAAGTTTTTTATCTATTTTTATTTAGAAGAAGGGATTTATTTAAAACATTGGTTTTAAAACTATAATAAAAGATTGTATTATATGAAAAAGAGATGTTAATCAGAATGCTTGCTTTTTCTTTTTTTTAATATAATGGCAAAAAGTAGTTAATAGCCTTGCTTTTTGTGTGGGATTTATAACGTTTTTATGCTTAATAAAAACAAATATATTTAATTTTCTACATATATTTCGAAAGGATAATCATGATTCTTGTTAATTTGATGTTATAACCCCAATAGAAATATAGTTTAGACTACCCAATAAAAAAAACTATTATACATTTTAAACTCCCGGTTAAAAACCAACATATATGCATTTATGAACATATATGCACTCATTCATGCTCATATATGAAGTCATTTGAAGTCATACATATCCATATACCACCATATCGGATTCATATATGCTCATAGGAGTTTATATGTTATCATATTATATTAAATCAATTTTCGTTAATGTCCGCATATGATCATGTATATAAATATATGGACATGTATGGTTTTGTATTCATCATAACTTTCTGAAATGAAAAGCTAAAAACAAGATTTTTACATCAAATGGAACACAAAGCTCTAATTATTTTAAAACAATAGAAAATATTTGCGATTCGTTGCGAAACTTGGCGATTTTTCGCTGGTTTTGAACACTTTATTTTATCTTTTTTTTCTTAATATAAATTTGAAAACTATTATTTTTCCTGACATATTTTGTTAATTTATGATGTGAGCAAGATGTACGAAATTCATGAAACAGTATTAAAAGTAACGAAATATATCTTACTTTTAACTTTTAAAACCAAAAGTTTATTTTTCGATCTTTTCATCATAAATTATAATGTGAGCAAGATTATGCAAGTTCAAAATCTTTTGTTTTTTGTTAAACAAACAACCGTGCAATGCTTATTTATTAATTAAAAAAAAACATCTTCATCCGATAACTTAATGCAGACTTTGTCTACAGACAGGTCCTTACATGTTTCATTTCGCGTTACCGAAAATCTTCAGAGGACCAATGTAAAAGATTTACAAAATTATAATTTTTGAAGTAAAAAGACTAACTTTCTTTTAGTCCTTCTACATTGGAGTATTTTTCTGAGTGGGAAAATCTTAACTCAATTTTAGTAAAGGCACACACATGAATACATAGGAGCCCTCAAATGAACATATATAAATCATGATTAGATGCATGTGTACATGTATGAAGCATGTGCGCTCATGTATGGATCCATATATGTCGAATTAGGACTACTTAATTTTTTTATTCCCATAAAAAAAAAAGCAAAGCAAGGCTAAAAACTATAAATATAAATTAGTCACTCAAATGATGAAATAAATAACTTTTGTTAAAATTTAAAGCCAAAATGCTTACAGTATCCGAAAATGGTATGTAACTTTTTTGTCGTTGATGGATTTTTATTTTTGGTAGCTTCCTCGCTGCACAGTGGGCTTTTTTCATAATTAGTATGGAAATAATTCAGCCATTTCTTAGTAGAAAACGTAATGTTAAGCTTATGTTTTAAAGAAGGGTATACTAGATCTAGCAGATCAATGACTGAATTACTTTAGATCAATGACTGAATTATAAAAAAAAAATAAAAATAAAAATTAACTCTAGATATCCTCACAATGTTCTCAAGACATTTTTTTTTAATTGCGAAAAAAAATAAATTAATTTCTCCAAATTTGGAAAAAATTTCATAAAATTTATTTAAAATCAAAAATTTTTAATTTTTGTATTAAAAATACAAAAATTGCTTTGCGGACTTTCTACATTTTCTATCATTAGTTAGAATATTGTTCTACCTCAAGTCCAAAACTCTAATATGATATAGTCATGTTTTTCAAATAGTTTGATTTTATAATTGGGGTTACCAGATCAGTCAGTTTATACACTAAGGCAGACAAAAAGATTCTCATAGAGTTTATTTGTCTGTTGTATGTAATAACTCGGTTTGAGTTAAGCTTTTCTTTTTCTATTGCAGGCAACTGAAGATTTGGGCTGATACCAGTGAAACAATTGTATTGTCTATCACGAAAATGATCAAACTTTTTGAAAGGCAACAAATAAAATCTAATATGAGAATATCATATTAGGTTTTTGGACTTCAGGTTGAACAATACTCTAACAGCATTTATTTAAATTTTTAAAAGGCCTTTTTGAGTCGGAGTTGAATGTTTACAAAGAAAATCATTTCCCGCAATACGCTAGCCAATTTAAAATATTGTGAATTATCAGACGCAAAAAACATAAATTTTTAAAAACCTAAGCCAATTCCTTATAAGTTTGTGATGTTCGCACCCTATTATTGCTACAATGACATCAACTTGATATACCTCAAACTGTATAAAATTAAACTCTTTTTTTAATACTGTTCTCAATTCCAATCAACGGCGTAAAAAACCTTATGAAAAAAAAACGAAATGTAATAAATCGGAAAAGTTTTATTTCACTTATAAACCACCATACAACTTTTCACCAAGCAGCGCTATGGAAATTCCTGAATGCATCTTCTAAATCTGGTGACTGCATTTTGTTGTGGTAGTGGATCTGAAAGCTAAAAACGATGAGTAAGAAAATAAAATGAATGGAAAACGTACGGTCTTGTTTGCTCCCCCTTTACATCTTGTTTTTAAATAAACAAAAAAAAAAACAAGAGGAGAATAAAAACAAAAAGCGTGTATTGTATATCTAGCAAAGGTAGAGCTTGCACATACTGAACAACTTTTCCATTTATTTTTGATCAATGGTAATAATCGTTAACTTCTAGCTTATATATTATTCTCATTTAGTGGGATAACTAGGTTATATGAATGTTTGATGTTTGCATGTGATTGTCACTTCTTTCAAAATATGTTCTGATGATGGGAACTTAGAAAATTCCCGAAATAGATCTATCCACACATTCCAGAAAGATGGTCAATAAATAAATTTGAAAACAAAAACTTTATAGATTATTTGTTAGGACAATATCCTAATAATAATAATATAGATTATGGCTTAGAACTTAAATAATTTTCATTTTTATTTACAATTAAAGATCGAAAAAACAAAATGTTTATTTTTAATAAAAATTATATCTAACTTAAAGGAAAAACTCCTGAAGTAACTCTTGTAATGGCTTCCAAGCCATTTTTAATTTTTCTGCTTTTAAATGGCCATTAATTATTTACGCGAAGACTTTGCAACGTGAAACTCCTTTTTAAATATAACCTAAGCCTGTCCATCATTTATCTCAATTCAAAAATCTTGAGAAATAAGAGGCATATAAGTTTTCAGTTTCCACGGGTGTCGAAAATTTTTAAAGGTTCTGACCATAAAGGTTCTGACCATAAGTTCTACATATATCGCTCACTCTGATTTAAATGGTGTACTTTTTTGTCGACCTATGTTCGTAACAACAAATTTTAACTAAATCGAAATATTTCTATTGCTCAAGCTTCCCCAGATACTTTTTTAAAAAGTTGTTCTCTTCTATTCCTGTTCTGTATTTACATTTAAAGTGTCATAAAAAATTTACAAATAAGCCATCAGTGGCAGTTTGCTGTCAAAAATAGTTCAGCAACAGAAAGAAAAGGAAGAGAAGAGAAAAAAAGTTTAAAAATTTGAAAATAGGAAATGCAAATCCTGTAAGCCATAATACAAACATAAACACACATATACATGCACCACTACAAACACATAAACTAAGTTAATATACAAAATAAATACTAAACATACTCTTGGTCACTTGTACACGCACATACATAGGAATTTACTCATACATACATACATATACAGATTTATAACCAAAGCCCATAAAGTCATAACTGGCTGACTTTTTGTTGACTTGTATGTTTGTGAAGGAGGAAATAGGATGCTGAGAACATTATTTTACTCATACATTGCATAATTGTGGACAGACATTCATATAAATTTATTTATCTTTCTTTTTTTGTTATTTGTATAAGGCCAGTATGCGTTTTTGTAAAGTGATAAAGTTGTAACGAATTTATTTTATTTTATTTTTTGGTACTAATAAAAAACTGTATTTATAAAAAACTTCGCGTTGAGCTTTAACTTCAAACAACCGGAATCACACATAGAGCAATGAGTATGATGAAGTAACAAAATGAAAAAAGATACAACAATAATAACAACGAGTTAACTTAAAATTCGATATCAATGAAAGCTGACCATTTTCAGAGATTACAATAATAAGGAAAAATTTGAGTAGTCAAGCAGAATCTCTTCAAGTCAGTTCATTTACAAAAATAGAATAGAAAGATCAACAAAACAGAAAAATTTTATGCATTAGGGATGCGACCTTTTATTTCCAATAGCCTTTGAGACACAGATCATGAGTCTTAGAATATCAAAGTTGGCTCTAGTTAAAGAAATAATTGCAAAAAAAAAAAAAAGCTTTTTGAAGAAAAGTTAAATTTTTTGCTAATTTTTTTTTTGTTAAAAAATACCAAAATTGAATACAATAACGGGTACTTTTTCAAAGCATTCAAATGGTATAAACTATATTCTTTAATTTAATCAGTCACACTCAAAAATATTTTTTGTTGAAATTTGAAAAGATTTTTAAATATGCTTTTGAAATGATATGAGTATAAAAAACTGTAATTCGTTTTTTACCCTGCCTTCAGAAGTTTAGAATAACCTGATTCCCATATGGTAACTATGGGCGTACTAGGGGACTGTTTTTTTTTTGTAAATATACACCCAGAAAAATTAATGGTTGAAATTTGGTCAAGCTCATTAAAATTTATCACATCAAATCCGTTAAAATTTATCACGGTTTTTCATTAGGAATTACTTATAATCTATTAATAAAGTAAATTTACTGTACTGGCAAGAAAGAAGAGAGAAAATTACTAAAGAACAATCGTATTATACAATTATTGTTATTTCCAAACAACTTTTCAAATAAAATTCGGATAGTAATTTCCATTTTAGTGAAAATTTATTTACTGAAAATGCAAAATATTGGTAACAATTATCAAATTTATTAAAAATTGTCGATAATCAAATGTGGTAACTACAAATACTAGTTTCCCAATGAAATATGCAATTAAATTAGGGTATTGGAGAACCAACCGAATTGTGGGTTGCATTAATTATAAACGCAACTAATGATTGGTATTGGCAAACGAAATTTAGACTATGTTAGTTTTCCTAACATATTGTTGATGTTTGCATGGGATTGTCACTTCTATCAAAACGTGTTCTGATGATGTGAACCTAGAAAATAACCGAAATAGATTCCTGAAAGTGGTCAATTTATAAATTTTAAAACAAAGCTCTATAGATTATTTGTTAGGATAGATTAGAGTTATTTCGAAATGAGAATTCTGAGAAGGGAAATGCTTCCCTAATCCGACTCAAGTCTCTGAGGACTTGTACTTTAGCATTGGCATGGGATTGTTACCTCTTTCAAAACGTTTTCTGATGATGGAAACCTAGAAAATTCCCGAAATAGATCTATCAACACATTCCTGATGACGCGAATTTTGTCTGACAGAAAAAAGCTTTAGTTTAATACAAATTTGTTCCTATAGAAAAATTTAAAGATATTTTAGACTTTTTCTTAAAGAAAATTCTCAGATTTTAAGAATATTTTTTTGTTCAAAACCCTATAAACTTTGGTATAGAAAAACCCTCAAACTATGAAGAAAGTCTTTGTAGGCATTTTAAAACCATCAGAATCTAAGACATTCTGTTACAGACACATCTTTAGAGTCTTAAAGTTTTTCTATAAAAAAAAAAATTTCATATGTTTTTTTCACAGGAAAATGTTCGGTAGAATTTTAGATGACAACTTATATATTAGAATATATTAGATATTAGAATATTAGAATTAAAATATTTAGCTTTTTGACTATTTTGAGTTTCACCTTCAGCAGCCTATAAAAATTCAACTAATGTTGCTACGAGAACTTCATTAATGTATTCTGGTCACTCTATAATCATATGAATGACTTGCTGTAATTTGCTATTGCAGTTGGTGCTACTCTACTATAAAAACTACAATCACTACCAACAGTACCGGTAGTTAGCTGTTGCAAAAATATAAAGAAATATAAAATAGTAACAGCAGCATCAACATTTTGCAAACTTTAACGGATGTACAACAGTTTTTGAAATAAATATTTACAATTTTTTTTTTTTTTTTTTTTTTTTTTTGTATATGAAACGATGAGAAAAACTAACGAAATTAAAATGAATTTTCATTTTATGAAAACTCACACATTCACTTTATTTTCTAAAATAAACACACAGTCACATGAGCATGCAAATTAGGGTGGATCATATATATATATATATATATTTTGTCGAAATTGATCTTTAGCATATTCAAAAGGTTACTCAATGCTAAAATAGTAAATTCATAAGCAAAAGCAATTTTAACAATTCTCTTAAAATTACTTCAAATATTCAAAAATTTTTTATGATTACTAAAAGCTATTAATTAATGAAATGAAATACCTCCCTAACTAAAACTTATATACTCTGTAAGATAATATTCATAATACAGCTTTGTATAAAATTTTAATATTTTTTATATATATATATGTATATAAATGTATACATTTTTTGATATGCATTTGAAATTTTATTTGTCTAACACAAAAAAAAAAAGTAAATAAAATTGCAATTCTATATCCCATACAGAAAGAAGCTTTAAATATATAAATCATTTAAATACTTTGCACAAACTTTTGATGTGACAGTTGCTCAAAATATTTTTAAATTTTTTTTTTTTAATTTTTATGAATGTGTTAATATTTGAAATGAATGTATTTTTATTATTTTTTTGTTTTTTTATCAAAAGGCTTAGTATCCAATTTAACATTTGTTGATAAAACATTTCGAGTCATATGAAATATTAAACAAAATTGAACAAAAAAAAATCTCAATAGAAATTTAGATGACATTTAGAAGTTGATAACTAAATTGAATGTCATGTTAATATCGAAAAATGATGCATTGATATTATTATTGAAAATAACGACAATCGTTGCAGAAAACATGCAATATTTGTGTTGGCTAAAACCTGATAGACTGAATTTTGCTTATTATGAAATCAACTGTTCCGTTGTCAAACTAGTAAAGGGTCCGCCATCTAACGTTTTATTTTCAACTAGTGCTTATTTCGTGAATGGTAACACTTGGGTCATGTCTGATTTGACAGATAATTAGTTTTATGCCTTCCGCTGAACGAATTTGGTTGTGTATACGCTTGAACAACGCTGGGAAATATTGCGACATTACTTTGAAAATCATGGTAATGTTGCAGAATGTGTGCCGATACACCCAAAACGAGTCACTGTTAGGTGCGGATTTTGGTCCAGAGGCATTATTGGGCCATTTTTCTTCGAAAATGAGCAAGGAGTGGCCGTTACAGTCAATGGCGATCGTTATCGGGCAATGTTGAACTAATTTTTGTTCACAAAAATTGAAGAGGAGGAAATACAGCTGCACACAATCGATAATGTGCTTAAAAATTGGACCGATCGTGTAGGCTACTGCATGGCCAGCCGAGGCATCCGTTTGAATGAAATTGTTTTCCATTATTAACCGGAAGGATTGTACTTTCAAATAAAAAAAGAAATTTGAGAAAATATTCAGTAGTTTTTTTTTTATAGCATTTTCAAAAAAAAAAAGTTATTTTTCGGACCCTTTACATTCCCTGCGGGAAATGGACTAGTCACGTGACTAAAAAATAGTGTGAACCTGACCTAGTTTTGATTCTGTTATATGAAAGTGGCAGGTACTTTTAACATGGGCTTGTCATAGGCTGTGGCAATTTCTACCTCTGAAGCACTTTGTGATGTGGCGAATAACTTGACGAAGGTAACCCACCACCGTACCGACTGAAATGAATATGCTACGGGACCATTTAGAAGTAGGAAGTGTGAAAGTAGGCCCATTTTAGGATTTATGTGATATGCAACAGAACCAGTGGGGAAATTATTATCACGTGACTAGGTGTATGTATCGTAGAACTGGAGAAAAATGTTTGAAGGAAAACTAGTCACATATGAAGCCCCCGCAAAAACTAACCTGGATTTGGTAAGCAGTAACTACATTTGTATGCTTCCAAAATAGCGCTTCACCGCCTTGCATACTATAAAGCAATTAGGGAAGGCATTCTGTAGTGCTTCCCAAAATGCCTTCTTTGAAGCAGTGAATAATGCTTAAAATGAAGCATAAAAGTATGCATACCATGAAGCACTAATGTTGTCAACATACAAAAAGCGCTTCTTAGTGCCTAAGAACTTATTGCTTCTAAGAGCACATGAAAGAAGCTCTTTAAAAGAGACATACCAAGTGGGACATCGCAAACAAAAATCATGCCTTCTTTATTTGCTTTGGAAGCGCTTCGTAATTAAATAATGAATTCCAGAAGCGCTTCTGGTAAGCCCTATTTTTCGCTGGGGCGTAATGTGTTCTGTTATAGGGGTAGTTTGAATGGAATAGTTTTGCGACGTATCATTGCACTGGTCTAAGGGGTACATGTCGCCGGTCATGCGAAAAGTAATTATCAAGTAACCTGTCACTTTGTATTCAGCTTGTGTCATACGGGTTGTTCAAAAAACCTTCACTAAACCAGACAAAAAGTCCGGCTTTTCAAAATATAGAAATTTTTTTCAAGTTTTTTTTTTTTATTTGCTAACATATTCTACGGATTTTTTTTTGATCCAGAACTTCTGAAAAGCACTTCATGAACATTTTAAAAGAAAGAACTGCAGCAAAACAGCACAAATTTAAATTTATAATTTATAAAGCAGAGTAACGAAATATTTACTCAATTTTAATTTTATACCCAAAGAAACTTAAACAAATCGCCAAGTACTTAAACATAAAAAATCGTTACAAAAAAAAAACTTGTAAAATATCCTAACGACACCAATATGCAAAAATTTTGCAATTTTAATTTATATTTTTGTAAAATATTTCAAGTTTTTGAATAAGTTGTGCAAAAAATCATAATTCTGGTGATATATTTCTAGTTTTTTGGTAGCAATATTTTATGTGTAAAATATACATTCACTCGAAAAATCACCATAAAAATCGCCAGTAGCCATTTTCAAAATGATGTTGCTAAACGAGTTTTAAAATCCATACGTTTGGCGAGAAATCGGCATATCTGACAATACTGGTCACTATCTAAACAGTACCGTATTCAGTTCTTTTGAACAAGTGGAGTGTAATATCTTCATTTCTACTGTCACAAAGTCGATACAGATAAAATTCCTTCAGCGTTATGTCCGCTTTGTAGTAGTCAAGGAATTGAATTCTTTTGGCAATAATTGCCATGTTTTCATCTACTTCGAACAGATTTGAACCAGTTCAATGACCAGTAACAACTTCAACTGCAACGACCCTAGTTGCTTTCAGTACACTTTGATGTTATGTTACTTTTTCTCCAGTTACGTGATATATCTGGTACCAACCAGTGATTGTTTTGTCACCATAACTATAGCCACGTGATTGGTCATTTCACACAAATTAACACATTTTTGGTGCACCATAATTTTGGTTTTACATGTTTCGTGTCGTGCCCCCCAATTATATATCACAGAATTACCACTTTGGATCAACCGACCCTTCATTTCCCGCAGGGTTTTAACATCTATATTGCTTTACTTTATAAAGATTATTAATAATTGAAAAAAGCCACAATAATTTAATATCTTGATTTCTAATGTAAATAATATAATAACGGAAAATTATAATCAGGGGTTGCCAAATAATTAATTTGAATGAATTTATTTTGCCCTAATTCAATGTTACCTTCTCAGAACTTATATAGAAATATAAACAGACCTTAAACTTATAGTTTTAACTATAATGTTATTGAAAACTTGCGATAATTTTTTTAATACTTAAAAATCTGAACGAGAGGGCCATGTAATTTTTAAAAACCCAAGGTCGAAAATATGCCATGTTGGAAAAATACTATAATCAAGGCGTTTTTATGAATAGTTTTCGTAAATATAAACTTTTGTTAATAACGCTTTTTTAAAGTACACCCAGAAAACAGCCTTTGTAATAGCCACCATATTTGTTGCCATTCGAATGGTTGGGATGGAGGTATCAACTTTTTCGAAAGCAATCAAAATTCTATTGTCAGTGCTAAAATTTATGGTTTTTTTTTGTTATTACTGTAGATCTAGAATTTGGCATTGACAAAAAAAAAAAAAACTCCACAAAAGGGATATTATGAGAGATGTTATAACATCGCGTATTACAAAATATGTTATGTCATCTCAAATTGCGTTCTGTTGTTTTGAAAACTCAGGTTTAATTTTTCTAATATCTTATTGCATTCCGGAAAAATTGTCGATGAAATTTTTTGATATAATGTTTTTGCAACGGACGACTTATCTACGAAGAAATGAGATATCAGAAAGGTTAAATCTGATAATGATCGAGTATATCTTGTATATGATTTAAAAATATCACAACAGAAAAAAATAAACGCAACTGAATTGTAACCCTTTTAACAGAATTTTGAAATAACTTTTTTTTGATAATTTTAAATTTTTTTAAATGAAAATTTGGCAAAATACGAGTTAAAAAAGAGTATTTACAAGAACAAAATACCCTCTATTAATTTTCTCAAAAGCTTAATTGTAATTAGCTAAGAAAAGTGAATTTTTAAGCTGGACAGTTGGTAGGAAATAACTCTTATTAATTTGTACATAATAGTAAGCAAAAACAAATTTAAATAATATGATTTTAGTCTTTTACTTTTGTGGTTTATATCATTTAAGATGATAATGATAAAAAAACTGTATTTTCTTTATAAAATTAAAGACAAAAGATTAATACGTACACGGACCTTAAAGGAAATTATATGGCTTGAGGCTACTTGAATAAATGTATTTTAATACCGATATTAATATTTCTTCTTTTTTTGTAGATATTTAAATAAACAACTGGTACAATATTGGAATGGTGAACAACACGCACAATTGCCTGAAGGTGATTTTGAAAAAAAAATTTGGGGGAAAAAATTGTTGAAATACAATCATGAAAACTAAGCATTCGATATACTGAAGTTAAATATTGGGAAAAAGTAATTTCTGTTTTAAAATGGTACTTTGTTTTTTGTTATTTTATTATTATTAAGTTAAACTTTTTTTTAATCATTAAAGCAACCAACAGTGGTTTTAAAAACACAACAAAATGGGGGTATGTGAGTTTAAAACCTAAAGTCAATAAACTTGTATTATATTGATTAAATTGGTTTATAAATACCCTATGGGGAATGAGGAGTCAATTGACCAAAAGTGACTGGTTAATGAAGGACGTATCACAGGACTGGTATAATTTAATACTGAAGTGGGTTAAGCAGTGTTAACTGTCCTAAAATTACCAATCCTGTGACTGGTAAAGGGAGGACATACCACTTAACCAGAATGCTTATTAACAAGAAAAAGCGAGTTGGCCAGAATTTTACCCATTGGAAGCTGTTTAGTTTTCGTTTATTTTTATGCCCAACTTTATGCCCACCTTTGGTTAGTCCTGTGGCATGTCACTATGTGGTTTAAAGCAGGACAAATGACACCCTCCCATGACAAGCCCATGTTAAAGTTGCCAGTTGTTTACATAAGCTAGGGTTTAGCAGAGCACCGGTCTCTGGCACGAACGGACCGATCCTGTGGCACACACAGGACCGGTCCCATTCCCCATAGGGTAGCTTGCCATCAATTATTCGTCATATTTATGAAGTTTTCTTAGATATGATGAAGATGTTTATAAAAATGTATGTCAAATATTTCATAAATCTTCAACATTTCATAAAAAGTTTCATAAGCCGTGTGAACATACTTTTTTTTAGTGTTTTCCTATCAGTTGAAATTAAGATTTTCCATTTGAAATTTAGAAATCATAAATAGAATTGCAGATTTTTCATTTGAAATTAAAAAAATGTAATTTGTAATTTAGATTTTTTATTAAAAATTCAAAATCTATCATAACATCACTTCAAGATTAGAAATTAAAAAAAAAAAAAAAAAAAAATAAACAATTTTGGTCTGCAAAGTTTAGTAACGTCATGCTGCTCGTTAGGAAAACACCCTAACCACGTGTTTCATTGCTAAGAAGACAAGAATGGAGCAAAATTGATGATTAATAGTTTTTTTTGTAAAAGCTCTGCCTATTATGGAGGCTGTAGCATTTCTAAAACTTTGGGTTCGGATGAGATCTTTAGCCAGATCGAAATACTAGTATCAACCTGGCTAATATGTTTAATTAGTTTTAGTTTTGTAAATATACGGAGGTTTAAAGCTTGTTGTAAATTAAAAATACTAATTCACGGTCATCAACAAAACTGGCGGATACAGCTACGATTGTTTCCTCTGTCCACACTCTACGTATGCGTGTTGGTGGTTTAATGTCCACTTATGTAAATTTAGTGCGAAATTTAGTCACAAGATTCCGAATAGCCGCCTCAGTCGCCCAATCTGACCATAAATTGGAAAAAGTGCACGATGTACTTTCTTAACCGAGCTTGAGTTTTGATAATACAATTTAATAATCTGCAAGCGTTGTTCGTTTGTAAGTCGATTCGTGGTTAAATTATAGTCCAAACTAAACATGTTACACGAAAACAGCGTAGCTGCCAAAAACAGTGTTGCAAAAAGAAAGTTGCTAAAAAATCCCCCTTTAGTATTGTATATATTTTGATTGTGTATATTGTTTGATCATACCCATTCCATCGTTTGACTACTTACATGTATTGAGGCATTGTCTTGTTGAAAAATTAATTCTTCTTCGTTTCTCTTTTCAATAAATGGCACCAATTTCTCTTCTAATACTCAGAAGAATTTATTATGGTGCTTGGAAATGCCAAATCGACCATACAGTCGAAACAAAAAGCGCCCCAAACCATTAAGGATCCGCCTCCAAAATTTATTTTTGAGAAATATTGTGGTTCCTTACTTAGGTCTCTCCAATAGCTGTTAAAACCATCCCGCTGAAATACCGTTTCCGAAATATATAAAATACCGTTAACGCTAAAAAAACGTTACCGATATAACAGAAATAAAAGAAAATAGCGTTACCCTTACCGAAACCCGCATCCGAATCGGTTACCATCCATGCTTTTTCTAATAAAAAAAAATCCCCTTTTTAAAGAAATTGATGTTTAAAGAGTCCTACCAACAATAGCGATTATTGACTTAACTTTCTCCGTACAGTTTTGTGCCGGGGTAATAACCTTGGCACAGATATCGTCTTTTGGGTAGTAGTTCTCTGAGAATCCTTTAACGCCTACTTATGGTTCATATGGTAATTTTTTCTTAATTTTACATTAAATTTTGTGAACATAAAGATAACTGCATTTAATTTTGATTTGTCAGGTTTGAGATCATAATTAAAATGTTACTAAAACAAATAGAAAACACCAATTGTTAATATAATTTTTATAAATTTCAGTCGAAATTCTTAATCCGATTAATGTTTTTAAATTCAAAATGAGAATTCACAACTTAATATTATTTTTTCTTGAATTTTGATAAAAATTACTAACAATTGATATTTTCTAAATTTCAATTTCAGTTGATAAATTCTGAATAACAATAACAATAATATTGGGTTTTAAAAATAATGTATTAAAAAAAAATTGTCTCCGTTGGCAGTAGCCGTTATAGTATTTGTACGCTAGCAAAAAAAAAAATTTCATTTCATTAAAAATTAAAACCAAAAGTTGATTTTTTTTATCTTTTATCATAAATTATGATGTGAGCAATGATAAAAGATTGAAAAATAAACATTTGGTTTTAATTTTTTAAATAACAAAAACCAAATGATCTTGAATTTAAATAATCTTGCTCACATCATAGTTTTTAAAGATCTTTTGTTAGCACAATATCCTAATAAATAAATATAGAGTATGGCCTCGAACTTGAAAAATTTTCATTTTCATTGCACAATTAAAGGTCGAAAAAAACATAATTTTTATTTTTAATAAAAATTATATCAAACTTGTATAAAAGACAAACTACCGTCTACTCTACCTTCCCCTGTGTTGTTTTGTAAACTAAACAAAAAAGGAGAAAAAACAAAAAAACGTGTATTGACTATCTACCAGAGGTGCACCTTATACATAACAAACAAATTTTCAATTTATTTTTTGATCAATGGTTATAATCTTTAACTTCAAGCTCATATATTAGTTCTCATGTAGTGAGTAAACTAGTTTATATGAATGTTTTATGTTTGGCATGGGGTTGTTACCGCATTCAAAACGTGTTCTGATGATGGGAACCTAGAAAATTCCCGATATCAACACATTCCTGAAAGGGTTAAAGAATAAATTTGAAAACAAAAACTCTATAGATTATTTGTAAGGACATTATCCTAATAAAGAAATATAGAGTATGGCCTCGAACTTGAATAATTTTCATTGCACAATTAAAGGTCGAAAAAAAAACAAAATTTTTATTTTTAATAAAAATTATATCAAACTTGTATCTTTAAGAATTTAAAAAAAAAAAAATTTTGTGCACTGACTAAAAGATATGTAATACTAATAATGTAATAATAATAATATTGTACACCATCATTATTTTATTTTTTTTTAAATGGACTCATACCATTTTCAAAATAATTGGTTCCTATACACTTATGTGTATAAATAGAGGGGCTATTAGTTATATATTTTAATAATCGTAATGAAATGAAACAACACGCCCTTTTCTAAGGAACAATTTAGTTTAAAGTGGATTTGTTAAGGGAGGCAACTACACTTATAGGGAATGTGCACCTGAAGCAATTTTCCGACATTAATAAATTTGCGAATAAAAAATAATAAAACCAGTTTTATAATTTTATTGAAAATAAAGGGTTTATAGTTTCAATTTCATTAATATTCGAAACGTTTCCAAATGAAAAATATAAATAAAAGATTTGTTTAATATTCCAAGCAGTCATTTCAGCTTAAATCGAATTATTTCACTTGGGGTATCTTGTTAGTAAAAATTTGTAATAGTATTCATAATCTTGAAGTCATGTTAGTATGTGTGCATGTTCATTAATCTTGTTGTTATTGTGTATGGCAATAAAAATTAGCCGACAATTGTAGCAGTGTTACACTGAGAAAAAAAACAACACTTGTAATGGATACTGAAAATTTGGCTGTTATTACTGGAAATTTAACTATTTTCAATTTTAAATGAATTTGCTAAAATCAGCAAACTAAAAAAAAAAATTGCTAAATTTTAGTACATCCACTATACAGTGGCCGATAAAAGTCTACGTACGACCACAATTTTGGCCATTTTATGAGATCAAAAGTGTTAAACAAAAAAGTTATGAAGCAGTTTTGTTTGAAATCTATTTGTATAGACATACAAAAAAAAAATATATTTATTGCAATGTAAACTTAAAAATTTATTCATGCAAAACATTTAAAAAGCATTGACAAAATATACACACGACCAGGCTTTTGTTATTGAATATTAACCAAAAAAAACCGTTATTTATTACTAATGGAAAAGTGCCGCTGTTTTTTTTTACTTGTTGTGTTAAATGTTTACTTAAAATAGTATTCAGTTGAAGTTTATGCAGATTCAATTAATATTTAATTGTGTTAATGGCTTCTCGTAAAGAAATTTCAATTGATGTCCAAAAATTTTGTTGTAAAGTGCCGAAATGAAGGAAAATCTTTTGGTGAAATATTAAAGTTTTTAAATTTAAGTAAGTCTACAGTTCAAACAATATTTAGTAACTTTGAAAACCATGGTACAGCTGAAAACATAACGCATAGTTGTCACCAAAAAAAAAAAATGTAAGTCGTAGAGGCGTTAGCTTCCTTTTAAAAGAAGTGGACAATGATCCAAAAGTAAATGCCACAATATTGGCCCAAGACCTCGCAACAAGATCGGAAGTAATTATACATTCACTAATCATATAAAGAACTTTAAATAATAATGGTTACCATAGCAGAACTCCTCGCAAAAAGCCTTAAATTAGCGACAAAAATCGAAAAATCCGATTGGAATTTGCCAAAAACCATATTGAAAAGGACATGGATTTCTGGAACACAGTTTTGTTCACTGACGAGTCGAAATATAACATATTCGGAAGTAATGGCAGAGATAGAGTATGGCGAAAAATAATACAGCAATGGATTCGAAGAACTTAGTCCCCACTGTTTAGCATGGTGGAGGCAGCGTGATGGTTTGGAATGCTGTCGCAGCTTCTGGAGTAGGAAAGTTAGTATTTATTGAGGGTAATAAGGCTCGTTATTTGTACAAATCCATTTTGGAACAAAATTTGAAACCATCGGTTGACATTTTAAATATTGGCTAGAGTTGGATTTTTCAGCAAGACAACGATCCAAGGCACACGGCTCAAATTGTCAAAAATTGTCTGCTCTACCATGCCCAACGACAGCTGCACACACCACCTCAAACTTAAATGTAATTGAGCACGTGTGAGAGATTCTAGAACGAAAAATCCGAAAAAATCATATTACTAGTGCCCCAATGCTGAAAGAGAAGCTTCAAGAATAATGGCTAAACATTACGTTCGCAGACGATTACAGGCAGTGTTAGATGCCCGTGGTGGCCCAACGCAATATTAATTTCAATGAAAAGTAATAACTTTTAATACTGGAACATAGTTCTTTATGATAGTGCACATATCGTATGTAGACTTTTGTCAACCATTTTTTTTTGGTTTTTAGTGAATAAAAGTTTAAGTTTAAAACATACTTAGTTTTTTTTTTTTTGCAATATATTAATAAAAAATACATTGGAAACAGAACTGTATCATTACTTTTGTTTATTATGGTTTCAAAATGCTAAAGTTGTGAAAATAAGGGTCGTACGTAGACTTTTTTCGGCCACTGTAACTTTACAGAATAAAAATTAAATAGTTAAAAAAGACATTTTTCAATCATTTAAACTTTTTTCTTAATAGAAGAACATTATTTTAATTTATTATTTATTATATATTATTATTATAATTTTTTTTTTTCATTAGCAAAATTTGTGCTAAATTTAGCAACTGGGTTTCAAAAAATAGTACATTATTTTGCTTAAATCAGCAACAAAAATTTGTACAAAATCCAGTAATTTGTAAAATAAGAATATCAAAAGATATTACAAGCTTTACGAAAATAGTAAATTTTTGATGGAAATTTTTTTCTGAGTGTAGTTAAGCAATCCTGTCTGTGCCTAAAAACAGAATTTTCGTCTTGTTTTGCAGTATGTTTTTTTTTTTTTTTGTTTTTTTTTGGTGAATATGCTTAGAACCTGCATACATACTATCATGCCAACCATATAAACATGTTGTTCCTATAACGTGACAATAATCCGACAAACCTTCCTTCGAGCTACATTTTTTTTTTGTTGCTTTATGTGTTAAACATCATTTGTATGTATAGCATGACATATTTCTGGATTGTTTTTGCGTTTTTTTTTTAAGCGTAGCTCTTATATAAGAAAAAATTTAATTTTAGATAAGCCTAATAACAGGAGTAAAGTGTGTTTTTCATTAAAAAGCACGTTTCAAAGGAAAATTACAATGATTTCTTGATTCTTTTTAAAAGGGGGAAAAAACAACATTAACGCAAGAGGTAAGAAATATTAATTGGTTGAAGGAGACTTTAAAATATCTACACTTACACAAAGAAAAAAAAATCTGTAATGGTGACGGGAACTTTTGCTGTTATTACGGGAAATTTATTTATAAGTAAATAAATAAAATGTATAATGTTTTTAACCACGTCTTTTACTCTCTGTTACTGACTCAAAGAAATTTCTGTGACAAGCCCTACTCCCGCGAGCTTATCCCAGCTAACAGAGGAAAACTCGTCGTTACAGCACACAAAATTCTCATAAACTTGATTTCGTCAGTTGTATATATTATATTGGTTTGAGTTAAGATAATCATCGCTTTCTTTTTCGGAAAACTGAAGATTAGGTTAATGCTATGAAACAATTGCATTGTCTATCTTGAAAATCATCAATCTTTTTCAAAAAGCAAATAAAATCTTATATGATAATATCATATTAGATTTTTGACTTGAGGTAGAACAATATTCTAACTAAATATATAAAAATATACAAAGTGCGAAAAAAATATTTTTTTTTTTTTAATTTTAATACAAAAATAAAACATAAAAAAAAAAAACAGAGGCAATACCAGAAACTGCGCAGTCTGATTCACAAAATTTAAAATTTGCAATGTAGTTATGATTTTTAGAAAATAAACTAATTCTTCTCTACCACACAATTAAAATTAAATAAAATTGCATATTAATTATAGTATTAATTGCAATTGTCTGAAAAAGACGTTAAAATTCAAACTCAAAAAAAAAAATCAAACTTTGCTCTTTGGCAATTCTTCCCTAACTACGTAAGCGCCATCTATCGAATATACAAAGAATATATCATAGATGTAGCATCACTTATAACATATGGGAAAACAGTGGACATTAGAGTGAGGTAAGTTTCTAAAAATAGAACTGTTGTGTTGTTGGAGTTGTACTTCTGAGATTATGTATGCAAGAACAAAAACACCGTGTATTGAATAAAACTAGTTTTAATCCCAACAAAACTCGACCTGACTGATAGATCAGTAGGCTAAAGCGCTCTGTCTAACGTGTAGTGCGAGTGGCATTAGAAATCAGTTTTTCTATACCACGGTCAGTGATTGCACAGAAAATTTCATATATACGCAATCGAACAAATAGAAACATAACAAATATTACATTATTCAAAAAAAAAAAAAAAACAGGGTCACTGACGAAGGTTCCATACCAGAAACTGCGCAGTCTGATTCAGAAAATTGAAAATTTGCAATGTAGTTATGCTTTTTAGAAAACACACTCATTCTTCTCTACCACGCCTTTCACAAAACACTTTTTAAATTTTCAGAAATATTTTGTTTAATTTTCAAACTAAAGTTTCATTAGTTTGATGACTATTTTCATTATTTTTCATCCACTAAATTTCTCTCTGTATAAGCCTCTTCACTTTTTTCGTGGTACAAAATCTTTCAGAATTGGGCTGTGCTTAAAATTGTGCCTAATAGTACTTTGTTTGAACTTACCCTGCTGTAGGGGAAAAAATCACAGAAATGTAATTTTTGTATTTTAAAAAATTGTTGCTGCTCATAAAGAAAAAGTAACGCTTTGTTTATGATTATGAAAATTACTTTTTGTGGACTTAAGTGAAATGCTTACAAAAAATGTACAAAGTTACAAGTAACAATCAAATTAATGACAAAAAACTTTTTAAAGGACATAAAGTATAACAGGCAACATCTTCATCCTTGGACACTACGAAATACACACGGATACACATAATAACTATACAAAACAATTTGATGGACCTGTCCCATATAATATAATATTTTAAAACTAAAAAATTGTTTCAGGTGGTGTAATCCAACTTGATTGAATTTTGTATATTTTGGAGGAATTTGAAAATTTTAACGGCTTGTTGTAAAAACTAGATAAGACACATTTAATTTCTAGTTTAGCCTTTTAAAGGTTGAAAAACTGAGAAAAAAAAATTTTTTTTATAGGTCATTTATCTGCTAGGCACTTGTAATATGTGTAAGCAAGACTTTTATCAAAAATTAATCAAAAGTTCGATATAAAATAGCGCAAATATATAAAACAATAAATGTGGCATATCAAGTTTTTTCAATAAGCCTTTTTATTGTAGAACATAATCATAACTGCTTAATCTAGCTACTTGGGAATAAAAAATGCTCAAAAATTGCAAAATCGCTTTGTACGGAGTATACAAATTTAATAAATTTTTAAATATGTATATTTAGTCAGGAACTAATTTGGGGGAGGTCCGATATTTTTCCAGAATTCTGTACTCGGAAAATCAGTTTTAGCCAAATTTAGATTAGAATGAGTATTCAAAAATGATATGGCAATTTTTAAGGAGTTACATTTTTTTTTTGCTGAAGGCTAACTCAACCTTAAAAATAGAACATGACTCCAGAATTTTTCTGCAAAAACAAGACAAGACACAAACAATTTAAGTCAATTCTACTTAATTACACAACGCTGCAAAATGTATCCCTAAAACCGAAACCAATAGTAATCGAACTTTCTTTTTTTTCTATTTTATACGAAATAACCCCTCATATTTGTATTTTTGAGCATGCACAAAATTACTGATCTGCTGCGAAATGGGATGATACGAGGGCGGATCAATAAGTCCGTAATCTTTGAATGAAACATAGTTTTTTTTTGCAAAAAAAAAAAATTGTTTTTGAACATAATCTAATTACAACTTAATACACTTTTTCCAACGTTTCTCCAATTTTTCTATCCCTTCCAAAAATAGGATTTTTCGAGGTCCATAAAATAGGCATTTCTTGGCCATATTGGTCGTTTTTTTTTAAATCCTTGTTAAATCGGTCCAATAAGTTGGCATAATATTCGCCGTTTATTGTTGTTCCCTTTTGAAGGTAATCCTTGTGGATTATCTCGCGTGCATCCCAAAAAACTGTTGTCATAACCTTATTGGCCGATAAACTTATCTTTCCCTACTTCGGAGCCGGTTCACCGGGGAATCCCATTGCTTAGACTGCTGCTTGGTCTCCGGAGTGTTGTAATGGATCCATATTCTATCCAAAGTTACAAAACGCCGCAAAAATTCATTGAAATTGCGGTTAAACAACTCCAAACAATCCTTTGAAGTTGTCACACAATTACGTTTATGGTCAATTGAGAGCAACCGCGGCAAATATTTAGCAGACAGCTTTCTTAAAACCAACTGATCATTTAAAATCGAAACCACACTGCCATATGAAATACCTATGGCATCAACAATCTCACGCGCCTTTACTCTTCGATCGGCCCGATTTTTTTCGAATTTTTCGGGTGTATTTGACCTCAATTGGCCGTCCAGAACGTTCAGCGTCATTTGTACTTGTGCGACCACAACGAAAGTCAAGTAAACCACTTTTTTACCATTGAAATTAATGGTGCAGAGTCCCATATAGTATTTATCAAGCTTTTTCTTAGTTTGATTGACGGTTTTTTTTCGCAAAAAATTCACTCGAAATTCAATTTTTTCGATTTAAAAAAAAATCCCAGAGGTTGTATGTTTTGAACTAGCTGTTAAACGCAAAGTAAATGACGGAACTTGCTCAAAATTTTACAGCAGTCTATTAACAGGTGGTACTTGATGGGAGCAGTGTTGCATTTCATATAACTACGAGGCAAGTTCGAAAAGTCACGGACTTATTGATCCGCCCTCGTATAAATTTAAACAAGTACTAGTAATTAAATAAATTTTTTAAATTGAATTTATAATATACATCTGAAAAGTTGACATTATGATTTAAAACATAATTTTATATTTATTGAATGTTTAAATTAATTTCAATTAATTCTTAATTATTAACAATTAGTTTTCTGGTCAAGAAGGTATTAATTTAATTATAAATTATTTAATTCATTAAATATTATTGCAATTTATTCGTATAAAAATACTATAAAAATTGTTTGCTAAAAAAATCAAAGTATAATTAATTTAAATAGTTTACATTAACAATTATATAAATACAGGAAAAATAAAAAATAATAACAATAATATTAATATAGCACAATATACAATTAAATGTTTAAAAAATAAATATTATTCATTAATTTGCATATTAATAATAATAGAGAAAAAAAACAAATACATAACATGAGACATAAATGGCGAAATCTTTTCATTTTATAATAAAGGCATCTAATAAATTTTACCAATTTTTTTTTTGTTTTTTTTTTTGCTTTTCTTTCATTCAAACAAAAGATTTTTGCATATAACAAAAAAAAATTAAAAATTTATTATGAAAAGCGGTAGAATTTTATGAATTTTGTTGTAAATGCTATGAAATTCATGCCACAAGAGTTAAGATGATATGTGTAGAGTTTATTATTGGATAAGGGAAAAATTACAATTCTTAATTAATCTTTCTGGAAAGGAATGATTTATAATTACAAAAAAAAAAGTATAAAGAGATGACAAAATAAAGGCGGGAATTAAGAGGGTAATATTTATTTACTAGCTGAAGTGCCCAGTGTTTCCCGGGTCAACTGTGATGTTTGAATGCAGAACAAATTTTAAGCTAGGAAATGGCTTTGCTGAGGAGATTCGGCAGCCCTGGCTTCAGATTGTCTTGCTCTTTGCGACTCAAGACGTTGTTGTGTCTGCTCCAATATCTCAGACGTTCGTCCAAGACCAGCTTTCTTAGGTTTTTAATTGGTTTTAGCACAAAATTATTTGTCAGTAGTAATAACGCTTGAAATGTTTTACAAACATTTTTTTTTTTTTTTATTAATTAATAATCAAATAATCATATGATTACAAATTATATTCTATTACCCTAACCGAGCACTAGCTACTATGGCCTTTGGCGCGTTGTAGCGAAAACAGACCAGTGGCTCTGGTATGAATCGAACCCACGACCCCCGTACAGATAAGTCAGCACTCTACCAACTAGCCTACCGGGGCGCACTGTTTTACAAAATTAAAAATTATTTTATATTTAAAGATGTTGAATACAAAATAATGCTTTCAGTAGCAATTCACGACTACAAATCAATGTGCTTTATCAATAAAGATATCTCATATCGATTTTAGTGCATGGTTTCGAAAAAGTTTATCCTTAAAGATGTTGTTGTTGTTTTTAATGGACTTGTTATTGCCAAAAACGGTAAGGAAAAATAAAATTTAAAAAAATTAAATCATAAAGACATTGTGAAATAATTCTTAAAAACGAAATGATTTTTCCTAAAATGTTTTGATTGGATTTAAAACTGTCAAATTAAAAAAAAATAAGCTTTATTAAAAATTGTGGAATTTTTTGATTTTTACGTTTTTGATCAAAAGTCTGTATTGAAGCGGGCTATGGTAATGAAACTTTTACTGAGGCCTTCCTTGGGAAACGTAGAATATATGTGAGTAATTTTAAAGAAATCCGTTAAAACTTTCTTAGAAGTTTATATTCGAAAAAAACGAAAAAATTTGAAAAAGGTGAACAAGTATTAATTGTACATTTCTTGATCAAAAGTAGGCATAGAAGTGGGCGTGGTCGATGAAGACTATACCACGATCTAAGTTGAGGTCCGAGGATTATTCATACCAAATTTGAGGGAAATCCGTTGAGAATTGCAAATTTGTATAGAGAACAAACAAACAAACAGAAAATGAGTTTTATATGTATAAGAAGATAGATAATATAAAATGATATAAAGAAAACTGAGCACCAATTTTCGATAAAAATAAAAATCACGCACTTTTTAATTTTTAAATTTTCACGTTTTTCTTTGTTGCTACTTACGCTCATTTTGAAGAGGGAGGGTCTGCAAACTTGATAGGTTTAGCGATTACCTTAAAAATTACTTATCTGATCCATATAAAATTGGTATCGGTGGAAAGCCTGGATAATTACATTTTAAATTATATAAGCTATTTCCAAAATTTTAGACAACTGTAGAAACTAATATTATTTATTATTTTTCAAGGTTTTTTGAGTTTAGAGAAACGATGGGCAGGGTTAGGTTAGAAATATACTATACATGGTATTAATGAAGTGATTATTTCATGGCCATTACATTGATATCAATGTTCTTCAAATAAAAGCCGTTGAATTTCTTCTCTAGTTGTATCTTTATACATACCAGAGGTAATTACGGCCTAAGTGATGTTCAAGCTTTGTCACATTTTTAAAGTTTGCATAACTTAAAGTTAAAAAATTACTGTTTCCTAAAGCCAACATATACACAAATGCATACGACTGTGTTAGTGTTTTGTATTATGTGGTTTTACAAAAAAAAAAATTTAAAAAAAAAAATGTTTCATGTTGTCAAAAAAGGCAACTATAAAACACTTCCTTTTTTAAACCGGAACATGTAGATGCCATACTGACAAAATTTATAACATTCCTACGCAGCAGTGTGATGACTTTACGCTATTGTTTTGCCAAGTAACAAAGACAAGGATGCATACATGTGAAATCTTTGTATGTAAACTTATATATACACATGAACGTGTGTGTGTATGACTCTTATTTTTTTAAAATTCATGTTCAAACATGCTTTGTATACAACAGCAAAAACAAAAGTAAAAAGGAAGAAACAAAAAAACAAAACTTGTCTCCAGAGGCATATATGAACATATATTTGCAAAAAAAAGAAACCTTGCATATACAAACATGAACGAACATGATTGTATATAATACAACAAAATAACATGAGTTTATGAAAAAATAAAGCAACATCTACAAACAAACAAAAAAACCAAGACAACACAAAATTGTAGCCAGTAGTAGTTGTATGTGTTACTCAATGTAATCGGTATTCATAAGTATGTCCTTCACCAACTAAATGTGTGTGTGTGTGTGTTTCGAAGTGTGTGTGTGTTTCGTAAAACGCGATGGCAAATTGAATATAGAGTACCATTCTTAACAACAAGGACAACAAGTTTTAACCAAAGATAACACCTACAACCAATTTTAACTATAGAAGTCAACACATATTTCTTATTTTGTTCAAACTTGAAACCTTAACAATAAAACATTCTAAACATACTTCTTTACCCCCCCCCCCCCCCCCCCCCGCAAATACACAAACTCACACACACAATACCACAAAATCTATGCATAACTTCATTTACTTGAACTAACCATAAACATTCGAAACAACGTTGGCACAATTGGTCCGAAATGATGTGCATTAGCCAGTAGGTACATTTTAAGTGGTTCAACACGCAAAAAAAAAAACTGGGGTAATATATACAACTACATACGTTTTAAAGTTAGTTTTACAAAGTTCTAGTAAAATATTTACAAATATTTGTAAAATATATAACTGCCTAGTAAAAAATTTCTAAAAAGAAAATCATAAATTTTACAAGAAATTTGTAAAAGTAACTTGAAATTCACAAGAACTTTTCCATAAAAGTTCAACAGTTATTGGGTATACAATAGAGTGAGACGATTTGAACATCTTAATGGGCGCTTCGCGTTTCTGATTCTTGGGACCACTAGACCATACGTATACGTATTTTGTGAAAGTAACAATGTGTGGGATGGACATATCTCAGGAAGTAGGAGGAGCTTATCCAAGATTATGGTATCAATCTCTTCTTTAGAAGATTCTCTAGCAGATTAATGCATCAATCATATTTGTGCGTGGGGTTTAAGCGGTTAATTTTTAATTTCAAAATAGGGCTTTTTGCCGTAAAGTCAAAATGTGGAACCTCGATTTTCACCATATGCGTATGGTCTAGTGGACTTTTTTGCTCAGTACAATCCCAAGAATCAGAAACGCGAAGCGCTCATTAAGATTTTTTCCTTCCATACTAATCGCCCCACCCTAGTATACAAGTTAATAATGTCGATTTTTTTGCTTAAAAAATGCATTTATTATAATAACAAAATGAATTGATACATTATTCAAAGTATTGTCCATCGTTAGCCACTACTTTTTTCCATTTTTCTGGTAGCATATGGATTCCTCGCCAAAGGAACTGCTCCGGTTTTGAGGTATAGATTGAATCAAGCCAATTTCTGATACCCTCTTCTGAAGTAAAGAGTATTCAAGAAAGGGAGTTCTGCGTCGATCGTAATAAGTGGATGTCAGAAGAGGCAAGGTCTGGGCTATAAGGCGGGTGAGCCAAAACTTCCCATCCACTGCTTTACCAAATAGTTTCTAGCAACACGTGGCCGTGTGTTGTCATGATGAAAGATTATGGCCTCATTTCTGTGCCGAATACTCTGGTCATTTTTCGTTGATTGCTCTCTTCAAACAAATCGATTGTGTTCGGTACAGGTCCCCTGTGATTGTCTGACCCGATTTCAATAGCTCATAATACAAAACACCCTTCTGATGCACCAAATACAGAGCATTACCTTGGTGCCATAGATATTCGATTTCGGAGTTGATTTGGCTGGTTGGCCGGGTATAACATATGACTTTTTGCACTTGGGGTTATCGCAATGTATAAATTTTTCATTACCAGTAACAATACGATGCAAAAATTACTTCTTTTTGTAGCGTTAAAGCAGTATTTCCGGACCCAGTTTCCTTGCTTTTGAATGAATCCCACTGCTTTTAAACATAGGGAAATGGCTTGTTGTGTGACTCCCAATGATAATGTAAGTTCTTCTTGCTTTTAACAACAATGCTTCCAATTATTCATCTTGAAACTGTTTCGGCTGACCAGGCCTCTCCTTGTCTTCTGTGTCGAAATTACCACTTTTTAATAGAGCAAACCATCTTTCACAAGATTTTTGAGTTGAACTTATTTTTCGGCAAATAAAAACACTTTTTCTATTTTTTTTATAACTTTTTTTTTTGAGTGTATGAACGTCAAATTTTTTTGGGTAAAATGATAGTGTATAACTTTGGCGATTTTGAATCTAATTTATCCGCCCATAACTAGTTCTTTAAAATTTTTGTTTTGAAATAAATCTTGGCGAAACTAGGTTTTATATCACTTTAACCCTTAATATGTAATTATAGCTACCACTTCATTAGTACCATCGATAGCGAAAATTAAATCTGAAGGTCTAGGCTTTTCAACAAAAAAAAAAGCATTACAATTAGTTAACTTATTTAAAATTTATACATTTTTTATCGTCTTCACTCAAAATTGACCACATTACGTACGGTGTCGTATACTTTATATTTATTATTTAAGTGCATTCCATAACGCTCATACGCACAGTCTGCCCTTAGAGAAACAAACGAATATTTTTTAGCTTCATAATCTCATACATATTTGAATGAATCGCTAGAATAGGGATATGAGCGACAACTTTTTGAAAACACGTTTTTTTGAATAACACTACATTTTAGCCGTAACCAAAAAAAAAAATTTGCTAAAATATCTCATTTTTCATTACATTTTTCAAAAAGTTCAATTTTGCAGTTAACAAAACTTACGAAATTTAAGCATTGTTATGTTTTTTAAACACTGCATATGAGTTATACAAATATTTTAGCTAACTTTAAAATCACAAATAATTCATTTGAATATCTATCTAAAAGTCAATTAAATTAATTGTCTTTTGTGCTTACCCTTTGTTTTGGGAAAATTAATTTTTCGTTATTTTAACTTTAAACAAAAAACATACACTCACATCTTTTTTGTTTGAAGGTAAAATAACGAAAAATTTATTTTCGCAGACGAATATGATAATATATGGTAATATATGAACATGAATGATTCCATGTGTGAGCATATATTGTTTCATATATAAGCATGTATGAAAATGTATGCCATGTAGGGAACCAGATATGAGTTCATATGTGGTAATGCATGATATCGTATATTGAAATATATGCTAAATATTGGTCCATATACTATATTAACGTTATTATGTGAATTCATATGTGATTATACATTCACTTATATAACTCTGGCTTAGACAAAATGCAATTATTGTTCATGTATCTTTGACTTGGAAATAAACAATTATTGTTTCTTAAAGTTGTTGAAAGTTATATTTTTAAGTCGCAGAATCTTAAACTCGCCAATAAAAACTTTTAGTTAGTTTTGATTTCGAATTATTTTTTACTTATATTTAAAATAGTGTTGCAATGTTCTACAGTTTTGCAGAGATAATTTCCAAAATATTTAGTTGAAATTATGCAAAAATTTGTTTCAAATTTGTTTTTCGTTTACATCTGATATACACGGTTATACGGTTTTCTTCACCACCACGTTTTTATGGTGTACAGGGAATGGTGTCTTTTAAAATTGTCAATAAAAAAGATTTACAAAAAAATGTATTAAGTTAAAAATCGCAATAAAAACTTATCATTTTGAGTTTTCAAATGTTCTTCCATTTTTATTGTTTGTTGTTTTTTTATTCTTAAAACAAAATAAAAATGTTTGAAATTTCTGTCAACCAAAAATAAAATGTAAGAGATTTTTTTTGTTTGATTTTATTAATTACTAACCACATAATTACAAATTATATACTATTACCCCTAACCGAGCACTAGCTACTATGGCTTTCGGCGCATTGCAGCGAAACAGACTAGTGAATCTGATGGGAATGGAACCCACGACCCCTGCACTGATAAGCCAGCATGCTACCAACTAGCTTACCGGGGCGCACAATAAGAGAAATTATTTTTCCTATTTTAATAAGAATTTAATTGTTTTTTTTATATTTATTTAAAACTTAATTGGAACTCTAAGTTCCGGAATGTTATAGTCCAAACAATCAACTAAATGCCGGAGTAACAGCCATCAGTTTTTGTGAAGAATGGTTTTGGATTTTTGTTGTTTGTTGTTTGGCTCTAAGGCCCGAATAAATAAAAATGCATTATTTGATTTTTTTAAGCAATCAAATGTAATACAAATCATTTAATAGTTCTTAATTTAATAGGACCTCAGATACAAACAACAAGAATCATAAAAATTTAAAAAATAAATATATGAACTAAAATATATGAAAATGTATGAGCCATATATATCCATTAGGGCGGGTCAATTTCTAGGGAGGCAAACAGAAACGCTCAACATACAAGGAAAATCGTATTCTACACTGATAATAATCCATGCGTAAAATTACGAAAAAATGTCAAAACAATTAATTTTTTTTGTAAAATAAACGAAAATTTTTACATTTTACGAAATTTTTTGTAGTTTTGACAATAATTTCGTATTTTTATGCATGGATTATTATGAGTGTAGGGATCAAAATAAGAAACTTCGCCGAAGGGTCAAATTTTGAAAAAGCCCACTTTGATATTTCAGAAATTAGGAGGAATCTCTGCAAGATTATGGGAGCTACTTCTTCTCCGGGAGACGCGCTAGCAGATTAATGCATAAATCATCTTTCTAGGTGACCGTTAAGGGGTTAAAATTCATGTTGAAAGAGGGCCTTTTTAGCCGTGTTTTTATAGCAAAATGTACAAATCTCGGGATAGAAATATTTCAGAAAGCAGGAGGAGTCTTTCCAATATTAGGGTTCTTTTTCTTCTCCGGAAGACGCTCTAGCAGATGAATGTATAAATTATATTCGATTGGGTTGGATTCGAATGGGGCACTCTAAATGGGTCAAAGTGGGATTTTTAAAAATCGGGACATCAGAATTCGTTTTAGAGGTATGGTTCATTCGGCAAAGTTTCTTATTTTGATCCCTTTAATACGATTTAATTGTACGTTGAGCGATTTTTTTATCGACCCGCCCTAATATCCATACACTCTCAATTTTCGGATCCGAACATATATGTCGTTTCATATATGATAATATATGATCGTTTTCACATGGTTTATTAAATTTTAACAAGGCTTTGTCTAGTCAATAAGTAAAATCCCGCATTTAATTCAATTGAATAAAATTATTGTATCGAACCAGGTGTTATTTTTAACTGAACTTAGCGCGTATTTTTTGATTTGTTTGTTTTTTTTGTTTTTTTTTTTGGACTTAGCACATTTGCATGCCACTGCATAAAAACAAGTTAGAACAGCACAACGTTCACTTTTTTGTTGTTAATAATGTATGCTGAAGAGTAATATCTTACTGCATTAAAATATCAAGTTCCATAAAATGTGGATTTGACACATTTGCTCATTAATTGGTAATTTAATGGTTATTTTCAATTCAAATGGGGTTTTTTTTTTTTGTTTGTAATGACATATCGAAATTTTAAACTACACTCACAAGAAATTTTTCATAAAAAAACCACAGTTATTTGAAAGTTTAATCGGTAAAATTGTTTCAATGGAATATACGGTTAAATTACCAAGGAAATATATTTTTTAACTTTCTGTCTGTTATTCAATAAACAAAAAACGACTCGGTAATATCAATAAACTTTCGGTAATAGTTAAAATATTCGGTTAACATTTTCTATTTAAAACAAAATGTTGTTCTGTTGTATTGAGTATTGAAATAAACGAAAACAATCTATTGTTTTTATGGATTTTGTCAATTAATTTTTCAACTGTTGAAAATAATCTAAGAAATACAATTGTTTTTAACTGTTTTTTAGTTAATCTAATGTGTATATTCAGTTGTCTTTACAGAAAAAATATTGTGTGTGCAAAAGAAATAAATGTACAAAAAAATGTTTAATAAGTACCGGATAAATATCCCATTTACCATCCCTAATACATGCATACTTTAAAAAGGCTACATTTGTTACATTCGCTGTTAGTTTCTTCTTGTCTTCGTTATCATTATCATCATGGTCATTGTTTCTCATTCTATTCTCGTTTCCTTTCTTTTTTTTTTGGAGTTTTGATGATGATGATCCCGTAGTGAGCTCGGACACCAGATTAATCAAAGTTATGCTATGCGACCTGTAGTTGAACGCTGTTGCCTTTGTTAGTGGCTTCAGATGCGGTCAAGCATCTCATTCCATGTTTACTTCCGTTACACAATCATAGTTTTTTTTTTTTTTGTCAGTTCTTTTGCTCTGGTTGTGTATTTCCTAGTAGTTGGTGTGTGTCCTTTATTTTGTAGTTATTGTATTAGTCCTTGTTTGTCGTTGTTTTATTTCCATAAGCATAGTGTTGTTTATATATAGTGCTTATTTGTATTGTAATGTGTTGGTGTTGTTGATGATGTTGATGGTATTTGAACAATATGAATAAGAAATATTTTAGACTCTTATATGACCACAAAACATTACACTTTTTGTTTTATTAAGTAATAAAGGTGACCAGGTTTTTTTTTAAATAAAAAACATTCCATATAAATGTAACTAGCAATCACTCAAAAAATTTTAATATTATATTTAGATACACATTTCTATAAACTGGCTGCCCCATACCTCAGAGTAGTCAAAGAACCCGGATTTACACTTTCAAGTTTATTCCAACATTTAATTTTTGTATATTTTTATTTATCTATATATGTAACCACACATCAGCGTTTATTTTCATTATAGTTTTGTATTTTGTTTTACATTTCTAAGTACCATAAAAAAGAAAACTAATGTAAAACCCGTTGATGAATGTTTTGAATTTAGATTTCTATGGAAATGTATATATTTATATGAATAATGGCTTTAGAGTGAGGTACTATTGGGAATATGAAAGCAAATAAGTATTCCTGGAAACACTTTTAATGTAAATGTAAATCTAAATAAATGCATGTGTAAATGAAAAGTAATCGATTTTTAAAAACCAAAGACAAATGGCTTTAATTTCTAAAAATATATCAAAGCCTCTTTAAATAAATAAAATTTCACGCAATTTTGGTTACAAATGAGATTAAATTATGTTTTCAAGACTAACAAACATAGATTAGATTTGAGATTAGATTAGATTAGATTAGAGTGGCACTATGAACCGCGACCAGAAGTTGGTATTTTGTGCTGCCAGCGAATACAACCTATAGGTTCAGGCTCCCTACGAAGCCTACTATCCTACCAGGTAAACTATTTCAAACGTCCGATGGCGTCACTATTCGACCACCAAAATAACGCACCGTCCTGTTGGAGAGCCTCGGACATTTCCAGAGAACATGCTCTGAGGTCTCGGGTTCCAATTCACAAAACCTGCACATATCCGTAGAGGATCGTCCCATCTTGTACAATTGACACCTAAGGCCACAGTGTCCCGTGAGGTAACCCGTCACGGTCCTTAGTTCGCACTACTAACAAACATAGAAATCAAGTCAAATATAACAAAATAAAAACAAACTTTGTGTTAAGAAAACTCATCTATACACTCAGAGAACAGCTTCGTCGTGGTAACCGCATACGTTGCCAACCGAATTTTAAAAGTTAAGAGTGCTAACACATTATTCGATTGAGCCTGTAATACATTTTTAGTTATATCTTACATATTTTCGAATATGAAAACATTATCCCAACCGTATTTTGGAGATCTAATCTCAGACAATTTTTATAAAACGCTGTTTCCAAAGTTTTTTTTTTTAATTTTTATGAAAAAAAAAAAAAAAAAAAATGAAGAGCTTGTTAAAAATCTTGATAATCTACATTTATTTTATTGCTAGTTTTATCTGTTTTCTAGTCACCTATTGATGAGTATTTGATAAAAGCCGTGATCGTGCACTCAGTACAAGATTCTAGAGAACAAATGTATTTCAAAAGTCATACTTTATGCATTAAATCAACACTATTGAAGGCAAAAACCAGTAAAAATTAGTATGTGACTTATCAAGTTTTTGCTATGAGCCCTTCAAATATATTCATTGAATATAATAAATGATATGTATGATGTTTTCTTTTTGTGGACCTTTTAAACAGAAAACATCTCCGATTCTGATAAAATTTTTCTATGGAAATACAAGGATTTTCATCAAATAACTGTATCCTTTAGACAAACACTCAAAACTTGATGACTTTTTTTTCAGATTTAAAGCATTTCAGAAACCCCATGGATCATTAACATTTTTTACGAAACATCTCTTCTAATTGGAGAAAATTTCGCATTGAAAGTCCTAAGAATCCCTCAGATTTTTAAAGAATATTTGCTATTGAAAAGTTCTTAAATTCTATGTACTCTTTTTAAAGAAAAACCCTCTGGTTTTTATAAAGAAAAAATTTTACGATACTGCGTGTTTTTAAAGAAAAAAAATTCCTTATTATTACAATGTTTTTTAAGAAAAAATTGCTCAGAACCTGTGAATTTTTCGATTTAAAGGAGTCCTCAGAACCTTGATGATTTTCTATTGGAAAGCATCTCTTAGAATCTGAGGCGTATTCCAAAAAAAAAAAGATCTCAAAATCGAAGAATTTTTTCAATAAATAAGTCCATAAAATCTGATCTGATGTATATTTCTATTCTAAGATGTTTTCAATAGAAAAAGTTCTCAGAATTTTAGTTTTTCTATACCTATAGAAAAACTCTCAGATTCAAAATCTGTGGATATTCCTACAGGAAAAGTTACCCAAAATCTGACGTTTTTTCTTAAACAAAACGTTTCTATATGAAAAGGTAATCAAGAGTCTGAGGTCTTTTTTATAGAAATAAGTCCACTAATTTTAGAGGTTTTATGTAAAAAAAAATAAAACAACATTAAGGGTGATTCTTCAAAGAAAATGGTTTCAGAATCTAAGCTTTTTATTTGGAAAATTATATTTTTATATACAAATTCATTCTGCCAACGCCTTCGATCGTTTAGAAAAGAGCACTAGAATGGCGTTTCTTTTGGTTACCACAAAAAAAAAAATAGGCGGGAATCTAATTTATCCTGGACTTGCCCTTTTGGATATAATTGGCTTTGAATTGCATTGTTGTTAAATTTTCCAGAAGTAAAAGACGCATAAATACAAATTATTGCTTTCGGAATTGAAGAGAAAACACTTCATGCCCTTCCTCGATTGAATTTCTAAGAGACATGTGTAAAAGCATTCACAATATATTTTTTGTTACCGATTCAACTTTATAAATAGTTTTACATAAAGTTTGTGTTCAAATTCAGAATCAATTAAAATCCATAGAAATATTTTTTTCAACAAGCAAGATTGTCTATACTTTAAATTCAGCATATAAAGGGTGGTTTTTACACAGGAAAATAACTTTAAGTTGGCAACACTTTTTTAGCTCTCGTTCATTTCAGCTGTCAAATGATTTATGTTTAGTTTGGTTCGGCATTTCAACATGAATATACTGAAGGCTGAACAACGCTTCCAAATTGTGCAAATTTGTTGGGAAAATTATGGTTCTGTTTGAAATACGTATCGTTCACGAATTTTGTTTAGCGATGAAGCCCACTTTTGGTTAAATGGATACGTCAATAAACAAAACTGCCGGATTTGGAGTGATGATAATCCTCAAGTATATGTGGAGACACCGTTACATCCAGAAAAACTGGCTGTTTGGTGTGCTTTATGGACTGGTGGAATCATGATTACTGACTTTTTCGTTCATCAATTGAACAACCATGATGTGCAGGAGCTGTGGTTTCAACAAGACGGCGCAACATGTCACACAGCCCATGACACAATTGATTTATTGAAGGAAACGTTTGGTAACCGTATAGTTTCACGTTTCGGACCCAAGAATTTGCCTGCAAGATAGTGCTATTTAACGCCACTAAACTATTTGCTGTGGGGATATGTGAAGTCGCTAGTCTACGCCGATAAGGCCAAAAGGATTTACCACTTGGAGAACAACATTCGCCGCGTTATTGCCAATATTCTGACACAAATGTTGGAAAAAGTCATCGAAAATTGGACCTCCAGATTAGACAAGGTCCAAGTCAGCCGTGGCGGTCATATGCCAGAAGTCATACTTAAATTATAATGCCAGAAGATTACCTTTCGAATATAGTAAATTTTGTGTCAATTTAAAAAATTAATCTTTGTTTTATTCCATTTCATAGTTCTATAACTCTATAAAAAACACTCTTTGCAAGTACATAAAATTCTTTTATTTTCTGTAGCTGAACCATGTAGTACTGTGTATTCAGCAGTTTGATACTTCAAATGATTTGTTAATGATTCAATCTGCAATTTCCTATAATTAACAATTTAATATATTTGAAATTGTGGTGTTTGTGCACAATTAAGCAGACTTTCTCCCATATTGTAAATGTTTAATATATTTAAAATTTAGCATTGACTAATAAAATGCTGTCATAACCACATAATCAAATTTTAATTAAACATTGTAACGAAACGATTTACAATTACACATATGACACGATTTACACGTCTAAAATTGCCTATGATGCTAAATCGATAAAATAAAGAAACAAAATTAAAATTTTATTGCAATATCTGTTTATGTTTAAAGGGAAACTTAAAAACTAATATACCCGTCCATTATAAGGAAGAATTTAATTACACAAAAACGAATTTCGTACACTCAGAAACAAAAGTACGTAAAGGTTGCTAAAAAGTATTAAGTCAGCAAAACTTTTGCTGGGATTATCCTTGCATACAAATTCTAATATCTGCAAATGTATTATGCTGAAAATCAGTGAGTTGATTTTAAGCAAAAAATTAGTTAATTTAGCGAAATGGTTTGCTGACACTTAGTTCAATGCAAATAAAAATCAACTTATTACAAACAAAATTTTTTTTGCTGTAAATAACTTGAAACTTTATATAAAACTTTTCCTTTAGTTAATTTATTTTGCTGAAAATTAAATAAATTTTTTCTGTAATTGCTTTTAAATATTTATAAAAATGTCAGGACTTGAACATCGTTAACATAATGCAATTGAATAAACAATCAGGAAATAAACAAAAGATTTTATTTGTGAAAGGCGTGGTAGAGAAGAATGAGTGTATTTTCTAAAAATTGTAACTACATTGCAAATTTTCAATTTTCTTAATCAGACTGCGCAGTTTCTGGTATTGAACTTTCGTCAGTGACCCTGTTTGAGTGAGGTCAGTTTGTAAAAATAGAACTGTTGTGTTGTTGGAGTTGTACTTCTGAGATTATGTATGCAAGAAAACAAAACACCGTGTGTTTAATAAAACTAGTTTAAATCACAACAAAACTCGACCTGACGATAGATCAGTGGGCTAAAGCGCTCCTGTCTAATGTGTAGTGCGAGTGCATGTGTCATTAGAAATCAGTTTATCTATATCACGGTCAGTGATTGCACAGAAAATTTCAGATAGACGCAATCGAACAAATACAAACATAACAAATATTTCATTATTCAAAAAAAAATTAAAAAACAGGGTCACTGACGAATGTTCAATACCAGAAAATTGATTTAGAAAATTGAAAATTTGCAATGTAGTTATGATTTTTAGAAAATACACTCATTCTTCTCTACCACGCCTTTCACAATTAAAATTAAATAAAATTGCATATTAATTATAGTATTAATTGCAATTGTCTGAAAAAGACGTTAGAATTCAAACTCAAAAGATTTTATTAATAACATTAATAACAAAACATAATTCCCAATTACTTTAACATACATAATTTTGCATTATTCAATTTAAGATAATTCTAAAATACAAAAAGTAAATATTCAAAATATCGCTAAATATAATTAAAACACTTTATCTTTTGAAAAGAACTGCTTGACTGGCATTCATTTTTTTGTACAGTCGCATCAAAGTGTATTTTATATTTTATTTTTGTTTGCATGCTCAATTTATCAAAATATTGTTTTGTACAGTAGTACCAAAGCGTATTTAATTTTTCAAATTAGTTTATTTATTGTTTTATGTATATTATTGTTTGGTGTTTGTTGTGTAGTATACAAAAGAATGATGTGTAGTATACAAAAGAGAAAATAAATCAAACGCGGTTGCAGTTTGTGTAAGTCTTGTAATGGTTGTGTTTGTTTGTTTTTTTTTTTTCTTTCTTTCATCTGCTTCGTCCATACCATCTGCGACATCTACATCCAGTCTGTTTACATGTTTTCCATGCTACTAATGTATTTATCAGCATAATTTTGGTAGCAACGAAAATTAGTTAAACATTAGTTCAAAATTAGTTTTTTGGTAAAACCGTTTAGATATAGCTTAAACTGAAAGCGCAAAGCAAAATATTGCTGATAGTAAGTTAAATCTTTTTAAATAGACCTTTAACAAAATTTTCAACTAACTTTGTTTTTTTTTTTTGAGTGTATAAAAAGGGATATATGTATATTACACAGATGGGTAAATTCAGTCCTTATTGACTTAAGTTTGGCCCATGGAAAACTAAAATTCATTTAGAGATTAATAAGGGGTTATCTTGGACTACTATTGGTCAATAAGTTTTCAAAGTTTTAAGTAAAACAAATTATTTTTATCTATTGTTCAATTCGATGTTTCGTTGGATTTATTTTAACTTCCTTACACACAGACAAAAATTTTGCCATTTAACAACTGAAAGTCGGTTACTACGACTCAACTTCGGTTACCACAACTGAAATCGGTTAGTTTTACAGAATATTGGTTTTCACAACAAAGTTCGGTCAATACAACTGAAATTTAATTGCAACACCAAAAATATTTAGACATTTAATTGGAATATGGTTGTATTAACAGAATTTATTGGCTGCTACCAATACAATACACTTTTCAATTCAGTTGGCACTTTATTTCTCTATGTGTAGGAGTTTTTTCGTCTTTTTTCGTAAAATTTAGTAATTTACATTATCAGGATTATTTTATGATTAAAATTAAAAAAACTGACCCATCACGACACAAATTTAATAATTAAAATAATAAATAATCACGACACGAGCAAAAATATCACCGTTTTAAACTTTAATGTTGCAATCACAGGACTAGTTGCCTGATACATGTCCATCCCTGGTGTATGCTACACTGCGTTGCATAACTATAATTACAAATGATTTCTTGCATTTTTTCTAAAAAATGTTTATAATTTATAACTTTTTTTAAGAGTGTGATAACTGATCTCAAATTGTGTCAAATTTAAGAGATTACTTAAATGATTTAAGAGAAAAATTTTAAAATTTTCTTGGTGTTTCATAACTATAATTACATCTAACGGTAAACAAAGACGAATAACAAATAAAAAAAAAAAATAATACTTATTTTGGTTTATTATTGAGTTTTAATCAATTTGCTATAAAATGCGACGAGGTTTATATCTAAGTGATTTTGAAAAAGAGAAAATTTCAGCATATTTAAAATGCGGCTTCAGTTTTAGGGAAATTGTTAGGAAAATAAACTGTTCACATGTCGTTGTCACGAATTTTGCAAGTAATCCAAGTGCTTATGGTAAAAATAAAAAAGACGGACCGAAAAAAATAAAATAATCAACTATGCCAGCAACACAATGAAGAGTCTCAATCATATAATCGCTGAATGTGAGATAAATGTGCCCAAATCAACTATAAGTGGGCTATTAAAGGGTTCCCATGAAATTACTTGCCAAAAGCTGATGTCTGTGCCAAGGTTAATATAACGTTATAAACTGAAGAACTTTGAATAAATCTGATAGACAATATGTTTGATCGAATTTTCGAGTCGATTAAAAAAAATTAGGTCTCATGGATTTTTTAAACTGATGCCTTTAAATTAATTTTTTGTAAATTTTGATATATAAGTTAATTATATTTCTAGTTATGAAAGACTAGTTAATATTGTTATTCCTAAAAAATGTTTTTTTTTTGTTAAATATTATTAAATTTCTTTTGGTTTTACATTATGGCTGTTAAACTCTTCTATTTATTTTTTTTTTTATTTTCGAAATTTAGTGAAATTAATGTATAATTATAGTTTTGCAACGCAGTGTATAAATGAAAAACAATAAAACTAGAAAATTATAATAAATATGCCTGAAGCGAGTTCTTTTGAAACATTAATTGTAAATGGTGTTGCATGCATATACATTTTTAATGATTATTTGAACTAAATATGTATTATAAAAAGCCAATAGTTTTAATTGGTTTTTAGCTAAATAGTCTAATGAGGTGTAAAAGTTTCATTGAAATTCATAACCCTTTGACGGTCATCATGTACATATTTTTCATCGAAGCCATCACATTTTCTTTCGAATTAATAAGAGCCAGTTGCAACAAAATGTACCAATTAAAATATACCTGAAAAGCGACCTAGTAGATATATACCAGAAATACCTTTCGCTTGATACCCAATTTGCATATAGTTCCCCTATGGTAATTTTAGGACAATTGACACTGCTTAACCCACATCAGTATTAAATTATACCAGTCCTGTGATAAGTCCTTTTTTTACCAGTCACTTTAAGGTCAATTTACTCCTCATTCCCCATAGGGTCCTTTGAAACCGATATAATAAAAATGGGGTCCGATGTTTTTCCCTAGTTTTTACCTAATCCATCTCATCTTTTTCGAACTAATAAGAGCCAGGTGCAACAAAATGTCCCATTTTCAGTATACTTGAAAAGTGACCTAGTATCAGAAATACCTATCGTTTAATACCAAATTTGCATATAGTTCCTTTGAAATGAACATAATAAAAATGGCGTCAGATCTGACCCCATATTTTATTCCCTAAACATGAAATTGCGTACCGAACTTAACAAATATATATATATAAGGAATTTGTGTGACACTTTGAGGCAAAATTTTAATTTTTTTTTTTAATGACCTGAATAACGGTTTGTGTATGTGTTAGTCGATATTTAAGCACACAAAATCAATACGCTTTAATCATTTATATTTAAACGGCGTAAAACTTATGCCTGTTTTAAGTTTAAATCAAATTAAAAACAAAGGAATTACAGTTTTTGCTTCAGTTTCATTAAAGTTACAGTTTAATTTAAATTACTTGTCCTATTGTATTTAATACACTTCAAAAA
>CM037854.1:214616788-214671239 GCA_021234595.1 Delia radicum
AAAAACTGCTTTAAATCCAGAGAAATTTTAATATAATTTTTCACAAAATGTGGCATATTAGTGAAGAAACGAAGTGCACAATTAAAATTCGATGCCTAAAATATATAGGATCAATGATCGCTACTCTTTTTTATTTCTAAATACACGGGGTGTAAATTAAATATACCTTTTTTTACTTGGTGTGACATTTTTCTCAATAAACTTACTGACTGACATTTTTTTTTAATTTTTAAAAATACTATTTTTTTTAATATTCACGCGCAAACATAATGCCACGAAATTTGAACTTTGAACTTCAAAAAATTTAGCCAGTGACATATAATTTTAAAAGTAATTTTGTCACTTTTAATTTAAGACTTCAGTGATTTACGTAGTATCAACTTTTTCATTATATGCTTATTTTTGTAAAGTCATTTTAGAGCATTTTTTCAACAATTCTTTAAATTTTTTAGACGCCATACTTTCGCGAACTAAGCGTTCTATTGAGCCAAAAATTGATGTCAATCTTATTCGCATAAAAGAAAATTTGAACAAATTTGGAAGGGGAGAGTTAAATAATTTTATTGGTTTTATTAATTTTAACCCTACATTGAAACTATAACAAATATTTTAATTATAATTAAATATTTGCGATACACAAAATTGAATGGTTAATGCTTTTCAATGGTCCAAAAATTATTCGATTTTCTCCATTTTTAACGGCGCGCTTTATGGGCCATACTATCACTAAATAACCAGAATCCTATAGTTAGCCAGAAAACTTTAAATTGCAAAGTTTTAGGGTCACGAAACAGAACTAGAGTCTATATAACTTACTTCAGACTATCTAATTCATAGCCTAAAGAAATGTGCAAACCAATACAATTTTAATCTATATTTAAGATAAATTGAGCCAAGTTCTTTGAACAGCAACACAATTTTTCGTATTTAATTTTTTTAAAAAATTTTGATTCTCATGGGTTAATATTAAACAAATATTCTAACATGTGTTTAAATAATATACTATAGCAAAATTTTATATAATATTGTTGATATTTACCTGCCAATACAACTTGAAATAAACATGGTTGATTTTGTGTGCCCACCTCATTTGAAGCCCAACAAGATAACGTGCCATAGTCCTAAGAATAGAAAGAGTTCAAAAAAAAAGATATAAAATATATATATTTTTTTAAATTTAAAACAATTAAAAAAAAAAAAAACTTACTTGATCTGTAACTGGTGTATACTTTAATATACTACGACTACCATTTACACTGAAACGTTCACTACCCACATCCAAAGTTTCACCAGAATTATTAAATTTCCAACGAAAAGTTCTATGTAAGAAAAATTATTTAAAGAAAATTTAAAAATAAAAGAAAATTTAAATTGAGAATTTTAAGTAAAGAGTTTTGTAGTTGTTGTATTCAATTCAATAACGTTTGTTTGTGTTTTGTGTTTTGCTTAAGATGTGTATAAGAAAAGAAATGAGAACAAAATAGGAAGTGGAAGTGTTGTCTTAACGTTCAATTTTGAAAAGTTCAATTAAAAGCATTTTCTTTTTTCTTTATTCTTATTCTTATTCTTTGCTTTTAAAATATTTGTTTGTTTGTGAACTTAAACTATGTCTATAAAGTATGGAAATATTTTGAATTATTCCATCTAATGAAAAAATGTTTAATAAAAAAGTTATTTTCTTCTTCTTAATTTAAACAAGCTTTAAGATCATTTATTTATTAATTATTTATTTCCAACATTTCGTATCCACATTGGGTGACATCTTCAGGGAACAAATATTACAATTTGAAAAACTTGTTTTACTAATTAAAAACTTATATACATATGTATACATTAGAGCGACTCACCAAAAAAAGTGATCGATGTACCCTCCTAAAAATGAACCTTGAACTTTTTTAAGATGACATTTAAAATATTTCGGCTCCAGCTTTGACCTCTCGTGAGCTGGACCATTTTGAAAATGGGTCTATTTTTGCATGTTTTGTTAATTTGAGAATCTGTTTCCTTACCAACATATACAATATGGGTATCATAAGAAAGGTTTTTTTAAGGCGCGTCCAACTGTATATACAAATTGTCCAAGGACGAACATCCATGTCCTTTTTTTAAGGATATTCTGTAAAAAAAAACGGTTTTTGAATTTTTTGTTCGGGGTTGTTTGTAATAAAAATGCCAAATTAACAAATTGTCGTGCTAGTTCGCGTTTTGACAAAAATGCAATCGGGTGGTAACTCTTCGTTTTCAATAGGGCAATATGGGTATCAAATTTTTTCTTTTGCCAAGTACATCATCTTTGTATATAAATAATTTAGAATTTCGCTTCCATACAACTTGAGTCGCTCTAGTATACATAATACATAGTTTTTAATTATTAAAACCAGATTTTCATATTGTAATATTTGTTCCCTGAAGAAGTCACCCAATGTAGAGACGAAATATTGGAAATAAATAGTAAATAAATAAATGATCTTAATTTTGTTCTTAAGAAGAATAAATTAAAAGAAGATCAAAGAAAACTTAAAATTTTTAAAAAATTATTTTCTTTTGTATAACAAATGTTATTCAATTAAATATGTTAAAAAACGATCACAATTTGTAATCTCAGCAACCACACACAGAGAAATATAGTGCAGAACCGAATTGAAAAGTGTATATTAATGGTAACAACTTATAAATTCCGTTAGTATTTACATTAGATTTCTGAATATTTTGGGTATTGTAACTAAAATTCAGTTAAACTGAACTTTATTGTGAAAACTAATGTTAGGTTGAAATTCATAATAATCGAATTAGAGTCGTAGTAACTTAATTTCAGTTGGGCACATAGCAAAAATTTCTATGTGTGCAGAATCTTTATAATAAAAAAAAAAAAATAAAGTAATAGTTAACACGAATAATCGATATATAAATACTTTTCTTTTTCAACTTCCAACAATGTAAAATATTAAATATGAGTTCACTGAAATCTCCGATTTTAGAAGAAACAGTATAATCCCTTGAGTTCATAGAGCCCTTTTTAAAGTATGTTAACTTTTTTCCTACAAGCTAAAACTTTATATAACCTCCATATATTTATAAAAGAATAACTCATGGTGGATATGAAAATTTTGCATATTATTCCCACTTTTGTTCAGTCTTTTGACATTTATTGACTTTTAAACATTTATTAACCAATTTTAAAGTGCAAACAGAAAAAATATAAACATTTTACAGTTGACTGAAAATATATAAATATCAACCAATCGACAGCTAATCCTAGCGGATCTTGAAATATCGCGTTTCAAAATATGAAAAATATTCGAAAATTTTCAAAAAGTATTGGTACACTTAGAATACTATGTAGGTAAAGACCACTGCAAATATAGTTGAAAAACTGTGTTGTAAAACTTAACCACATGATAGTAAAATATAAACAAACATTTATTTTTTTTATTTTTTAAATAACAAAAAACAACTGTAAAAAATGAATGTAAAATCATAAAACAGTCATTTGATGTGGTTTGTTTTTTTAAATGAACTACAAGGTTAGTAAAAAATTTAATTTGTTCTACAAATTACTGACATTTATATTAAAAATAAAGAAACTGTTTTACAAACCAAACAACTACATATTTTTAAAGCAGAAGTTCCCTGAGTGTATAAAATATTCCATATATTTTTAACGGTTTAACTTACGAGAGCCATTGATAACTCGTTTTAAAGCTACTTAATTTGTGGTTTTACTAGTGCACACATATTATTCGCTTTTCAACGGAAAAATGCACTGCTTTCAAATACCGCAATTCAAAAAGCAGTATTTAAAAAAATGTTTTTTTTTTAATTTTGTCAAAAAGATTTGTTAAATAAAAAGTTCCCTATGCCGTGTTAAAACCCCTACGTGTATAAAAATATCAAAAAATTTAACTAAAAAGCCGATAATTCAAAAATATACAGGAGTACCATATATGGATTTGGTGACAGCATATACGAATAATATATAATTAACATATATTTTTTTAAAAAATTTAGAAAACCAGTTTTTTGAAATACAGCGGTTTGAACCACGGATTTTGAAAAAATGCATTTTACCGTTAAGAATTGAAGTATGTGTGTTAACCAGTGATTTAAGTACCTTTAAAATGAGGGATCAACCCTGTTAAAAAGTTATGGACAATTACACTCAACCACTTTTGCAAAAACTGTAATTTTTCAGTTTTTTTTTTTAAATACATTATTTTTTTATGTAAATCTTTTTGTCTACTATATTTAGAATCTTTTTATCCATAATTTTGAATTTCGTAAACGCTCCACATATTAATTTGGCAACAATCATAGTGGAATAAATTATGATTAACGTATAATTTTTTGAAAGTTCAAAAAAAATGTTTTTTTAAAATATAGCGGTTTAAACCGCGGATTTTGAAAAAATATGTATTTTGCATTCAAAAATTTATTTTTTCGTTTATTTTTTTTTTAAGCACAGTGGTTTTAAAATGAATTATCAATGAATCACGTAGCTTTAACAGTTAACAAGATATGGACGATTAAGTACAACTACTTTTGTTAAATTTTCGATTTTGTTTTCATATTTTAAAACGCGATATTTTTACAACCGTTAGAGCTAACAACCTTAAACTTGTACGATGACATATCTATATGACACTTACCTTCCGTACCAAGTTTCGCTATATTATATGGGGTACAGGTCGAAAATTGGATATTGTTTTATGGTTTTATATGAAATGGTTTTATATAGATTAGCCAATCTATATGAAATAAATTGCTTGTTAGTTTTTATTAAACTAGTTGCAGTAATAAATAAATAAATAAATATAAAAAAAAAAAAATATGAAATGAGTCAGATTTAATAATTTGTTGTTTCTATTACATCGAGAATGTTTTTAATTTATATCGAGCTTCCAACCTCCGTATATTTACAAAAATAAAGCAAATCAAACATATTAGCTAGGTTGAAACTGGTATTTCGATCTGGCTAAATATCTCAGTAGAACCCGAAGTTTCATTCAAAGTACGTTAATTTTTGTTGTCTGAAACATAACTTAGGAAATGACACTTTTGTGTAAATTTGCGCACTCTACACTTTTATTAAGTCCTTTAAAATTTGTCCAGTTTTTTTTAATTTTTTTCCCCTTTTTCAAAAATTATATAAAAAAAAATTGTTTTTATAATTTACAAATTTTTTCTTTCCACTTTATTTCCATAGATTTCATACGCTTCTTCTATGTTTGCTCTTTGTTTGTTTACTCAGATAAAAGGGGTTGTGTTGTAGTTTGAAAATTAAATTTATTTTAAGTGTTAAGATGCTTCATGCAAAACTTTAAATGGGTAAAAAATTTAATAATCAAAGAGTAAACTTCAAATTATAAATTTAAAACCACTCTGCAAAAATGTGCAAGAAGTTTATTGAGAAATAACTGGAAGTTTATTAGTATGGATTTTTTTTTGTGGTTAAAGTGTGCAAAGAATTTGTGGAATAATTTAGTAGGGAAATGAGAAAGTGTGTAAATGGATTTTAAATTAAACCTGTTGTTAAAGCGTTAAACTTCCCTGAAATGTGTTGTGGATTAAATATATTACCAGACAACAAAGAAGTATTTCAGTAATGACTTTATAACTGAAAATTATTACATTTAATACAGTACATTATTTATAAGCAACATATCAAAAATCCACTGAACATTTTTTAACCGAGCTTTGCAGAAATATAACATACACTGAGAGAACTAGCTGAAAGATATCAACGAATTTTTGGGTTAGATCTGTGAAGTGTCACTGGAACTCATCCACTGAAAGTTTTCATTAAATTAATGCAGTTTTTAATTCAAATTTTATGAAAGAATTCAGTTCCGTCATTTACTTTGCCTTTAACAGATGTTCAAAATGTACAACCTTCGTGGATTGAGTATTCCCAGTATAATAGTAAATTTCAAATAACAGGTTGCAGTTAAACTTATACTGTATTGCAATACGTTCTGACTTCTGTTCTGCAACCGATACTTTTTGTATGGAGTTTGTCCTATTTACAACAGGTTCTTTACCTCCAAACAAGAACAGGTTACTTTAGAACCGGTTCTATAACCAGTTATTGAACTGGTTCTGAGATAGTGAAGCCTTACGTTTTAAGTCACAGGAACCTGTTCTAGAACCGGTTATATGCAACCGGTTGCAAAAGAAGCTGTTCTGGAATATAGTCTGAGGTAACCAGTTCAAAAAAATTTTGCTGGGCTGTTTACATTTTATAATTTGTTTTTGTGTTGCGACTTATAATACAATTTTTTCACTCAGTTTTGTTACATTTTTTTCCCTTTATTGGTCCTGAACCATTCTGCGGAATACCTGCGGGGTATGTTAGGGAAAGGCTCGGGGCATGGAGAGAGTCTGAATTCTCTGGTTACTGGGAAAGCTTTCCTGGTCAGCGCCAGGCTAAGAGATTGATCTCTTTTTCCAGTAGAGGGTCGAGGCGACTCTTGTCGCTTGGAAGGGCTGGGGGGGGGGGGTGGGTTAAGGACGCTGGCGTCGGACTTAACTTGACACTGTAATCTCAGATACCATCTGCACAGGAAGGGTCAATAGGACACGGATATATGTAGGTTTTGTGAGATTGTGTCTCAGAACTCGGAGCATGTTGTCTGCGAATGTCCCAGGTTTTGTGATAGGAGACTTAGGTTTCTTGGTGATCGCTTCATTTCGCCTTCCGACATCGCGAACATATTGCCTAATAGGATAATTGGCTTTATAGGTAGCGTGAATCTGTAGGTAACTTTAGGCAGCACAAAAGACCTACATTGGTCGCGGTGCATAGTGCCTTCTGATCGAATCTAATCTAATCTAATCTAATCTAGATTATTCTATCAAGAACAAACCACTACGGGCGAGTAGCTTATCAGAAAAGTAGCCAGAGTTAAACCTTAACCATTGTAAGTTTCATACAAATTTGAAAATTATAACCATTTCAGGCAAGCCACTAAATTCTGGATATTTTCTGATTAGTTAATTAATATTGCATAGCAGACAACTACTTTAAGAATCTATTGAAAAAAGTTTTCTCTACAACAAAACTTTCGACTGATTACTTGTTGAAATTAATATATTAAAGTCATCCAAAACAAATTTAAAATTACATTGAAAATTTTGATTTAATGTTTTAAGTACACTCAGGGAACTACTGCAGTAAATATTTCTAGTTGTTTGAGTTGTAATACAGTATCTTATTTTTAAGTGAAAAAACAGTCATTTGTAGAATAAATTTCAGTTTTAACTACATTTGTAGTTCATATAAAAGAACAAAGCCACATCAAATTACTGTTCCATGAAGTTCCATTAATATAATCAGTTTTTTTTTTATTTTTATTTAAAAACATAAAATACATAAACGTTTGTCAAGTTTTTTATTACATTAGTGGTTAATTTTTGCAGCATTTGGGGTTTATTTTATCGACAGTAAAAAACAAGTGACAATGTTAGTTGAATTTGATGAAATGTAAGACATCCTTTTTCAAGTGAAATGTTATTTGTTTTTAACTACATTTGTAGTGGTCTTTACCTACATAGTATTCTTGGTGTAGATACTGAAATACTTCAATCATTGTTTAAATTTAATACATTTTCAAAAAAACTCCATCCAATTTCTAGTATCTCAATAAAATTCTAAAATGCCTTTAAAAATTCACTTTAAAATTTCATGTATAATTCCATAGTATATTACAAATAAACACAAACAGGTGATGTTCATAAAACAAAATAAATTATATACATATATTTGCACACAAATATGCACACTGAGGCATAAAGCAAATATTGTAAATAATGAACAATAACAACAACATGTGTAATGCTGTACACAGACATAAACTCTAGGGTTATAACTTTTTGCATTTCTCACAAATATCAAAAATTATATGGCATAACCGTCTAGGCTTTGAAAATATATTAAGAATCATGATCTAACTTTTCGCGGTTGTTAGAAAAAAGTTTTTTAAATTTTCAAAAACATGTAAAATTTTCTTTTGTAATGCTTATACTACCATCAATAAAAATATATTTTTCAGCAATATATATATTGCTTTCTACCATATATATATTGCTTTCCATCTATCCAGCTAAAAAAAATGTATATCACAGCAATGGCAAACTCACAGTATTTTTTCAAGTTCTCGTTTTTGCAGTTGAGTGAGGAAGTTGAGGTCAATTTTTCCCAATTTTATACCCTATTTTTGCCACAGTCTGGCGAAAATACCAGAAAGATTCATATCACTGAATCAAGATTTCAAATTTCCCGGTAAAGGCGCCAAGCAGGAGTCTTTTCTCCTTTACAGGTATTTCGAAAAATTTCTTGTAAGCGGATGTCTGTGCGGGAATAGGAACAAACACAAGAAATTTCAAGTTTCTCGCCTAAATGGTTTGGCCATGCCTTCAAGTCGGTTTGGCCAGTCCTTCAAGTCGGTTTGGCCAGGCCTTCAAGACCTTTATCCTTTTAGCTCCTATTTATACCCCGTCCCTGGCCAGAAATCCAAAAAGTATTATATCAGTTAGGTAGGTCATATTCGAAGGAACACACCCAGCAAAAAATAGTGCTTACCCAGAAGCGCTTCCGGAAGACATTATTTTATAACGAAGCGCTTCCAAAGCAAATAAAGAAGGCATGATTTTTGTTCGCGATGTCCCACTTGGTAAGTCTCTTTTAAAGCGCTTCTTTCATGTGCTCTTAGAAGCAATAAATTCATGCCTTCTTAGGCACTAAGAAGCGCTTTTTGTATGCTGACAACATTAGTGCTTCATGGTATACATACTTTATTGCTTCATTGTAAGCATTATTTACTGATTCAAAGAAGGTATTTTTGGGAAGCACAATAGAATGCCTTCCCCAATTGGTTTATAGTATGCAAGGCGGTGAAGCGCTATTTTGGAAGCATACAAATTTAGTTACTGCTTTTCAAATCCAGGTTATTTTTTGCTGGTTATATTTAAAATTTCATTATAGTATTCTAGTCAAATTGGACTGGACAGGACGCCAAGTCGAAAAGTTTTCCTCTTTTTGTCCCTACCCGTAGGAATTTTCAAAAATCCCGTTTAAGCATAAGTCTGTGAGAGATTAAGAACTAGCATACCAAATCTAAGGTTCTTTGATTTGGCGGCTTTCCCAGGCCGCAAATGGGGTGGCTTACCAATTTGTGTCCCTTCCCGTTAGAAATTTCAAAAATCCTATATGAGCGAATTTCTACGTGGCACTAGATTAGATTAGATCAGAAGGCACTATGCACCGCGACCAATGTAGGTCTTTTGTGCTGCCTAAGATTACCTACAGATTCAAGCTACCTATAAAGCCAATTATCCTATTAGGCAAAATGTTCGTGATGTCGGAAGGCGAAATGAAGCGATCACCTAGAAACCTAAGTCTCCTATCACAAAGCCTGGGACATTCGCAGAGAACATGCTCCGAGGTCTCAGACACCATCTCGCAAAACCTACACAAATCCGTGTCCGATTGACCCTTCTTGTGCAGATGGTATCTGAGATTACAGTGTCCAGTTAAGTACGACGCCAGGGTCCTCAAACCCCCCCTTTCAAGCGACAAGAGTCGCCTCGACCCCCTACTGGAAAAAGAGATCAATCTTTTAGCCTGGCGCTGACCAGGAGAGTTTTCCCAGTAACTAGAGAATTCAGACTCTCTCCATGCCTTGAGCCTTTCCCTAACATACCCCGCAGGTATTCCACAGAATGGTTCAGGACCAATAAAGGGCTTTCGGGCCCCGCGGTTGGCAAGACAATCTGCCCTCTCGTTGCCCTCATGCCCCTCATGACCAGGAATCCACCCCAAGGTTAGAGAGTTGCCTCTACCGAGCCTATTGAGAGTCTGAATGCATTCCATGACCAACCCGGACGACACCTATAGGCCATTAAGGCCCTCAGTGCAGCCTGACTGTCAGAAAGAATGTAGATGCGAGATCTGCGAGTTCCCCTTCGCAGGCATTCCAATGCACAGACACAAATGGCCCAAATCTCCGCCTGAAAAATGGACGGATATTTACCCATAGGTAAGGCACGCTGGAAGCCTGGTCCGAAGACGCCCGCACCCGTGTTCCCATTCGACTGCTTAGAGCCATCAGTGAACCACACCTGAGAACCATCTTCCGGTTCCCAGGATTGATTGGTCCACATGTCTCTGTCAAACAATAACACATCAAAATATCAAATTTCCCGTGGCACTAGCTATCGTGTTCAGAAATCCAAAAAGTATCACATCTGTGAGGTAGGTGACATTCGAAGGAGCATATATTTTAAATATCAAATTTATAGCCAATATTAATAATTCCCCTGCCGCCAAGGGGAAGAATTTCCTTTAACCCCTAATTTACCACGTTCCTAGTCGAAATTCCAAGAAGTATCATATTAGTGAGTTAGGTCCTATTCGTGGGAATATATATTTGAAATTTCAACATTCTAACTAAAGGGATTTGTGCAGGACGCCTGGGGAGAGAATTTCCCCCTAATGCCGTCTTATCAAGCGCACATGCCGAATTTCAAGTTCCTAGTTTCAGCGGTTTGGGCTGGGCGTTAATGATATTATATATGTATCCATATATCTATATATCATCGTTCTAAAGTTATATAGTTATATCTATAACGCACATCTATTATACATACAGATAAATATATATAGATATACATAGATAAAAACTGGAACAACTTCTTTAATTTTTCCAAAAAAATGGGTGAAGTAGGCGTGGTTAAATATTGAAAAATTTTGAGTTAATTTTTAGTTATTTCTTATTATTATTTAACTTAATTTAAACTTTTTTTTTTTTTTTTAAATATTAATCATCAATTTTGCTCCATTTTTGTCTTTTTAGTAATCAAACACGGGGGTAGTGTCTTTTTCTAACAAGCATCATGACGTTACTTAACTTTGAAGACCAAAAATGTCCTATTTATAAAAAAAAAAACTTTTAGTTTTTACTTTGGCTCAAGTAACATTTTTTTATAGTTTTATTAGTTTTTTGTTTTTATATACATCGAGATTATTTTTATGCTATTTTCAATTTATAAAGAGCTTTAACACTCCGCATATTTACAAAAATAAAGCAAATCAAACATATTAGCCAGGTTGATACTAGTATTTCGATCTAGCTAAAGATCTCATAAGAATCCAAAGTTTTAGAAAAGCTAGAGCCTCTATAATAGGTAGAGCTTTAACAAAAAACATATTACAAGTTTGATATAATTTGTATTAAAGATAAAAATTTTATCAAACTTGTATAAAAGACAAAGTACGAGAAAAAAAGGAGAAAAAAAAGCGTGTATTATATATCTACCTAAGGTATAGGGTGTACATAACAAACAAGTTTTAATTTTTTTTTATCAATAGTGATAATCTTTAACTTCGAGCTCATATATTAGTTCTCATTTAGTGAGAAAACTAGTTTACATGAATGTTTGATGTTTTGCATGGAATTGTCACTTCTTTCAAAATGTGTTCTGATGATGGGAAGCTCGACAATTCCCGAAATAGATCTATCAACACATTCCTGAAAGTGGTCAATTGATAAATTTGAAAACAAAAACTGTATAGGTTATATATAAGGACAATATCCTAAAAAAAAAAAATTTAGAGTATGGCCTCGAACTTGAATAATTTTCATTTTCAAAAACATATTACTCATACATTTTAAATTATTCTTGTCTTTATAGTAATCAAACACGTTGTCAGGGTCTTTTCCTAACAAGCATTATGACGTAACTAAAGTTTGGAGACCAATAATATTCTATTTATATAAAAAACTTTTAAGTCTTTACTTTGGCAAAAATTTGTTTTTGTTCAAAATGAGAAAAAAGCGAATACCTGGAAAACCAGTAAAAATCGATTAAAGGTTTGTTCAACATTATTAAGGATTTAGAATTCATGAAGAAGGCCTAAAAGATATTTTTATAAATCATTGCAAATTTACTGCACACATTTTTTTAATAATTCGTCTCCACATTGGGTGACTTCTTCAGGGAACAATTATTACAATTTGATTTTTTTTGGATATTTTTTGCGACCTTAAAACATCTCTGAAATTTGGAACATATTTTAGTAAGTTTTTTTATATAAAAAGGCGTTTAGAAATTGGTTTCTATGGGGAGGGTTTTTGTTCCGATTCCATTTAACAACACGATATTTGTTATCAACAAAATATTGTCCATAATGTGATGCCATTTAATTTCTTCGCAACAAACAATTTATAACCCTATTACACACCTTTTGATATAAAATTGCTAAAATTAAAGCTAATGTTCTATACTATATGCTCCATATGTAAGTTCTACTACAAATGCCGTTAATGCTACTGCTTGCTACTAATGTCATTGGTATGATATGTGTCATTTTTGAAGACATTCTGAAGATGAGTGAATTGTAGAACAAATTCATATTAATGATACACATGAGCCACTTTTTGTAGCATATTTCATGCATAACTAAGCACCGAAATACAGAATGGAAACAACTAGTTTAGCATAGAACATACATACAATTTTAATTTGCACTATGGGGCAAGAATTCTAATTAATACTTTTTATCAAGATATAACATAGTCTCAATTTTATGAAGATAATATTGATAAAATTTAAAAGAGAGGGGAAATATTATAAAAATAATCATTAAAACATTTTATTATACACAGAGAGAACTATAGTAAATAAAAAATGCGTGCTCGTTAGGCTAGTTCGTAGTATGCTGGCTTATCAGTGCGAAGGTCGAGGGTTCGATTCCCACCAGAGGCACTTGTTTGTTTTCACTACAACGCGCCGAAAGCCATAGTAGCTAGTGCTCGGTTAGCGTAACAGGATATAATTTTTAATTATATGATTATTAATAAATAAATAAAACAAAATAAAAAAATAAAAAATAATAAAAATATTTATTGAATTAGTGAAAATTTTCTTAAGAATGTGAACGCAAATTTTCTTAAATTAATAAAAACTTTATACTTTTTATGAAAAAATGTAAATACAACTTCTTCATTGAGTGAAAGAACCTCTTAATAAATAACTGTATGAACATTTGCATTAGTTTAGTCAAAAGCTTCAATTGGGCAATTCAAGTGCTTGTATGCAAAAATTCATTAATATCATACAGAGAATTCCCTCTGTGTCTTTTGTGTTTTTTGTTTTAACTTCCGGCCCATTGCTAAAATTTAGTGCAATCAAAAGTGATGATGACTAGATGTAGGTATTAAATTTACTCTCTTTGCCAAATATGTGTTTGTTTTAATGTGTGAGTAAGTGTAAATTAACAAAAAGTAGACATAAATTTTGAAATATGTTGCCATGTGTTGTATTCAAAGCTGCAAGTACTTTAAACAGTTTATTCTAGCATGTAAATCAATCCATCATAGTGGATTTTATACATGTCTCAAATGGTTTGCAACACAAGAAAATTATGATGAAGATAATCATCATCATTATCATCATATAGCACCATTATAAACGTAATGTTCATCTACTTTGTTATTGTCACTTTGGTCTTTATGTGTTTTAGTAAAATGATTCACAGTGGGGTGTTTCACAAATATTTTTTGATATAATTTAGCAATTTCTTACTGGCTGGTCGGATTTCCATGAAATTTTAGACATACATAGTCAACGTAATTCCCCGCTTAAGTTTGCAAGAATGGCTTACTAACGGGTTTTTCAATAAGTACCTGACAACTTTTTTTTTAAATAAAACGCAAACCATTTGAGTTACTTTATTATCGACTTGAGATACAATCAAAACATTTATGAACAGAACTCGACTTCGTTCATATGGCCACCGCGGCCGCTAGACCACTGATTTGACGTAGCCCCAAAGAAAAAGTCTAGAGTCGTTAAATCGCACGGACGAGGCTACCAATTGACTGGTCAATTTCTTGAGATAACATCATCAAACTTACTCTTCAATAAATCGATTGTAACTTATGCTGTGTGGCTTGTGGCACCGTCCTGTTGAAACCACATATCGTCCAAGTAAATGTTTTCCAATTCGGGCCAAAAATAATCGGTAATCATGGCGCGATAACGATCGCCATTCACAGTAACGTGACGATCGTTATTGTCGAAAATATGGCCCAATGACGCCGCCAGCATGCAAACCAAACAGTTATTTTTTGTGGATGAAGTGGTGATTCATGAAGCACATGTGGATTTTCACCAAATCAATAACGCATATTTTGAGCCAAAAATGAGCTTCGTCACAGAAGATGATTTTGCGATGAAATTCATCATCTTGGCGCATCTTCTCCAGAGAACAATCGGAGGACGTACGTCGAGTCAAATGGTCCATCGGCTTCAATTCTTGAATCAGCTTGATCTTGTATGGGTGTAAACCAAGATCGTTATGCAAAATTTGCCATAAAGTGGTCTTGGCGATGCCCAGTTCTTGAGAACGCCGCGAAATCGACTGTTGGATCGTTTGCTACGGACGCCTGAAAGGCAGCGATATTTTCGACACTTCGACCAACCCGTTGTCTCACTGGCACGGCAGCATCACACAGTGAATATGTAGACTCCGAAAATTGGAGTTAACTCTCTAAAAGTTGCAGTCACCGACTCCGAATTTCGGTAGTACATTTTTCAGAGCGGTTTGGGGTAAGAATAAAAAGCAACTGAGGAATATTATTTAAAAAAAACGCATTTATATGAAGTTGTTTTCCAGATAAATCTAAACACTATACGTATTTATGAAGAAATTTTTAATCTGGAGGCAAAAAATGGCAAAAAATAACTAAAAATATGTATTTTTCATAATACTGCTTTCAAATTTTGTTCGTTTAACTAAATTACTCGTTGTCAATATCATCAAAACTATTTAAAACAATCATACTTGATTTCCCTTTTCAAAAAATCGAACCAGGTTATTGCAAAAATTAAAAATTTTGACTTTCAAATGCAGATAACTTATGTACTTCAAGAGATAACTCACATGAATAAGAACTTTTATTTGTTGGCCATTATAAGCACATTTCTGAATTGAAGCGCTTTTAAACATCAGTTGATAAATATAAAATTGGCAAGCTCTCAAAATTTTGTAATACCTTGGGTGCTTTAGTTTAAAGTCTAGTTTATCAGCCCCTGATGGATTTAGTGTTTAGTTTAGTAAACCTTAAGCTTGAAATTACTTCGAACATTACGTCTGACCAAAATATTTGTGAATCACCCCACTGTGTGATGTACCTTTATTGTAGTAGATTGGGTATCAGTTTGTTTGAGTTTCTTTATCAATGCCGATTTTCTTTTCGGTTAAGATGAAAATTACTCAAGTTTATTATAAACCTCTGACAAAAAAAAATCCATTTAAATAGATATTCTAAAAGGAAATTAATATTTTTTGTTTACTTTAGCAAAAATATTTGAAAAATATCTCTGTTTCATAAGGAAGGAAAAAAAATTACTATAAACATCTTTTTAGCAAACAATATTCACATAATTTTTTTATATTTGTAAAGAAAACGGTGGCATTGATGTTGATAAATTAATATTTTTTATGAAAGAAAATAATACAGCAAAAAAAAAAATATATTTACAAACAGTGCCGTCTAAGGACTTAAACAGCGTTAAAAAAATATAGTGCAAATCAAAAACATTTTTGAAAATATTCTGAAATTAAAATTTTAAAGTAATTTTTTAATTTGTAAACTTTTTATTGAAAAGTTGTCACTTCAGTTCATTTTTTGCTGACAAGGTTGCTCTTTAAATATTTTTTGCATTTCCCTTTTATTTTCCCAGCTCCGCACCCATTTTATTCCATGCCTCTGTTTTTTTTTTTTTATTTATATTCTTTTAAAATATTGCATTTCTATATAAAGTTTCTTAGCTTTTTACTTTTTACTTTATATTTTTTTAAATATGCAAACTTTTCTATTTTTCTTTCTTTTGTTATTTAAGAAAACCATAACAAATTGTTATTTTCAAAAAATTTGAAATGTTTTTAGATTCCTTTTCAACATTTAAATTGAAAAGAGAGGGAAAAAACCTTCGTTAAAGCGACCCTTAGTTATTTAAAAAGAGATAAAAAAAGCAGGAAAAAAGTGGAAAAATAAAATCTTCGATATTTAAATAAAAAAAAATCTTACTCAATTTAATATACTTTTCCATTTTATCATATTATTTCTTTTGAATCTTTTAATAAAAACTAAATAAGAACTGTAAAAGTTTTTTTTTTTTTTTGCTTATACACCAAACCCTCAAGTTTCAATATTCACAGAAATGCGAAGGCTAAATTATCGAAGTAAATATCTCTTTAATAGAGAACATAAAAAATTGACGGAAATAGGGCTATTTTTTGTGTTTGCCACGCGTCTATAACATCTCTGACCTGCTTTTGGTATAAACATTTAAAAGAGCAAAAATCACATTATTGTGGTATAATTTTTTATGATTATCATATAAAAAAATTATAATCGAAAAATAAATTTTTCATGTGTTAAGAGGGTTGTCGGTTCAAATCTTAGTGACATTACTAGGGCAACACTTTGTAGAAATAAGTACATATGAAGACAAATTAACATTTTAAAATACTATGATCAATTGCAAAATAAACTAATGTACAGTGGGGAGTCTGAGTACATGTAAGTTCGTTTTGTACCTAAATATTCAGGCCGAAAATATTTGACGCTAGTACTAAACCATACTTTTCTAAAGGCAGTGAGCTGGTGAGCTGAATGCAAGTCTCAGAATCAAACGGCGTTCGAGCTATATTTACTGGAAAAGCCTCGATATTTCTATATTTCGGAAAATATATTTTTCATAATACTTGTAACGGCAGCTTAATACGCTACTCTAACCTTAATAAGCTCTACCATCTAAGCTAACGAGAAATATAATACTTGAAAGTACTACCATTTTTATGAAATAAATGCTTTACCAGATGTTAGACTTATGAGCCGTTGACAATTTCTGACTGAATAACACTGGAAAAACACGTTTTGAAAACGTTGACCCAGTGGCCTAACCCAATTCTTTGCCATTTGCCAACGATTATGATTGAAGAGAAGAAATAAGAGACACGTATTGTTTACGGGTTACAAATTAGGTTAATAAAATTTTCCTTCATTTCAGTTCACCGGATTTATTTTTAGATTAATTTTATTTTGTTCAAAATTTCCCATTTTGTATATTAATTTCACATAAATTATATTTTTATCTAAATATAACATTTACTCGCCTTATGTAAGAAAAGCTTAAAATTTTGCTAAAATGAACTTTCAAGGTAAGCTATATTCAAAATAGATCTAAAAACATACTAAGCCCATTTAAATTTCATGCATGTTTACATACAAAAATCTAGTAATTTTTCAGCCAACATTGTTATAATTAAACGTGAGATTGGGCTTCCAAAATAAAGGCGTGTGCATAGTTCTTATTCTTCTCTATCATATATCTGTATTTCATCAAGATAGCAGATAACATTTCGGGAGACTCTACTTATAAGATTCAGTAGACCTCGACAAAGAGATTATAATATTTGGAATGTTTTCTAAGATATAAACATATCTGGCATTAGAAGTGATCCAGTATGATTAGATTTAACATTTACAAATATCTCTAAATATGAACAGATCTGATAAGATCTGGCAAAAAGGTGTATTAACTATGCCTCATCTTATCCTATATGGTCTGATACGCCACCATGTCAAATAAAATTCTTTTATATGTAATTAGGTCTAAAAAGTATGATCACATCTTATCTTTTTTAAACGGGTATTGAGAAAAAACTAATTTTTATATCAATTTTGCCTAATTGTAACATATTATCTTGCATACATATACAATTTAGAAGCTTTTCAACAAAACCTAGTTTATGCAAATCTAACGTACTTTCTAAAGTTATCGCAAAAATCATTGCCAACTTTGAAGAACTTCCCAATAAAAAAGCGATCATTTTGGTCATTTTTATTTATACCAAAAATACAATATATTCGATATTACAATATAATGTTTTTTTGTACGCCATATCAAATTTATTTTTCCTCTGGGGTAATTTTGGTTTAAGACTCATTTTCGAATCTCGAATTATTTTCGATTGCAAAAGCAAAACCGATATTTGCAGAAAGTGCTTTATTAGAGATTTTTGGTTTTTATAGCGCAATTGTTCTGATTGGTGGCCAATTAATGGGGCCATTACGTGAAATTATTTTTTCATCAGAAGTTTCTTTGAGTAAATCAATTGTAGGGCCCACTGTGCGGCAAGTGGCTCCGTCCTGTTGGAACCTCAATTCAGCAAGATTAATGCCACTTCATTGAGGTACGAAAAAACTTTGGAATCATTTTCCTATACCGTTCACCATTGACAGTAACATTCTGACCATTATCGTGTTTGAAGACATATGGGCCAATGACTCCGCCAGCGCACCAAGCAATAATTTTCTGTGGATGTAATGGTGTTTCGACAAAAGCTTGTGGATTCTCCTTACTCCAAATGCGACAATTCTGCTTATTTACGTACCCATTCAACCAAAAATGGGCTTAATCTGAAGGGCGATCATGAACGCCATAAAATGAAAGAAGTGCACGATGAGTTTGACGAATAGAACAATTATTTTGATTAAAAATTTTAACAATTTGTACGTGTTGCTCTGGTTTAAGTCGAGTCATAATGAAGTTCCAAAGCAAATTAAAGAAAAAGCAACTATCAGCTGTTAAATGGGTGGTGAAATAAAGCAGTGATGCCAACTCAAAGTTCTGACACTCTAAAAAAACACGCTTTATATGAAAAATAAACCTGTTGAATCTACAAACACTTAGTTCTATTTGAGCTAAATTTGATTTACTTGAATGTAATAAAATAATTTTCCGTAATCAGCAAACAAAAATTTATACGATTTAAAAATCTGCGCTTTTGAAATCAGCAGTCTACAATTTTTAAACAAATATTTTCGTTGGTTTTATTGTTATTTGCCATCGAGTCATTTTAAGGTAAATATGGGGAAAATTTTGCGGTTTTTTATCTACAGATATTCAGCTAAAGTTTTAGTTGATTTTAGCAGACTTAAATTTTTTTTTTTAGCAAACCTAAATTCGACTAGATTAAAAATAAAATTTTGTAAATTTTAATATTTTATTTTTGCTTTTCTCATCTTGCTAACATTTAGCAAAAAAAATCTGCTAATTTTAATAATTTTTTGCTTATTTTTCACTAATTTTGTATAGATTATACAGGTTGTTGCTATGAGTGTATAAGCATTTGCAGTTTGGGAAACCAAGAATGATGAAGAACTAGGATGCACAGAACTGTGCACGACCCGACAAAAAAATATTAGTAATATTTTCATTAAAGAAATCGAAAAAATAACCACATTTTCAAACTACACTAAGATTGGCCAATTAATTTTCAAAAGAGTTTAAAAATCATTTTTTTTTTTATATTTCTATTATAAATTGAAATAGCTTAAAAATTACGAAAAAATAAATAAATAAATAAATTATACGATATAAACAGTGGGTGAATAAAACCACAGTCTTAAAATTTGTCCGCCTACATAACTGCCTCTGTGCGCGATGGTACGATGGGGTGTTGGCGCGATGGTACTATCAGGTGCGCATCGCCCACAGTTCTGTGCATCCTAGTTCTTCATCATCCCTGTGGGAAACAACATTATTAAAAGGGTTTTGCCAAAACTTAATATTCTCAAAATCTACAATGAAATTAGCTACCAAAAGTGATTGTATTGAAAGCCCTTAAAATTGCTTTTAATTTGAGTATAATAACGGTGGTAAAATTAAAAACACTGGTACAGAAAAAAAATAAAATATTCGGTGAAGTTTCAATTAATTAAACATTTTTTTAACAATCGTAATTAATTTCAAATTTAAGATTGGATTGGAAAATCCTGGTATAGGTGTTTTTTTTTTTTCATTCCCTTTTACATCTGTTCATTGTTATATGTTGCTTTATGCTAAAGTCGTTTACAACATTAATCAAATGTTTCCTTTAACGGGAAGTTTAACATGCGATGAGCTTTCAAGTAAAAAGTATGTATGCCTCCCTTTTTAAGTATTAACATTTACGAAAATTTAAGCATTTACATATAAACACATACATACATTTTACATATATTAAACCTAAAATTATTCATATATTTAAGCACACAAATTGACAAACAAACTCCCAAAAATAAACCCCCCAGCCCAAACTCTTACACAAAAAAAAACACATTTGAATGTCAAACCACAGCACTTTGCATATGCTTGGCTTGTAGTGTCATTGTATAAGTGTTTCAATGTATGTGTTTGTGTGTGTATGGTATATACATAAGTGTTTTAGTCTGTATATGTTTATAATGTGTTCTCAGTAGGTAATTTTGAAAGTGATGAAATACCTGGGTGGTGGATCCGCTTGTATTTCACACGCAACTTCGACAGTTTCATCCTTTGAGGCACCAATTAAGATGACACGATCTAAATGTTTGCAAATTGGTGTATCTGCAAATTAACAAAAGAAAATGATATATAATATATGCACATATATGTTTAAAACATGTTTATAATATATTTGTGTTTATTTATATGGGCTATTCTCAAAAATATTTAAAATAAGGGTTACAAGTTTTTTTTTAATTTTATGGCACATTAATAGGATTTAAAGCCTTATTTAGGGACTTTAAATACGTTTGCTTGAATCAATTTCTGCAAGGGACGCAAAAGTTATGGCAGATTAAGTTTTAATATTTAAAAAAAAAAATACTTAAAATTACATTTTTTTTTTTTTTAAGAGAAGCAACACTCAGGAAATTCTTCTTCTTAATGTGTTGCTTTCTTTGGAAAGGGGATAGTGGAGAGATGAAAAGTGGTGAAAGATGAAGGGCTTCAAACATGGCAACACTGTAATTGCGCGAGTAGATAAGTCTTAGAACAGTTGCAGCTCGCCACCTGATATAGAGTTGGCGATTTTATTGAAGCTTTTTGTTTCATAGCCCTGATTCAGTATTTTACTTCGGTGGGGTTAAGTGCTATATGAAGACCGAAGGAGGGCGCAGCGATACATATAAGTGATAGAAAACTCATACATATTATTTTTCTAAATTGATGTTGTCGTCAGCGGGAATCGAACCCGGGACCATCTGTGTAACAGTCCAACGCGCTAACCATTACACCACAACGCCCACATTTTTTTTTCTCCCTTATTTTGTGCTTTCCAAAAAAATGTTTGTCAATTTTTGTGTTGTTTCAAAAACATTTAATTTTTGACTTAAAATCGCAGTTTATGCGATATTTAAAAATTATAATTTGTTTTAAGGATTATATTTGAGTTAAACGTAATCGGTTGAAGAGAAAATGTATTTTCTACAAGTTAATTCCAACTATACTGAAAGAATTATCCTTCCTGATACATTTAGATTTTAAAGTTTTCCTTTTTTTGTTTTTCTTTCAGATTTTTTGTATTTGTTTATTAAGTTTAGAATGTAAAAACAAATTAATAACTTTGTTTTATTATCATATCAGATGTTTTGAAAAATAATACACAGACTTTTTAAGATTTTGGACGTTCCTGCTTTTCGTTGTACAAGGCCAACAAAGAAATATTGGCAACCTTAACAACTTTGAAACGTACACCGGGAATATCACAGACGGCATGACCTTTACGACCGAAACTGGCAACCAAAACTTCATCGTTTTCTTTAATGTACCTCAAGCTTTCCATCACGAGGTACAAAAGCGGTAATCTTTCTGCCGTTCTTAATCAACTGTACTCTTACACACTTGCGGATATCAGAGTTAGGCTGTTTGGCTTCAACACCAACTTTTTATAGTACAATACCCTTGGGCGTGGGAAGCACCACCGAAAGGATTGGCCTACCATCTTGTACCCAAATTAACCTTTTTGTAATCCTTATCAGCCCAACGTTGATCACGACAATGGTTGACGTGCTTTCTGGCTGTGCAGCGACCTCTTGGTTTACCAACAATTACCAAACTTTCTGAAGCAATGGCGGAAATAAAACAGTTTCTTAGAATTTTTTTTCTATATACAATGAAGAATTTCATTATTTTCAAGAAATTTTTTTAATATTAAGAAATTTTTCATTATATCATAAAATTTCATAGTTTCACAAAAAAAATTCTCTTCGATTTCATAAATTATTTTTTCATAAATTTTATAAAAATTTTCTTTAGAGCTATGAAATTATTGCAAAGACTTAATTTTCATAAAATTTCATAACTTTATAACAGAAATTCATGAAGTGACAGAAATTCATGAAGTGAAGATAAATCTCTCAGTGTATGTGAAGATTTTTTATTTTATTTTATTTCATTTTTATTTACTAAATTTCATTTGGTCCATAAAATATTTGTTTCTTAAAACTGCTTTAACACAAAATCCCTGTTTTTTGTTTTTTTGAAAAAGAAAAGCAACACCAGGAAATTATTCCTATTTATTTGGAAATGCGATAGTGGAGTGATGAAAGGTGGGGTAAGATGTAGGGCTTCACACATGGCAACACTGTAATTGCGCGAGATGATAAGTCTTAGAACAGTTGTTGCTCGCCACCTGATGGAGAGTTGGCGAACTTATTGAAGCTTTTTTGGTTCATAGCCCTGATTCATTATTTTGCTTCGGTGTGGTTAAGTGCTATGGGAACACCGAAGGTGGGAGCTGCGAGACATATGAGGGATAGAAAACTCATACATATTATTTTTCTAAATTGATGTTGCCGTCACCGGATATAGAACCCGGGACCATCTGTGTAACAGTCCAACGCGCTAACCATTACACCACAGCGCCCAGGAGTAAATTGAGATGGCAATCACAAATTTATCAATATCATTGTTTGCTATATAGAAAATTAAAAATTATGCAATTTTTGCACAATTTTTAAAAATTCAATATAATTTTTGCATATCCATATTGCGTTTGCTCCTCTGATTGTTGGTCGTAAAAGAACAAACAAAAACTCAGTTCACGTAGCAAACTGGCATATTTAAAACTAATCAGTGTATGTGCCAGACGAAAAACTGCTTTTTCAACAAAATTCACGCTCATGATTTTCACACAACTATCCATACCTCCAACTTTGCAGAATTACAACTTAAATTTCCAAATTTTTACCCCATCAAGGGGCGCCAGTGCCCGGTACAACAAACATAAAAAGTTTAAAAACTGAAAAAATTGGTTTCAATTTTTGACTACCATGTATTTATATGTTTATTTGTTTTATTTGTTAGGTAGCAGCAATTCAATGACAGGGTGCCCACACTAGACATTAACTTTGATATTTTTCTGTCAGCAAACTTCAAATTCAATCGCAGACAGAATTATATTACGTGTGGGCCACACAGTACTGTTACTGTTAGTATTATATCTGCTATCAAAAGGAGTTGTTATGATAAATATCTAAACAACAATATCATAATATGAGCTGTCAAAATACATTCACATATAAATAAAAGATTGGAAAAAAAAAAAAAAAAAACGCCTAAAAATAAAAATTACAATAAGAAAACCTATATAAAAATTTGTTTAATTTTTATAAATCAATTTAATTGTTTTTCGAAATTTTGAGTGGCTATTTAAAGATTAATTATTTGCATTTGGCTTAGTTTTCATTTTTGTCGTTTCTTTAAAATTTTTATGTTAAATGTTTTATGTTTTAAAAAGTTTGAGGTGCTATAAGAGACTCTTAGTCTTATTTGAACCAATAATTAAAATAAATAAATTATTAACTTTGATTTAAATTTACTTTTGAGTTGCATAGTTGAAAATTTAAAGAATAAACGCATGTCTTTACTCAACGGGAGACCGAAAATTATGAGAAGAGATAATATAAATATGAACACGTGTTCTCCACCCTAAACATTAATATGAGCATTGACAATTTAATTCCGTTATTCTGTTGGCGCTCTCGCAGATATTATATACAAGTTAATATATAATGTGGCGACCGTGTAAGACACGTGTTGAAATTATCTCTCTAGTGTTGGCAGATTTTCGTATTACCAAATAGAAACCAAAAGTTTAAAGTCCCGAACAAAAAATGTTCATCTTTGCGTAACAATTACAATTAAAAGTATAGACTTGAGGCTTAATTACACTCATAAAAAAAGTTTGTAAAGTCAGCAAAAATTTTTGCTGAGTCAGCAAAATTTTAGTCAGGAGGATGCTAGCAAAAAAGTTGCTAATGTCAGCAAAATCTTTTGCTGAAAATCAGCGAGCTGATTTTTAGCAACAAAATTTGTAGATTCAGCAAAAGTTTTGCTAACACTTAGTAGATTAGAAATACAAAAGCCTTGGTAAAAATTAATAAATTTTTTGCTGAATTTTAGTAGACTGAAAAAAACGCAAAAAATTTGTAGAAAAATTGTAATTTAGTTAATTTATTTGCTGAAAATCATAAAACATATTTTTGTGATTCTTTTAAAAATAATTTACTATAATAACGAAATATAAAAATTTTCATTTTTCCACATTGACGACATGAATTAATTTAATATCTGAAAATATATAGAAATAAATATATATAACATAACAAAAATTGTCTTTCAATTACTTACATCAATGGTTGTCTAAATGATGCTATCGCAACTGCCGAAGATAATTATAGAAACGAAAAATAAACAAAAACAAACGAAACGAAAAAAACAACCCTTTTTGCAATAAGAAAAAGGAACCATAAAAATCTACCTAAGATGTGTGTCTTTGTCTTTCACTTTTGCAATTTGACCACACATATAAACATTTAGTTTAAATATTTTATTTTGTATTTTATTTAATTAATAGACAATTATTTTTACAAGCCGGTGACAACGCAAAATTTAAGTTATTTTAATCCTCAATTTTGTTTTATGTATGAAAAAGAGATACAATAACTTCCATGGCTGATTTTTTATATGTGTTATTAGAGTTGTACTTTTTAGTATAATTTTCCTCTACTCTACTACATCTTGACATGCCGCGACATCTACTTCATTCTGCGTATATCTTTCAATCTGGTTGTCGTCCACACTATTAATGTGCTTATCAGCACAATTTTTTTTTAGTAAAATTAATTAGTAAAACATTAGTATATTAGTAAAGCATTAGTATAAAACAGTTAAGTGCTGAATAAGTATAACAAAAATTTTAGCTGAAAACAGGATTTTAGCAAAAAATTTTGCTAAAAAATAGTATACCTGATTTACAAGACGTTTTACTAACTTTTCTACTAACTTATTTTTTTGGGTGTACTCAAGCGGATACGTTTCGTAAACGGACTGCAAATCCATACAGTGTGTAAAAGTAATGACGACATAAAATAGTGACGGATTTGCAGAAAGTAAATTATGTTGCAAAAAGATTTACTTTCAGCAAATCCGTCAAAATTTGTTTAGTATGTAAAACAGAGACAACATATTATGCAGTTACTATCTTTACATATTGTATGGAGTTAGAGTCCGTTTCCGAAATGTATCCGCTCGAGTAATGAAGCCTTTTTGACCCTAAGGTTAAATTGTTGTTAATCCAAATAAAGGGTCCGCCAAATAACTTTTTTTTAACTCCTGAACCAATTGGACTTTGTATGGCGTTATACCAAGGTCTTTATGCAAAATTCGTCTCAATGATGTCTCCGAAATGTTCAATTGTTGAGAACGACGGTGAATTGATGTTGATGGCGCGACACGCACACTTTCTGCCACAGCAACAATATTCTCGAGTGTACGCACTGTTTTTGGCTTTTCACGCTTTGGCTTATCGATGAGGATGCCAGTTTCTTTCACTTTTTTCACAAGATAACGAACATACGGACCATATTCGTTCAGCGGAAGGATAAAACTAATTATCTGTCAAATCAGACATGAGATAAGTGTTACCATTCACGAAATAAGCACTAGTTAAAAAAAAAAAACGTTAGATGGCGGACCCTTTATATGACCAACTTTTCTAAAAAAGGAAAATTGCGAAAATTATTGAAAAAAAAATTCTGTTTCAAAGCATTTAAATATTTTTGACATTAGCCCATATATATACACATGAAGTATGTACTTAAGTATATATAAGTGCAATTTAGAGAAGGTGGTTATTAGGTTATCTTATACCACAATTTTATTACTTTGTTGTCTATACAAAGCAAAATACATTTTTATTTCTTGATAAATTTAAATTAATTAGGAATTTAGCCTAAAAGCCTTAACTGATGAACTCTTTATTATCGTAATTTTGTATTTTTTAAGGACCCAACCGGCTGTTTTGGCTATAATCAGAATTTGACAATAGAACGTAATTACTCAATATGTCTGCATTTTTGTATGTCATAATATACCTTTTGAATGAAATTGTAATAGTTCAAATGTTAAAAAAAAATTATATCACTAACAAGTGAGTTATCCCAATACGCAAATACTAATAAACCTGAGATATGTTGAAGAGAATATAAATTTAAGAGACACGTATTTTGTTGGCTGCCCAATTCCAAATTTAGGACAGAAATTATCTCATTTTACGTTTTTGTCGATTTGGTTGTTCTATTAAAAGTAACTACACAGAAAAAATCTTTCCCTACTTTTTTCAATTAAATCGATTTGTTGAAAGTTTTAAAAGCTGTAAATTAAAACTTATTTGAATCAATTAAATATTTGCTCAAATTCGGAACTTGCTTTGCATTTTTTTATACTATCGCTCAAAATATATTTTTCTTGTTTTTTGTAGTTGTTGTTTTTTATAAATGTTCATGTATTAGTAATAGATATTTTAAATAAATTGAAATTAGATTATATTAATCCTTATTCGGCTTATTACTTCATAAAGTATAAAGGTTTAATTTCAGTTTTTTAAATGTGAATATTAATTTATTCTAAAACATTATCATAAAATTGATAATGTAATTTTTGAAGTTAAATTTTGTTTAATAAAAATGTAATTAATATTTTAAACAAAAAAATGCTAAAAATAAATTAAAAATTATTTTTTTAAAAAAATCCTACGGTTTAAACAAGAAGGCATATTTTTAGAAGTATATGCCGGTTTAAATTCAATGTTATAAAATTCAAGCCATGAAAAACATTTTGTATTGCACCAACACTTTATATAACTGTGTTTAGCTTTTTTTAGAACGTATACAATATTGATCACTTTTTAATGAAATGACTTATTATTTAATTGAAAAATAATTCAATTAAAGAGCCACACTCAAAAAAATAAGTTAGTAGAAACGTTAGTAAACCATCTTGTAAATCAGGTATACTGTTTTTTCAGCAAATTTTTTGTTTAAATTATGTTTTAAACTATGGCTAGCTACTATGGCTTTCGGCGCGTTGTAGTGAAAACAGTCCAGTGCCTCTGGTGGGAATCGAACCCACGACCCCCACACTGATAAGCCAGCACGCTACCAACTAGCCTACCGGGGCGCACAAAATGTTAATAATATAGTTTTATGTGAAGAGAACTTTTTTTTTATTATGATATTTGATGCATTAGGGTGGTCTTTCATTGTATGGAATCAAAATTCTCTAAAAAAAATTGCCAACGGATATCCGTAAGACTTGGCTTATTTAATACTTGAGATGTGTTTAATAAAATACTTGACAGCAAACACTAGGTTTTTGATTTTTGTTGAATAAAATTTTCAAAAATGCAAAAAAGTCACTTTGAGGTACACCCAAAATATTTATTAATTTTTGTGACACAAGTTAGGGTAAGTTAGCGATTTTCTGGGAAAGTAATATTTTTTATCTGAGTAGTTATGATTAAACCCAACACAAAAATTATTTTATATTTTTTTATTTTGAAGAAAAAAAAATTTGTAATTTTGTTTAAATTATGTCCATTTTTCCAAGGGTCCCGATTTTCAAGGGCGATACGGGACATCTTCCCGTTATGCTAGAACTCTAATTATTTGCTTGGTGAATTCTTGTGCCCAAACAAATATTTTAAGAGGGGGGCAGCCCCAAAAATCGCAAGTTGGAAAATAAGGACCACCCTATTGATGCATGTAACAAACTAGATAAAACTAAAATTATTTTCTAAATATTTCAAGAGATTTTTAACGGATTTTATACAAAAAGTTAGTTCATTGGAGTGTCTAGTTTATGTACTGTTATACAATTCTAAGATTTAATAGCACACATAAAATTTATAAGGAAGAAATAAAAAAGTACAATATTCAACTTCCTTGCAATACCAGTATAATCTTCTGAAACGAACAGTAATATGACAGTCAGATTTGAACTCAGCGTATATACTGCCCTACAAGAAAGAAAGTCATAAGAGCCAAAAATCGAAAATTGAGATAAGGGCAGATTCGGAACCTTGAATGAGTTTCTGAATTTCGATTTAAGTTTAAAAGACCCATTTTCAACTGTAAATGACTAAAAAACGTTAAGCAAAATGGTCACATCTACCACATTGACCAAAATTGACCAAAATTGTAATCTTTGGTCACATTGACCAAAATTGTAGGCTTTTAGGACTTTTTTCATTAATATTAATGATTTTTTTTGATAGAATGACTTTTCTTCTTTGTGTGTGCAATATTACGCACAGGAAGAGTTCGAAAAAAAACAGTATTTATTTTTTTGGCTTGATAACTGTGCCGCGCAAAACAAAAATTGGGCATTGTTTACTTTTTTTGTATATATTGTTAATTCCTCGGAATATAATGTTGAAAACATAATTTTAAAATATTTTCATCACCAAGTTTGAAGTTCATTAAAAAAATCAGAAAAAAGTGTATGACATAACAGGTTTCAAAAATTGCGTTCAAAGGAGTAACTTGGGAAAGGTTGAAGTGATTGAAATGCAAGTGGAATCAGTTAGTTGGAAATGGAGACCGAGGCGCCAAAATGCAATATCGGACTTATCATTTTTACACAGATTGATGAACGTTTTCCCGAAAAGTTTGGTATTGCAAAAAAGCAAAATCGGTCTAGCCGTTCAGATTTTATGAGTGAAAATGTGTATGTACCTCTAAAGTGCCCATACAAATTGGTGTATAATACTCTGTATATTAGTACAAATTCACAGTAGCGTTTGGTGTATAAAATATAACGTCATATTTTGCTATTTAATTGGAATATTCCACTTACTTTTTTTTTACTAAAGCTGGAAGCCACATTTGAGAACATTCCACTTAGGGACATTTCGACTCATTCTACTTAAGGACATTTCGAACTCTTAAAAAATATTCAAATTTTTCTGGCTAAGATATTTATGTTTATAAAAGAATAATTTATTACATTCATTTGTATGTTTTTGTTTTTTTTTTTTTAAATATGTATCTAACTAACACGTTTAATACAAATTGTTGACAAGCAATTTATAAAGGCAACTTATCATTTAACTTTGACATATTGTTAAACAACTTCCAAAAAAAAAATAAACAATTATAGTTACGTTAATATTTTGCATTTATTTTATGAAAAATAAATAAAAACTAAACTTAAAAAAAGAAAGTGCCTTATCATACAGTCACACACACTTACACTCACACAAAAATAAATATACTAGTTATAAAGCAAAAACATAAACAAAAGTCAATGACATTTAAATAACCCATACATATGCAAGTAAGTGATATGCAAAAATACAGTTGTTATACATTACACACACACACACATATAGGCTTTAACACTTACATATGCATAAGAAGTAGGTCTATATAATAAATCATCATCTTTAGTAGAAATGAAGAAGAATGAAAAAAATATATAAAACGGAAATATAAACATATTTTTCCATAAACGTAGCAAGAAGCAACAAAAAAAAGAATAATAAAACAGAGCTTAACTTAACTACAATGTTGCCAATTGAAAAGGAAAAGTTTAAGGTTTTATAGGAAACAAATGAAATTATTAAATTTCTACCACTACTCGACGGTCAAAAAAAAAAAAAATCTGGATTTGAAACACATATTTTTTAATTAATAATACATTTTTTCTCATTTGCAGTTTTTGAAATATCGCGGTTTATGTCTTTACACCATTCATAACATTTCTTCGTATATTTTGCTTAATTTTTCGAAATATAAACGCAAAGTCCTGAAATTTTTTTCAGGAATATAAACACACTTAACATTATCTTTAATTTGAGTATAATCATGTCGGTGTTTGTATCTGGATATTGCTCAGGAATTGCCAGGAAGTATAAAATTTTACTTTAGAAATGTTGAGGTTAAGAAGAATTATAAACGTTTTGCTCTAAAAACTATAAACACTATTAATTTTTAAATCAGACAAGACTAGTTTCTGCCTTTTTATGGACAGGCGTCATCAGCGATTTTCCATTTTTTTAAATTGTATTATTATTTGTGTCTTATAATTGTCAGATTGTCTCTATATGATACATTTTTTCAACAACCTGTGACTGTAAGAATCAAACCTGCGCTCTTCTTGCATTACAAACGTAACAATACCAAGTCATGACAGTTTAGCGATTACACCCAAGTATGGCCTCGAATGTAAAGCAGCTAAATTGCACTTTTCTTTCCTACTAGCTTTTCTGTTATTGTAGTGATAACGCTAACACTAACAAACACAAATATTCTATTTTTAGATTTGTGTTTATTTTGCTAATCTCCTCTGTCTCTATTTCTTTACTTTTTTAGTTTTATTCTTATAAATTTTATGCATGTTAAAAAATTTAAAATTTGCATCATTGTGCATAAAATGGACATCGCAATGAATAAATCTTTGTTTGAAATTGAAAGCGTCCTAAAATATTGAGAAAATAACTCTAAATTTTAACTAACATTCTACATTCTTCAAATACCAAAGGGAAAAATGTTTTCTTCGTATAAAATTATAAAAGTTACATTGTAGTTTTTGAAAGCTAGTATATAAAAACTTTATTATTTCTAAAAAAAAAAACGTGTTCTGATGATGGGAACCTAGAAAATTCCCGAAATAGGTCTATCAACACATTTCTGAAAGGGTCAAATAATAAATTTGTAAACAAAAAACTCTATAGATTATTTGTTAGGACAATATCCTAATAAAGAAATATAGAGTATGGCCTCGAACTTGAATAATTTTCATTTTCATTTTATAAATGTTTTAATATGTTTTCGATGGAATTGCAATTTTGTTACAAAAATAAGTTCAGTTAAGTGGTTAGTTTACGCATAGTGGTAAAATTAAAAAAAAAATTTAGCTAACATAAAATCTTTAGGGACACGCATAGTAAAGAGCATAGTTTATGATCATCGTGTTATGATTGCAAGGCCTGACAATTTTAATATGATCCTACTAATCATATTGTTATTCTAAATGTGGATAAAATCGTTATCGTTAATCATAATATGATCACCCAGAGTCATATATATGATAATTACTATCATAATATAATAATTTTGTGTCCGCAATAATGTTCAATCATATTTTTTTCAGCGTGTATAAAAACATACTTGCGAAATTGTCAATTTCGTTGCAATACCGGTAAGATATCCTGAAACAAACACCGTTGTGATTAAACTCCCAGTGTAGAAACGGTAGTGCCATCTCATAACATTTCTCAGTTCCAGTAAGCTTCATTAGTTTAATTCATTTAATAAGGACTTGCTAATAACTGCACACAGAGAAATAAAATGCCAACCGAATTGAAAAGTGTATATCAATGGCAACAACTTATAAATTCAGTTAGTACAACGATATTTACATTATATTACTGAATATTTTGGGTGTGGCAACTAAAATTTTGTTGAATTAACCGAACTTTGTTGTGAAAACTAATGTTAAGTTGTGCCAACCGTCTGAAATTCGAAGAACCGAATTCGGGTCGTATTAACCCAATTTCAGTTGGCAAATAGCTAAATTTTTCTCTGTGTGTATTTTGCTATCCCATCATTTCAATACAAAAACAAATGCGTTACCAATAAGTTCTTATTTTATCATTATTTTAAATATGAATTAATGATCTGAAAATTTTTTGAAAATCTATTTTCAGACTCATTATTTTTTTAACATGTAAGTAAGTACACATAAAACTACTAATTATTGATTTTTGTTAGCTGGAAAGTAATGAAATATTCTACACGCAAGTCATTTATGTTTTTATCTATCAAGTATAACATGTCCATATAGCTCAGACGGTAGAGCAGTGGACTGACAACCTGTAAGTCAGGGTTCGAGTCCCGTGTGGGCACATTTTATTAAAAAATATTTTTCAATAAAAATTTTTTTTTTTTTTAATTTATTTCTAGACTTATTATTTTTGTTCATACTGGTAAGCATATCGGTAAACATATATTTTTTGTTTTTTTTTTAAGGTGATTAGTAATGATATGTAGTTATTTTGCCCTACATCCCCATATAAAGTAATGAGATATGTAATGACAATTGTAATTTCTTGCCATTGCCAAATATGTACTTATATAAAAACTCACATGGTAAATATTTTCTATGCTGGGTTCACATGAAGGATCATTTTGTGAAAATGTACGTTCTTTAAAATATTTCATGATTTTGCGGTTAAATATTATAAAATCAAACAAAATATACTAAAAAAATGTGGTGAATGGCGTAAATATAAAAATTGCGATATTTCAAAAACTGCTAATGAGACCATTTCTTTATGGATTTGAATTCAGCGTACCTACTTCTATTAAAAAATATTTATTGCAAATACAGATTCAGCAAAATTTTTAAATTTCTACAGTAGTGTATTAACGTGTTATTAATTTATAGAAAATTTTTGTACACTAAATCAAATACATGAAATTTGAAAATTTTATAAAAAAAAAAAAAAATATTTCCGATTTAGAAAAACGTTAAAAATTTTATGAAAATAAGAGGACAAGTTTTAATAAAAGGTGTTTCATATAAACTTAAGATAAACTTAAGATAAATGTTAAAATCTTTTAAAAAAAAATTTAAAATTAAAAACAATTCCATAATTTTTAAGTGGTGTCCAGAGTTAGGCAGACAAGGTAACGAAACTGGCCGTCTTTAATTTGGTAAAGTCCAGAACCAATCCTTGCTCTTGTAACTAACTAAGAAGATTCACGACCGCCGACCCTCCGGGGCAGGTGGACGCCGGGCAATGATATTATAACACCCGCTATGATATTAGCAAATGTGAACAACGTTTCATCTGTTCTTGGGCCAACCCGACATATTCGGGGAATAGGGTCAAGCAGATTACGGCACTATTATGGCTATATAGTGCAATAGGGATGGTAGCGGAAGAACCATTAAAAGTCAACGGCAGCGCCCATAAGCTTCCAGGAAGCCTACGCCTGTTCTTAGTCAAAAAGGAGTGTCAGGCTCCACTAAGATCTTCTTTGTCCTTAAATGCATCGAAGAAATCCTGGCAATCAAGTCAACAAAAATATGAATAAAACGCAAACAGAAAATAATAATCTCCCAAGAGGTCACAGACGTTTGTCAAATCCTCCTGCTTGGCGGCAAGCTCCACGTGTCTGGGAGGGAGCAATTCATGTTTAGACAGTATTTTAGAAACCTCTACAAATAAAAAAAACTTTAGAGGCCCTATGCTCCACAGGGAGTTAAGCGGAAACGAAGAAGAAGAAGTAATTTTTAAGTAGCGAGATATAATATGTTGATGTATGATTGAGAAATCTCTTGGAGTTTATATAGTTTAAAAATTATTGAAGTTGATAACTGGTGTTGTTACTGTATTCAAATTGATGCCCAAATTCACAAAATTTTGTGATGATGGGATAAAATACTTTATTTATTAAAGTATTTTTAAAATTAATTTTTTTCGTTATTCTTTCGTTATTCTAAAAATTAATCGTTTAATCATTCGACTATTTTCATTGGTAAAAGTCAAATTGATATTAAAGAAAAATATAAATTTTTACTTAAAAAAATAGAAAAATTGTAATGAAAAATGCGTTTAATGACGCTAAGATTAATTTTTTCTAGCTTTTTAAAGACAAATCGTTAAAATTTGTATGCATTTATTGTTTGTATGTGTTGGGTGGCGTATGTTTGATATTTTGATTAATATATCACTCATGCGTCAAGGGGGCGGAAGAAATATTTTGGCAATGGTTTTTAATAAAGTAAAGACGAAAAAAGTCAGATCTGAGCAAAATAGTTTACAATTAAAAGAATTTGTTTTATATAATAGATTCATTGATAAAAATGTAAAGTCTTTCATGGAAAAATAAAAATTTCATTTAAAAAATATAAAAAAATTCGAACAAAATTTCATCGTTAGAAAAGAAATTACGTATATATAAGGTGGCGCAAAAATAACCTTCCGATGTTTTTTTTTTATTATGTATTTATTGTGTATAGCATTTTCTGATAGGAGGATTACTTTTGCGCCACCTTATACTAGACTACGCCATTGTTAAGTTTTCATATAATGTTTGTTTTTATTCACTTTTCGTTGCATAGTTTTAAAGTTTGAAAAAAAATTTACTTAAATACTAAACAAAAATGTCATTTCAGTGTGAAATTCATTTTGGGACATAATGCGAAATGGATTTAACTTACAAGGGAGGTATTCCGACCGGCAGATCTTAATGAACTTTGTATATATTATAGAGGTGTTTTTTTTTACGTTTTTTTTTCCATTTATTTTGTTCTACTTGAAATTAAAGGTTTTTTGCAGACACACACACAGAGAAAAAAAGTGCCAACCGAATTGAAAAGTGTATTTTAATGGTAACTACTTATAAATTCAATTAGTACAATGATATTTATGTTAGATATCTGAATATTATGGGTCTATCAACAAAACTCAGTTGAATTAACCTATCTTGTTGTGAAAACTAACGTTCAGTTTTACCAATCAACTGAAATTCTAAATAAACGAATTTGAATCGTAATAACCGAATTTCAGTTGGCAAATAGCTTCATTTGTCTCTGTGTGCATTTACTGGCATACAAATTATATCTAAAGACTTTCAAGTATTTTTCGTATTCAAAAAAAAATGTGTTTTGAGTAAAATCTGGCATTTTAGTTGAATTGAACTAAAATAAATAATACATAATATGCCTATTTAATTTAATCGAAATAATTTAAATTAAAATAATTTTGTGTATAAATAAACCATTAAAAAAAAAAACAGACGCGAATTTTTTGAAAATTTTTTTTGAAAAAAATAATTTAGATTTATAATAACTGTAACGGAAACAAATAAATGAAAATATTCTGTTTTTGTGGTTAAATGTGTATGAAACTTTAAATAGATGAAAATAATAAATGAAACTGAAAAAATCCGTAAATGATAGTAAATTATTTTTAAAAAATATATAAAAAGTTGAAAAAAAATTATTTATTTAAAAAATAAATGCATATTAACTATATAATATTCTGAGTGTAGTTTTCTTAAATTGAAGACAAGTTTGCATACAAAAAGAAACGAATTTTAACTCTCTTATTAAGTCTCACTTTAAAATTCAGTTTGGGTCGCTAAAAAAAATAAGTGTCCCATTTGTTTGCTCGTTTACAACATATCCAAAGTTCACTAAAATCTGAGAGCCCAAAACCAGATGTATGTCCACATTAGCCATCATTCCCATAAAATTAATAATTTCTATAAAAAATAACTTGTACTTAAAGACGAATTCATAGAGTTTGAAAATACTCTAATGCAAAAAAATAGTATCAGAATTTCAATAATTTTCATTGGTAAAAGTTAAAATGATATTAGAGAAAAATTTAAATTTTTACTTAAAAAAATAGAAAAATTCTAATGAAAAATGCGTTTAATGACGGTAAGATTAATTTTTTCTAGCTTTTTTTTTTAAAGACAAATCGTTAAATTTTTTAACCCATTCCTGCCTAATGGGTATTTAAATACCCAAGAAAATGTTGACATTAAAAAATTTTAGAGCGGACCAGGTGAGAGATATCACGGTACTTTTTTTTTATAACAAAGAAGAAAGATGGGCCTTAAATAAAAAAATGTAACCGAATATTTTTTGGGGCTTACCTTTTTATTTTTACAGGTCAAAATAGCGGTTTTTTCACTGTCGGAAAATGGAGAGGAAAAGTGCCTCCAAACATAGAAAAATGGCAATTACAAAAAACGTGTACCCTTACCGGATAGCTATTGGTTGTCCTCTATTTAATAGAGAAAGCCGAAGAGAAATAAGTTTACACACCTGAGCGTGAGTTCAGTTCTAACGAAATTGGGTATTTAAATACCCAACAGTCCATGGTGTGTACTAAAAATAGGAAATATTTATTTATTTTGAATAAAACTCACATTTAAATCAAAAAGCTTGTGTTTTTATTTAGAAAACGTGATATTTGTTAAAAATAAATTATTTAGCTTTAGCAATTTTCTTCTCATCTGTCTCAACACCATTGTGGTAATTCCGGCAGCAGGGAGCAGGATGCAAGTTCACCTGGCACTTCAAGCAACCATATTCAGTTTTGCCACCACATTGAGAGCAACGATGACGAGAATTGAGTTTTCCAATGAAGTGATCCATACGGTCGTAACGCATTACCTGTTGTGCCCCGGAAGCGGACATTCTACCCTTATGACGACAATTTGACTTTATCATAATCGATTCGCACACCTCTACTCGGAAGTCGTATTGAGACATGGGTGTTTTCTTTCGTACTTGCGACAAAAACAATGAAGTTTCCATGCATTTACCATAGCCGCATGAAACGCATTTGTGATTAATGGCCAGTACCACTTTTTTCCCCGAATCCGAATTCGGTAATTGTTCATTGCATTGTCAAAAAAGTCCACGCCTCCCATGAAATTATTGTATTGGTTGACCAAATGCGGTTGTTCAATCGTCACCATTTTCAGTTGCTTTAGATCGTACCGTTTGCACGGACCATTGGTGCATGGCACGAGAAATTGGACAGTAAGGTCACGACCTTAAAAGATAAGATGTTAAGTCAAAAATGTATTTGTGGCAAGGTGTGGTAACCAGTGATATACAATACGCCCAAAAACGTTTTCATTTCACTACTTGATGTAATAAATGATGGGCAATTGTTGGTCACAGCATATTGGTTGGGTGGAAGTGACCAAGAGGTTGAAGACCTCCTCATCAATGAATTTTCCCAAATCTGCACTGGATTCAAAGCTGCAATTTGTTCAAACAACGCTTTGTATGAAGTTGCCGTATCATCAAATGGAATTTTATTGAATTGATAATTTTGCGACCGAGACCATCTTGGTTTCATTTCTTGATCAATTCTGGGTCGCTTCGGTGCATTTCTTGATTTCAGAGTTGATTTACGGCCACGGCCACTAGATGTTGAGGCCACCGGTGCATCATTTTCTTCTTCAGTTTCGGGTTCATTTACGTCATCCATATCATTATCACCACCCGATGGCATGTGCTCATTGCTGTCATCGTAAACACATTCAATTTCAAACTGTCCGGCAATCTCCCGAGGCAACTCCTGTTCATCGCACAACAATTGAACATTGTCGTCCAAATCCTCATTATCACTAAGATTGTCGACAACATCGGGTGGCGTTATTATGACGTCAACGGTGTCTGCGTGTTCTACAAAATTCTCTCCTGCATCACTATCTTCATCAGACCAACTATCAAAAATAGCTAGCATTTCGATAGCAGTCACAACTTTCTGTCGCCGAATCATTTTAAATCCAAATATTCCGTTTTAGATAACGACAATCTGAAAATGGATGAATATATTCATAACTAAACGATGAAAATATTTGTCAAATATAATATAAAAAATTATTGTACTTACAACTGTTTATAGGCAGCAAGCTTAGAACTTTTTTCTATTTTATTACACCTTTTTCTTATTACTGTGAACTTTTTTTTTACATGTGGGATGATAATGCATAAAATGACACTAAGCGAATGAAAACAGTATACAAAATGTCATAACAATAGCATGTTGATTTTTTGGCAGAGATGGAAAAGTAAAAGTAAAAGTAAAACTATTACACCAATGCCTGTTGGGTATTTAAATACCCATGTCATATCTCAGGTGTGTGTACAGGTAAAAAACACATGTCCTATCAACTTCTGTGTTCTCCTGGACACATATATCCAAATTTGATTAAGATCGTACGAGCCGATCTATGAGCAGGCATTAATGGGTAAATAAACTTTAAAAAAATTGTTTTATGCACATTTAAAGTGTTGGGTGAGATTGATATTTGGATTAATATATCACTCATGCGTCAAGGTTGCGAAAGAAATATTTCGGCAATGGTGTTTAATAAAGTAAAGACGAAAAAAGTCATATCTGAGCAAAATATTATACAATTAATAGAATTTTTTTATATAAAAATGAATTTATAGAGGTTAGATATTTTCTGATAAAAAATAATATCAGAATTTTAACAGTTTTCATTAATAAAATTGAGAAGTTTTTCATGGAATATTAAAAATTTCATTAAAAAAATAAGAAGAATTCGAACCAAATTTCATCGTTAGAAAAGAAATTACCTATATAGTAGACTACACTCAAAAAAAAAAGTTTGTAAAAACAGCAAAAAATTTTGCTAAGTCAGCAAAATTTTAGTCAAGAGGGTGCTAGCAAAAAAATTGCTAATGTCAGCAAAATCTTTTGCTGAAAATCAGCGAGCTGATTTTTACCAACAACATTAGTAGATTCAGCAAAAGTTTTGCTAACACTTAGTAGATTAGATATAAAAAGGCTTGGTAAAAATTAATAAATTTTTTGCTAAATTTTAGTAGACTGAAAAAAACCCAAAAAATTTGTAAAAAAATTGTAGTTTAGTTAATATATTTGCTGAAAATCATAAAACATATTTTTGTGATTCTTTTTAAAATAATTTACAATAATTACGAAATATAAAAATTTTTATTTTCCCACATTGACGACATGAATTAATTTAAAATATATATATGAAAATATATAGAAATAAATATATATAACATAACAAAAATTTTCTTTCAACTACTTACATCAATCGTTGTCTAAATTATGCTTTCTTTTAAAGAACGCAACTGCCGAAGATAATTATAGAAACGAAACGAAAAAATAAACATACAAATCTACCTAAGATGTGTGTCTTTGTCTTTCGCTTTACTCTGTCTACATGTCTGTATCTGTTTGTTTGCAATTTGACCACACTAGATTATTAATCCATTAACATTTATTAAAGAAATACATATTAAATTTAAATATTTTCTTTTGTCTTTTATTTTATTAATAGACAATTATTTTCACAAGCCGGTAACAACGCAAAATTTAAGTTGTTTTATCCTCAATTTTGTTTTATGTATGAAAAAGAGATACAAAAGTCATCCATGGTTGATTTTTTTATATGTGTTATTAGAGTTGTACTTTTTAGTATCATTTTCCTCTTCTCTACTACATCTTGACATGCCGCGACATCTGCTTCATTGTGCGTATATCTTTCAATGTGGTTGTCGTCCATACTATTAATATGCTTATGAGCACAATTTTTTTAGCAAAATTCATTAGTAAAACATTAGTATATTAGTAAAGCATTAGTATAAAACAGTTAAGTGCTGAATAAGTATAACAAAAATTTTAGCTGAAAACACGATTTTAGCAAAAAAATTTGCTAAAAAATAGTATACCTGATTTACAAGACGTTTTATTAACTTTTGTACTAACTTATTTTTTTGAGTGTACGCCATTTTTAAAAAGAATGCAACGTATAACATTTGGTAGATTAATAAATTTTAAATCTTAATAAAAAGGCAAAATGACGGCATTAGTTAAATTGATAATATTCATTATTTAGTAAATTATAAAGTAGGTGGTCCCCTCCATAAATAAAAAAAGATTTTTTTCTATTTCCGGTGCTAGCTCCCCAGGGCTCAGAAAACGGTACGCGTGAAAGGAAATTTCTCCAGGATTTCAAAATGATATTATTTCTATGATCTACGAAACGTAGCGCACGCTACATCCGTTTACAAATTTTGCCTGCAGCGCTATTTTCGAAAACACTTACAAATAAATCAAAATTACACCAAAATACATTTTTTTTTTGATAACATTCCAAAATGGAAAGCTTTAGTCAGCGAAGCAGCTAACTGCCTATCATCCATGGGAAAACCCCTAAACCCTACCGAAGGCCGGTCACGCAAAAAATCTTTATACAGCGAAGCCACTAAACAGCTTATCACATAGGAAAAAAACCTATAACCCCGGCCGAAACCCGGTCACTCAGAAAAACTTTACTCAGCGAAGCTATTAAAGTGCTTATGACGAAGTCCGTTCAAAGTCGTTACCGTTATATGGGTCTAACTGACCCACATAACGGTAATTGTTGGCCCTATTCTAACAAATCGTAAAAAAATACCCCTAAAAAGGAGGAGGGCTGGTATGAAATGTTCTACAAAAATGTTGGCCATAGATTTTTACTACATATGTCAAAACACACCAATGCCCAAAATTTAGCCCAAACACCAAAACCAATGAAATACAAGATTGCCCATTCAGGGTTAATTTAGTTATTATTTAGAGTTAATAAAAAAAGTGTATGAAGAAATTACTTTATACGAATATGAACATTTATATGCATGCACAAATTATTTTATATTAAATTTCAATATAGGGCATTGGAAGCAAAGCTGATGGCTTTATATACTAAGCTCTTTCGATTATGCCTATTTAAATTCTATATGCCATTATTTTGGCAAACATATCATGTAGGCTAGTCGTGGTCACCTGGCTCTAGCCAACGCATCGGAATGTCAAAGTTCATTGAGATTCGTTCACCTGAACCAATAATTTCTCAAATTATTGATTTATCAATCGAAACTTGTATTACATTTAGACCACAGCATCAAAGCTTTGTAGCAATTTCGGCAGATATGTCTTGCAACTCATGGCTAATCTGCAAATACTTGCAGTTCAAATAAAGTTTATTTGTATATATTCTCTACTATTGAAAAATTAAAACTTGTATTTATTTAGGTTATGCTAGCCGCTGACATAGCAAAAGCAGTCAAGTTTTTCCAAACAGTCAGACATTCTTATTGTAAAAAATTCCCTTGTGGCACAATTAAAAAATGAAAAAGATTAAATTCCCTTATGGCAATTTTGAGTGGCAAAAAGATAATGACAAAAATAATGAAGAAGAACATAAGCAACAAAACTCAAGTCATAGTGACTCAGAAACAAACGTATTCGGTAGTTCAGTGTCAAACCTTGTCGTCAGAGATGGGATGACCTACATATGTGAACAATAACTAAATTAACTCTTAATGGCAATCTTGAATTGGACTAGTTTTCCAGTTTGTATTAAATTTTGGGCTTTTTTAATAATTTTTTCTTAATTTTGTTCGAAAATTCAGCAGTTTTCTTTTTTAAATGCCTTAATATTTTGTAATTTAAGCAAAGTAGATGGATTCATAACAATAAATCAATTATTTGTCAAACAAATAGTTTTATACTATAACTCTTAAATGTCCAACAGTTTCGATTTGAATAAAAAGGTATTTTTATGGTGTAAACTGTGAAATAAAGAAAAACTGCAGACCACGATTTAAAAAAAAATTTACTCTTTTTAAAACCAAAAATTACAAAATTTTAAATTGCCCGTTACACAAAATAAACTGTCATGGGGAAAAAAGAAAATATACCATTTGAAAGCTTACATATGTCTCTAAATACTTATATATTTTATTAAAACTTTTAAAATCATAAAAAACTTTTCGATATCATAAAAAACTCATTTTTCGAGTTTTTAATTTATTTTGCACATTTTAATATTTTCGAAATTTATGACTAATAAAAGGCGCAATTCTAAATATTTATTAATAATTGTACTTTAATAAATAGCGCTTGGGGTTTCTTAACACACTTGTGAAGTTTTCATTTTAATAAAGCTTAAAATAAAGCCGTAGAAATTTTTTTTAATGATTGTATCTTTAAAGATATGGAGGGCATTTAAGGAATAAGTTGCTGAAAGATATAACCGCAATAATAAAAAATATCATATACTATTAACATCGTTCTAACTATTTATTCCAAGCAAATGTCCGCCTTATTTTACTATTTTGCAATTCTCGTTATTTTTGTGAAAGAAACCTTGAAAAAAATGTATGCTAAATGGAAGACCACTTATTTATGTACAATCCAACAGTTTTTAAAAATTAAAAATCCAAAGATTTTATCAAATTATAAAAATACAAGCTTTCATTCTTATTATTTTTGCCACCACTGTATATAAAAACATCCCTGTAGAATAGTAAAGTTAAAGTAACAGGTTGCAGAACAACTTATTCTGTATTACTGTACTATGCAGGTTCTAATTTCTGTTCTACAATCGATTCTTTTTATATGGAGTTTGTTCTATTTGCAATAGGTTCTTTACCCCTAAACTAGAATAGGTTGCTTTAGAACCAAAAACAGCGCTGAAATCAACTTAATCCCATGTTAAATTAATAAATGGGTGATGAATATACAACCAACAAAACCTGTCCGTCATTTTAACAAATTGTTTAGTAAATGTATTTTTTGACGGTTAACTATTTATTGATTGTTATTTGGGCAAAATATCGCCCAATTATTAAGTTTCTTTTAACAATACGCTTTATTCAATTTTACAATGATCATTATTTAATATATTTTATATATTATTAATTTGTAATTTTATATTTCTACCTTTTTAATTTTATAAATTAAATTTTTTGTCTTTGCTTAGTATATTAAGAAAATAATTAAATTAAAAATTATAAAGTAGTACGCAACTAGACCCCACAAAAACATTCACATCAATTTGAATCAAATAATTGTGGTTTTAACAATTCAATTTGTCAAAAGTTAACAAAAATGTTTGTGTCAACTTCACTTACATTTTTTGGTTCAGTGCAGTTATAGAACTGACTCCAAAAAACATATTGCAGAACTGGTTACATGTAAGCGGTGGTTAAAGAAGCTGTTCTGTAACCGGTTCAAAGGTCATCTATTCTAAAAATTTTGCTGGATTTACAAAAGGTACAATTTAAAGTCTCAAACACATTGAAATATAAAATCCTCTATATCTCATTATAAAGGGTCCGCCAAATAACATTTTTTTCTTTGAACTCCTGAACCAATTGGACTTTGTATGGCATCATACCAAGGTCTTTATGCAAAATTCGTCTCAATGATGTCTCCGAAATGTTGAATTGTTGAGAACGACGGTGTAATTGATGTTGATGGCGCTTCACGCACATTTTCTGCCACAGCAGCAATATTCTCGGGTGTACGCACTGTTTTTTGGCTTTTCACGCTTTTGTTTATCGATGAGGATGCCAGTTTCTTTCACTTTTTTCACAAGATAACGAACATACGGACCATATTCGTTCAGCGGAAGGATAAAACTAATTATCTGTCAAATCAGACATGAGCTAAGTGTTACCATTCACGAAATAAGACTAGTTGAAAAAAAAACGTTAGATGGCGGACCCTTTAAAACAAAGGGACTGAAACCACCTTAAAAATAAATAATTCATTAGAATTGGATGTGTCTGTGGTTGTGTGAAGGGGTAGGTTGGCGGAGGGGGGGGGGGTGAGGGTGAGGGTAGTATAGGCAAATCAAAGATTTTTAAAACACCTCGCTCTTATTATGTATTTATTATATATACTTTAGGTCTTTAAAAAGAAAAATTTTATTCTGAATCTTAAAAGCTGCCTTTGGTGTCTTTTGGAGAAAATTGCAAAATTAGTTTATTTTTAAATTTTGTTTTAAATGAATGTAGTTTTTGAGTGAAACCGGAAATTAAATTAAATTTATTCGTTTAATCAAGAATTTATTTGGTTTAATAACAAACTACAATATACCTACAAATTGGCCTTGATTTTAATATGAATTTTTTATATGATTTTAGTATGCAAATATCTCGGGAAACATAAGAGCTAAACGGAGCATTAATCGTGTTTTTTGTAGGCCTCTACCAGAAGTTTATAAATATGATAATTACAAATCGGTTAAAAAAAAAATGGGGAGCACTTAAAATGTAGTGTGTATTAAGTGACAAACTTTAACGGATCACATTACTGCCCGGGGGAGTCTGTGAGGTTTAACGTCAACACTTAAGTTCGTAATTATGTCGCTTATATAAGTTCCAAATTTCATTGCAATCGGACCACTAAGTAAGAAATTACTGAATGAATGCTGAAAAATATTGTGATACATACGGCTGTATTGTTTAGGGTAGCGTATGAGTGATATTTTATTTCAATCTATCACTCATACGTCAAAAGGTAAGGAAGCTGTTGATGTTTATACAAAATTTGTTAAGAAAAATTACAGCTGGCAATGGTGTTTAATAACGAAAAAGACGTATAAACCATATCAGAGCAAAATATTATGTGAAAAATTTGTACTGACACACATGGTTTTTCAGTTAAAAGGAAGATGATGAATTTGCATTTTATAAACAAAAATATGGAACAAATGAACATAAAAAAAACAATCTGCAAAAAGTTTTTAAAGTCTGTTTTCTTCACTATCTTTTAGTATAAAAGCAGTAGTATATGAGCGTGAGTAAAGTGAGTCTACATATAACGCACTTAAAGCATAGTGATATGTTTTTGTTATATCACTCTTCTTGTTTTTTTTTGTATTTAGTGAAGTCGTAAATTCATCTAACTTTATTATAACAACAACTCTCAAAAAAGTAAAAAACTACAAATGGAATATTTTTCCAGAAACTACCAATTTTTGCTGCATATAAATATATTTGTTTTATATCTGTGTGTGAGTAGAATAGCAAATGCTAAAATTTGGAAATTCTTGCTGCTTTTTCTGTTAGTTTTTAGATGCTTCAATATGACATTAAGTTTATCTAAGTGATACAAAATTTAACAGTGGTGGGCAACCTGTGGCAGTTAAAAATATCAAATATGCATTCAAATTTTCACTTTAAAACAAAGAAATAAAAATGTTCTTGTCACACAAGAACCTTCAATTGAAGAAAATGAAAAGTCCTCATAGTATATTTATGCGGGTTCTGCACTAGAGGAAGAGCGTTTTTTTTAATTTAGTTAAAGTTCGAGCTCAAAAGCTTTATTAATTTTTATTTTTTTCTACTTGTTGTTATTCTTTAGTTTTCCCTTCTCTTTATAATCTAAAAAGTGCATTCAAAATATCTAAAGAAAAACAGCAACATATGTACTTGTACAAAAAATATTTCGAGTATGAAAACAAAATATTTTGTTTCTATAAAAACAGTCAAGAAATTTATATAAAGATTTAAGATCATATATAAACATTTGGATTTTATAAGTCAAAATATGTGTATTACACATAACTACGTACATATGTTAGCTAAAACAACATAAAGTTGTTAAGAATTTCCTCTCTCAAAATAAAAAAAATAAAAAAAACTTACAAACTCATCTTGACATTAAGTAGAAATAAAAATTGTTATGTTTCTCATTTTATATACCAGACTAATTCGAAAAATTTTCTATCTTCGTTAAGGTTTTTCTTAACTACACACACAGAAAAATTTAGCTATTTGCCAACTAAAATTCGATTATTACGACTGAAATTTTTTGATACAACTGGATATTGGTTATAACAACAAAATTTCCAAAATATTCAACAACCACATTTGAATATAGTTGTATTAACCGCATTATTGGTTTGTAGTCACCAAAATACAGTTTTTAATTCGGTTGGCATTTTATTTTTCTGTGTGTATTTGGTTGTTATTTCTATTCTGTTGTTTCATTTCTATGATAGCTATTGCATTTTGAAGTAACTCTTGATTAATGCTAAGATTTTTGTTTACAACAGCAAAAAAAAAATAAAAAATATTAAAATGAAAATAATTTCTGACTTAAACTTAGTTTTACATCGTAATAATCTCAACATGAAAACACATACATATATTTTTAAATAGTGGAAGAAACGTACCCAAAGACGCAATTGCAATATGCCAAGTAGGAAAAATATGGCAATAATAAAGTATCAAATACTTAGACTGTGCCAATAGAAGATCAGCTGGGGTTCATCCAAAATTACATTCCTTGTAATTCAATACTAAAGTATTAATATTTAATTAAATTATTATTAAATTAAAGTATATAATAAAGAGTAATGTTGCCAAAAAATCCAATAAACTTCAAATTCTATTAATTTTTCTCGATTAGCAAATTTTTAATAGAAAAAAAATATTAATAAAGTTTGACTAATACAATTTTATTGATATTTTATTGAACTGTTTTTATTTTTTTTCTGCTTTTTTAAATATTTTTTAAAGTTTTTTGCTTTTTAAGCCATTAGTAAACCTCAAATGTAACAAACAGTTTAATTGGTTTAAGGTAACACTTTCATTTAGACCATTTTCCCTCCTTATAATATAAAAACACCCCAACATTAATTATCTTAAAAAATCGTCAAAAAAGTTAATGAGAAGATATATTAATAATTTTCTTATAATGAGCTGTAATATGGATTTTTTAAGGGAATATTCTCTAATTTTGCATTATGCCTGGTATTTGCATGAGTGGAATATTCCAAATACATCAGCTTATTGGACGACTCCTTGGCATTTTTCGGTTATAGATAATTTCTTGTGATTCAATTAAAAAACTCTCTAAAAGCTTACAAATTTGTTTGAAACTAATATGTTATTCACTTTTTATGTTCAGGAAAAATTACACTTTATATTGCGTGTTTCTTTTTTTTCAATGCCATAATAAAACCAAGAAGAGCGTGTGCGTTCAAGTTGAAACTTTTGTAATCCAATTCCAGGTAGTGGTCCAAAAATCGACCACTGACTTTCGTGATTTTTGTAGGGTAAGGAAAAACTTAACAAACAATCAAATTAGTTAACTTACTCTATTTTTATCTTATATTATTTTGGTTTGGTTCAGTTCTTGATTTTACCTATTTTCGTCTGCATTCGAAAAAATCGGAAAAATTGATAGCTGTACGCTGGACTGGAGGACTGGTTTGGGTTTCTTCTAAAAAGTGTAAATGTCAGGAAGGGATTTCACACCATCGTTGGAGTGTTCGCGGGGTACTGTCTTACAATGTTCACCAACTGACTAAATTCTGCAGGTATATGGGAATGTGTGAGTTTTTCTACGAGATCGCCCAACATGATCGTTGATGGTCATGAAGGGTTGGTTAAAAATTTTAGAAGCTCTTAATTAAAAACTAATTAATTCAATTGCATATTTGCTCAAATTCGGAACTTGCTTCAGCTCAAAAGCAATAGTTCAAAATCAAACATCAACAGATTGTTTTAGTTTATTTTTAATATTTATGTAGTTATTTTTTATAAATGATTATGATTAGTGGTGATAGTACTAAATATTATAAATTCAATGATAATTATTAAAGTTCGAGGCCATACTCTATATTTCTTTATTAGGATATTGTCCTAACAAATAATTTATAGAGATTTTGTTTTCAAATTTATTATTTGACCCTTTCAGGAATGTGTTGATAGATCTATTTCTGGAATTTTCTAGGTTCCCATCATCAGAACACGATTACAAAGCGGTAACAATCCCAGGCCAAACAATTTGCAAAGCGGTAACAATCCCATCAAACACTCATATAAACTAGTTTACTTACTGCATTTGTTTTTAAAAACAAAATGTACAGGGGAAGTAGTAAACAAGACCATACTTTTTTATTGTTTTGTTATTTTTTTTGTTTTTATATACATCAAGATTATTTTTATGTTTTTTTAATTTATAACGACCTCCACATATTTACAAAAATAAAGCAAATCAAACATATTAGCCACGATCTGGCTAAAGATCTCATCAGAACCCGAAGTTTTTGAAAGTTAGACCCTTAATAATAGGCAGAACTTTAACAGAAAACCTATTAATTGTTAATTTTGCTCCATTATTTTCTTCTTTTCTTTGAAGACCAGAAATGTTCTACTTATATAAAAAAATGTTTACTTTGTCTTTTATACAAGTTTGATATAATTTTTATTAAAAATAAAAATTATGTTTTTTTCGGCCTTTAATTGTGCAATGGAAATGAAAAGTATTATTCGATTCCACTCGAACTTGAATAATTTTAATTTGTATTGCACAATAAAAAGTCGAAAAAAATATAATTTTTATTTTTAACCCATTAATGCCTGAGCCCCGATTCCATTGTCCAATATCGATGAAATTTTACACATTCGTTACTTAAGGTTTTGGAAGTTATTTGATATAATTTTCTTTTCGATTTCAAATACTTGGGACTTATGAATTAACCACTGATATAAAATAATTCCTCTGTGGTTTTTTAATTAAATTATTTTGTTATGCTCTTTCATGTAAAACTCTTCATTTTTACTTGAAAATAATCGATATTTCAAGCAAGGGTACTTCATAAAACTGTAAAATACGTATTTTAATGGTCTTGTCATGAAATCATAATCATACCAAGTGAGTGGTCCTACCCAGCTACAAATTTTTTGCATTTTAAAGAATACCTAACACTATTAGCCAACAATAAGTTTTCCGATGTGTCGCTTCTCCAATTTTCAGAGGCAATTTCAATTATTTCTTTAAATTTTTCAGAATATGTAAATTTGCAGACAATTGAACAGATAATTACCAACCCCCAATTTTACACCAACATTTCCCTAAAGTATTTTAATCCTTTCTCCAACTACCTGTAAAAATCTATTTGATGCAACTCTTACCTGGCTTTAGTTATAATTTTTTTAAGATGGCTCCTTTTTGGGTATTTAAATACCCAATAAGCAGGAATGGGTTAATAATAATTATATCAAACTTGTATTTTAAATTCATTTCAATTAGATCAGATATTAATTCTTATTAAGTTTATAATTTTATTAAGTTATGCAATTAAATTTCAGTTGTTTAAATCTTAATATTGATTTTATCTAAAACATTATCATTAAATTGAATATGCAATTTAAACTTCAATTTTGTTTAATAAAAATTGTTTTAAACAGAAAGAAAATGCAAAATTAAATTAAAATATATTTGAAACAAAAAAAAAATAACTCTGATTTCAACAAAAAGGCTAATTCTACAAAGAAAAACATCCAAAAAAATTTTGCCATAGTCCTACGCTTCGAAAAAAAAAAAATAATTTTTGTGTGAATTTGTTCACATTAGAATAAATAAATCTGCTAACTAACTGAGAAGTTCATGCCGCTTTAAATTCTATGTCATAAAATTAAAGCTATAAAACCAATTGGTATGGCAACACCACGTATACAAAAAAAATATTTGGTATGGCAACAACATTTTTTGTTTTTCGGAGGGTGTACGATGTGGATCACTTGGTAATCAACTGAATTATTATTTAATTAACAAATAATTCAAATAAAGAGCTAGCAATTTGTAATTGAATTAGCAATTTTCGTTGTTGGCTGAATTTCAGAAAATTAAAGTTATTCAATAGGTGGTTTTCTTGATTGAAATGGGTTTTTATTTTTTTGTGTGTACCCACATTATATAATTTTTTTTTATGCGTATATTTTCTTTAAAGTTTTTTTTTCTTTTAATTGCGATAAAAGTGAAAAAATATTCTTTTAGTAGAATTTTTTAAACAGGTGCCATATTGGTTTTAAGTGCGAACTACTTAACCCTTATGTTAACACCGGGGCCTGGCCAGGCCCTTTTTGTTTTTTGTCGTGTATTTTTTATACTTCCTTAGAAGCTATAGTAATGATATACCATGATATCCTCAAGAATACATTTTAGAGCAGTTTAGTGCATATTTAATTCTTTTTTTTTTTGCTAGTTGGGTGTAAATTTTAGGGCTTTAAAACTCTGGTCATATCCGTACCACCCTCGGTCTGGCCAGACCCTCAACATTTCTTAATATTTAACAGATATTGCAATATTTCTTCCGAAATTTTAAAAAATTACTTCCAAATTTTAAAACAACGTAAACGTGGCTTTTCAAAAATATCACTGAAAAAAGCTGCAAAGAAAATTATCAGTTCATTTGAATTGTGATAGTGGTTGTGTATAGTTTGCGTTTTGTTGATATTTATTAAAAAATGGAAAGAAATAATGCATTGATAGAAGAAGTTGACTTGGTCTATCAGTCGTATTCACACAAAATCTTTATATTAACTTATACATTTTCATATAAAGTCGTCTAGTTTTTGTACCGGGTCTGACTAGACCCTGGTGTTATGAATGTGACAAATCAACTTGGTGTAAACATAATGGTATTTTGAAAAATACATTAACTTAAAATTTTTTTTCAATCAAAAAAAAGATTTTAAATTTTTTTTCTTAGTAAAACAACTGAATTTGCAAGTAAAATAACAAATATTTGACATGTAGCAATTGCAGACCTTTTTTTATTCTATAACATATCAAATTTCAATCAAATTTAATAGCTTGGACTAAAAGGACTCTATAAATTGTATTTAAAACGGAACTGCATAAGAATCTCTTTCACTTTAAAAATTTTGAAAAACTAGTTTCCCTCGAATAAAATTTAGTTTTTCAAAAAATTTCCTATTGGAAACTTTAACAAAAACAATTTAAACATCTACTTGAGTTAAATATTCCTTATTTAGTTGTTTCCTGTTTATAAACTCTACCTAGAAAATGATGAAAAATTTAATATGACTTGCTACTTTGGAAACAAGCGTCTTTAGCAATGTACATAATTGTACTTATACATTCATTCATTCATTTATATTTATATATATAATGCAAATGGAAGAGAAGTGCACAAGTATCTACAACATACGGTTTCTTATACGTATTTTGGTTGATGCGATTTTCTTTTAATAATAAACTAACACAAACAGACACACGCACACACACTCACACATACACCTAAACATACAAAAAAAAATATTTACAATTAGAGCATGGTAAAATATAGAATTATATACTAGAGACTTACATTTAACACGTAACGGCAGTTGGTTGCTGACAGTTTCTCCTTCATCATTTATGGCGCTACATGCATAATTTCCTGCATAGTGTTTCGTTTATTTTTTGCAACACCAAACTCTGATTAGAACGTATTACACGCGCTGATGTGTTATGCTCCAGGTGAATACCCTAACAAAGTAAATTAATAGTAATATTATTGTTTAAGTTTCTGTTTTTTTTTTCGTTTTCGTTTTATTTTTTCTTGTGTTGCTAAAAAATATCTTTTGCATATTAAGTATATACATTAGGGTAGTTCAAAAAAATAAAGAAAGTTGGATTTTGCGTTTTCCCCAATGTTGCCCCTATTCATAAATGTGTAAAAACTCTTAAGTGCATGTATGATATCTTTTGAAAACTTTTTATACTAAATTTCACAATTTCGCGAAGTTGGCGACTCCGATTTTAGTGGACTTTAATAATAATAATAATAACAAAAATATTAGTTTCTTTATTTACATAATCTTTACAATTCAGTTCAAAATACATGTAATAGTGATTTTATGTATAATAAAGAGTAAAATTTATCGACAAGGTTTATAATAAAATGTTTGTCGGCAAAAGGTTTTGGTATTCAATTAAATTCTGATATTAAAAATGATCTATACTTTAGAGCTATTTTCAAATATTTTACAAGTTTTGTCCAATCATCTCTTCTAGTCCAGCTAGTAACACATGAACTTCAGCTTCTTCCAAAAAAGGTTTTCCAAAGATGCGGATTCTAAATTCTTTTAACGCTGGTCATCCTCCGCGAAATGTTACATTGTTTCAAGTTCTTGCAGATTACACATTGCAAAACTTGAAGCTTTCATTTGCGTTTCATTTAAGTGATTTATAATTCCACTTCTTGCTTTGAACACCCAGGTAATTTTTTTCAAGATTATATTTTTTGCTAATATATAGTTGCGATTTAAATATTTATAACTTCTAGTACTATGTTAAGCTTGTTGTATTCTTTTATTCCCATGTATTAATTTTCATACTTCACTTAAACTTCAACAAACTTAAGTGTCATTGGAAGGATTCCATAATTTCATCAAAAAATAACAAAGCCTGTTGGTTGCGATGAACTTCCATCTGAAATTGTAAAGCTAATTGACGATAACGGCATTGATGTCTTATTAAACGTTTTTAACTACAACTACAATAGTGGCGAATTTCCAGATAGTTGGTTAAAATATACATTTGTGGCACTCCAAAGAAAGCCAATGCTAGAATTTGCAAAGATTTTAGATTAATAAGCTTAATGAGCCACACGCTTAAAATATTTTAAAGGTGAATACACTAAGAATATATAAACCAATGCGAAAACGCAATGGGTCGTACACAATTCGGATTTAAACAAGCCATGGGTACTCGTGAAGCCTTATTCAGTGTCCATGTTCTTGTTCAAAACTGTAAGGATGTTAGGAAGGATGTTTTCATGTGCTTTATAGATTATGAAAAAGCTTTTGATAGAGTACAACACAATAAGCTACTTAATATTTTGAAAACATTGGGCATCGATCACAAAATACTTAGATGTATCCAAAAACTTTATTGGAATCAGACGGCAGAAGTCCGTGTAGGAGATATTGTTACTTCGCAATATCGCAATAAATAGAGGGCGTTAGACAGGGTTGTATCTTATCACCCTTATTATTTAATGTTTATTCAGAGCAAATATTTGGCGAAGCTATTGATGACATAGAACTGGGCATCAAAATAAATGTCCAATATATAAACAATATTAGATATGCTGATGACACGACTTTAATTGCTGATAATTTACAAGATCTACAACATCTTCTCGATCAAGTCTGTCATTAGAGTAAACAATATGGTCTCGATATAAATATTTCGAAGACTAATTTATGATCGTTAGTAGAGGAATAATACATCCTACGCAAGTTTAATCTATGAATGTAGATAACAAGCATATAGAAATGGGTAAACAGTTTTAAATACATTGGATGTTGGCTCAATGACAGCTGGGACTGTGATAAGGAAAGTGAAATGACGCATAGAAATGGCCAGAAGTGCTTTTCTGCAGGTTCAGAAAGATTTTATGTAGCCGCGATATCAACATCAACCTAATATAAGGTTTACAAAATGTTACATTTGGTCAGTCCTTGCTGTATGGTGTAGAAACATGGACACTTAAAGTTTATACCATGAACAGACTCAAAGCATTTGAAATGTGGTGCTATAGAAGAATCTTAAGTATAAAATGGACCGATAGAGTAAGAAACGAGGAAGTATTACATTACATTATCCAATTTTGAAATCAAATTTGAAATCAAAGCAATTTGCAATTGTTTTAAAGCAAATTCTCTTAGAGAATAGAAAAATTTGCTTTGAATTTACTGAAATTCTCTCAAAAACAGTGGAATTTTACTCAATTTTGTATGTGTTCTCTTCATAGAGAGCCCGTTACCGAAACTCTGTAGTCTGCACAAATGCTTTTTTTGGGCGCTTGGCGTCTTACAATATCTCTATGTTATTCTTACTCTTTGGTATAACTTGGAAACTTCAATTTCGATTCGCGACCTCTAAACAAAACTTTTTTTTAGATCTTTTTTCCAAACCATATTTACTTTCATACTAGCATATTTTAAGTGTTGTGGTTCTTGTGAATTTCAACTTTTTTTTTTTAGCACCACCTTAATGTACATGTCTAGCTTAGAAACGTAAGTTATCGTTGTATTTTTTATTTTCTTTTCGTTTTTGTATTTCGACATAATAATAACAACATGTAAACAAAATTATGAAGGAGTAGAAAAATGTCTAATAAAAAATAAATACAATTTTTGAAGCTCTTTTTATAAATCATAAAGTTATTGTAGTGTAAATAATTTAACATAAATTATTAGATGGTATACAATAAATAAACAAAAAAAAGTTTAAAAATAAATGACTTTAATCAAAATTAAAGCTACATAAAAAAGTGAATTAATAAGTTATTCAAATTAAAGTAATGATTAAATATTTGAAAAATTGTTGTTTGGAACTTCGTTAAAAAAAAAACTAAAAATTCTAGAAACATCATCAGGTGAACAACATTTAAACCATGTAATTCTAAAAAGAAAATATTTTTTATTACAGATTGTCTCTGAATAAATTTCAGAACCGATTTCTTTGACGCTTTTATATAGAACATATTATCTGACTGATTCCTTGGAGTAAGGTAAGGGGTAAGATTTCACAGGTTGTGGGAGCAGTTCTATATTCTGTTGTGGAATCGGCTAAGCAGCAACTTATTCCACTTTGCATCTTGTCCCCTTGGACATACTGGGGGAAGCAGGTAGCGGCTGACGCGGCCATAAGACTACGGTCGATTTTGCAATGCGTGGGCAATGGATTTGGTCACGGTGCGATTTTGGGGAGGAAATTTTCCACAAAGTGTGGATCATGTGACTCCGGTGACGGCGCATGAACTTCTCTTTGCGGTCCATATACCGACCTGGGATTCCTGGGCGGGTGGGGTGCCGGCAAGGAGACGTGGCATCAATTTCTACACGGACGGATCGGGGCTCGGCGGGCGAGTCGGTCCCGGCGTCTACTCCGAGAAGCTCGGTCTGGAACTGGCTACTGAGGCTGCCCGATCACTGCTGCTTTTTTCAGGCTGAGGTGATGGCGATAGGAGAGGTTGCCGCTTGGCTCGGACGGAACGTCCTGTCCACGACGAGCGTTAACAACTTTTCTGACAATCAGGGCCACGGTAAGGTCCCTGGGGTCAACGTCCTCTGACTACGGTAACTGTCCTTAACTGCCGCGCATCCT
>CM037854.1:214671339-214707527 GCA_021234595.1 Delia radicum
TGATGTTGATGGCGCTTCACGCACACTTTCTGCCACAGCAGCAATATTCTCGGGTGTACGCACTGTTTTGGCTTTTCACGCTTTTGTTTATCGATGAGGATGCCAGTTTCTTTCACTTTTTTCACAAGATAACGAACATACGGACCATATTCGTTCAGCGGAAGGATATAACTAATTATCTGTCAAATCAGACATGAGCTAAGTGTTACCATTCACGAAATAAGAACTAGTTGAAAAAAACGATTTAGATGGCGACCCTTTAAAAACAAAGGGACTGAAACCACCTTAAAAATAAATAATTCATTAGAATTGGATGTGTCTGTGGTTGTGTGAAGGGGGTAGGTTGGCGGTGGGGGGCGGGGGGGGGTGAGGGTGAGGGGTAGTATAGGCAAATCAAAGATTTTAAAACACCTCGCTCTTATTATGTATTTATTATATATACTTTAGGTGTTAAAAAGAAAAATTTTATCTGAATCTTAAAAGCTGCCTTTGGTGTCTTTTGGAGAAAAATTGCCAAAAATTAGTTTATTTTTAAATTTGTTTTAAATGATGTAGTTTTTGAGTGAAACCGGAAATTAAATTAATTTTATTCGTTTTAATCAAGAATTTATTTGGTTTAATAACAAACTACATATACATACAAATTGGCCTTGATTTTAATATGGATTTTTTATATGATTTTAGTATGCAATATCACGGGAAACATAAGAGCTAAACGGAGCATTTAATCGTGTTTTTTGTAGGCCTCTACCAGAAGTTTATAAATATGATAATTACAAATCGGTTAAAAAAAAAGGGGGAGCACTTAAAATGTAGTGTGTATTAAGTGACAAACTTTAACGGATCACATTACTGCCCGGGGGAGTCTGTGAGGTTTAACGTCAACACTTAAGTTCGTAATTATGTCGCTTATATAAGTTCCAAATTTCATGGCAATCGGACCTCTAAGTAAGAAATTACTGAATGAATGCTGAAAAATATTGTGATACATCCCGCTGTATTGTGTAGCGTATGAGTGATATTTTATTTAATCTATCAATCATACGTCAAAAGGCAAGGAAGTTGTTGATGTTTATACAAAATTTGTTAAGAAAACTTACAGCTGGCAATGGTGTTTAATAACGAAAAGACGTATAAACCATATCAGAGCAAATATTAAGTGGAAAAATTTGTACTGACACACATGTTTTTTCAGTTAAAAGGAAGATGATGAATTTGCATTTTATAAACAAAAATATGGAACAAATGAACATAAAAAAAAAAATCTGCAAAAAGTTTTTAAAGTCTGTTTTCTTCACTATCATTTTTAGTATAAAAGTAGTAGTATATGAGCATGAGTAAAGTGAGTCTACATATAACGCACTAAAGCATAGTGATATGTTTTTGTTATATATCACTCTTCTTTTTTTTTTTGTATTTAGTGAAGTCGTAAATTCATCTAACTTTATTATAACAACAACTCTCAAAAAGTAAAAAACTACAAATGGAATATTTTGCCAGAAACTACCAATTTTTGCTGCATATAAATATATTTGTTTTATATCTGCTGTGTGAGTAGAATAGCAAATGCTAACATTTGGAATTCTTGCTGCTTTTTCTGTTAGTTTTTAGATGCTTCAATATGACATTAAGTTTATCTAAGTGATACAAAATTTAACAGTGGTGGGCAACCTGTGGCAGTTAAAAATATCAAATATTCATTCAAATTTTCACTTCAAATCCAAAAAAAAATAAAAATGTTCTTGTCACAGAAGACATTCAATTGAAGAAAATGAAAAGTTTTAATAGTATATTTATGCGGGTTCTGCACCAGAGGAAGAGTGTTTTTTTAAGTTTACTTAAAGTTCGAGGCTTAAAGGTTTATTAATTTTTATTTTTTTATTTGTTTCTACTTATTGTTATTCTTTAGTTTTCCCTTCTCTTTATAATTAAAAGTGCATTCAAAATATCTAAAGCCCAACAGCAACAATGTACTTGTACAAAAAATATTTCGAGTATGAAAACAAAATGTTTTGTTTCTAAAAAACAGTCAAGAAATTTATATAAAGATTTAAGATCATATATAAACATTTGGATTTTATAGTCAAAATATGTGTATTACACATATACTACGTACATATGTTAGCTAAAACACATAAAGTTGTTAAGAATTTCCCTCTCTCAAAATAAAAAAAAATAAAAAAACTTACAAACTCATCTTGACATTAAGTAGAAATAAAAATTGTTTATGTTTCTCATTTTATATACCAGACTAATTCGAAAAATTTTCTATCTTCGTTAAGGTTTTTTCTTAACTACACACACAGAAAAATTTAGCTATTTTGCCAACTAAAATTCGATTATTACGACTGAAATTTTTTGATACAAACTGGATATTGGTTATTACAACAAAATTTCCAAAATATTCAACAACCACATTTGAATATAGTTGTATTAAACCGCATTTATTGTTTGTAGTCACCCAAAATACAATTTTTAATTCGGTTGGCATTTTATTTTCTGTGTGTGTACTTGGTTGTTATTTCTATTCTGTTGTTTCATTTCTATGATAGCTATTGCATTTTGAAGTAACTCTTGATTAATGCTAAGATTTTTGTTTACAACAGCAAAAAAAAAATAAAAAATATTAAAATGAAAATAATTTCTGACTTAAACTTAGTTTTACATCGTAATAATCTCAACATGAAAACAATACATATATTTTTTAATAGTGGAAGAAACGTACCCAAAGACGCAATTGCAATATGCCAAGTAGGAAAAATATGGCAATAATAAATTAACACATATTCCACTGTGCCAATGGAAGATCAGCTGGGGGTTCATTCAAAATTACATTCCTTGTAAATCAATACTAAGTATTAATATTTAATTAAATTATTATTAAATTAAAGTATATAATAAAGAGTATGTGCAAAAAACCAATAAACTTCAAATTCTATTAATTTTCTCGATTAGCAAATTTTTTAATAGAAAAAAAATATTAATAAAGTTTGACTAATAAAATTTTTATTGACTGTTTTTATTTTTTTTTTTGCTTTTTTTTAAATATTTTTTACAGTTTTTGCTTTTTTATAAGCCATTAGTAACCCCTCAAATGTAACAAACAGTTTAAGTGTTTAGGTAACACTTCATTTAGACCATTTTCCCTCCTTATAATATAAAACACCCCAACATTAATTATCTTAAAAAAATCGTCAAAAAAGTTAATGAGAAGATATATTAATATTTCTTATAATGAGCTATAATATGGATTTTTTAAGGGAATATTCTATAAGGTTGCATTATGCCTGGTATTTGCATGAGTGGAATATTCCAAATACATCAGCTTATTGGACGACTCCTTGGCATTTTTCGGTTATAGATAATTTTCTTGTGGTTCAATTAAAAAACTCTCTAAAAGCTTACAAATTTGTTTGAAACTAATATGTTATTCACTTTTATGTTCAGGAAAAATTACACTTTATATTGCGTGTTTCTTTTTTTTCAATGCCATAATAAAACCAAGAAGAGCGTGTGCGTTCAAAATGAAACTTTTGTAATCCAATTCCAGGTAGTGGTCCAAAAATCGACCAGGTGACTTTCGTGATTTTGTAGGGTAAGGAAAAACTTAACAAACAATCAACTTAGTTAACTTTATCTATTTTTATCTAATATTATTTTTTGGTTGGTTCAGTTCTTGATTTTACCTATTTTCGTCTGCATTCGAAAAAATCGGAAAAATTGATAGCTGTACGCTGGACTGGAGGACTGGTTTGGGTTTCTTCTAAAAAGTGTGAATGTCAGGAAGGGATTTCACACCATTCGTTGGAGTGTTCGCGGGGTACTGTCTTACAATGTTCACTGACTAATTCTGCAGGTATATGGAAATGTGTGAGTTTTTCTCCGAGATCGCCCCAACATGATCGTTGATGGTCATGAAGTGTTGGTTAAAAATTTTAGAAGAATCTCTTAATTAAAAACTAATTGATTCATTATGTATTTGCTCAAATTCGGAACTTGCTTCAGCTCAAAAGCAAATCGTTCAAAATCAAACATCAACAGATTGTTTTAGTTTATTTTTCATATTTATGTAGTTATTTTTATAAATGATTATGATTATGGTGTGATAGTACTAAATATTATAAATTCAATGATAATTATTCAAATTCGAGGCCATACTCTATATTTCTTTATTAAGATATTGTCCTAACAAATATAATTTATAGAGATTTGTTTTAAATTTATTATTTGACCCTTTCAGGAATGTGTTGATAGATCTATTTCGGGAATTTTCTAGGTTCCCATCATCAGAACACGATTACAAAGCCGGTAACAATCCCAGGCCAAACAATTTTCAAAGCGGGTAACAATCCCATCAAACATTCATATAAACTAGTTTGCTTACTGCATTTGTTTTTAAAAACAAAATGTACAGGGAAGTAGTAAACAAGACCATACTTTTTTTATTGTTTGTTATTTTTTTTGTTTTTATATAGATCAAGATTATTTTATGTTTTTTTTAATTTATAACGACCTCCACATATTTACAAAAATAATGCAAATCAAACATATTAGCCAGGTGGTACTAGTATTTCGATCTGGCTAAAGATCTCATCAGAACCCGAAGTTTTTGAAAAAGTTAGACCCTTAATAATAGGCAGAACTTTAACAGAAAACCAATTAATTATTAATTTGCTCCATTCTTTTCTTTGAAGACCAGAAATGTTCTATTTATATAACAAAATTTTTACTTTGTCTTTTATACAAGTTTGATATAATTTTTAGTAAAAATAAAAATTATGTTTTTTTCGGCCTTTAATTGTGCAAATGAAAATGAAAAGTATTATTCGATTCCACTCGAACTTGAATAATTTTCATTTTATTGCACAATAAAAAGTCAAAAAAGTATAATTTTTATTTTTAACCATTAATGCCTGAGCCCGATTCCATTGTCCAATATCGATGAAATTTCACACATTCGTTACTTAAGGTTTTGGAAGTTATTTGGTATAATTTTCTTTTCGATTTCAAATACTTGGGACTTATGAATTAACCGCTGATATAAAATAATTCCTCTGTGGTTTTTAATTAAATTATTTGTTTATGCTCTTCATGTAAAACTCTTAATTTTTTACTTGAAAATAATCGAGATTTCAAGCAAGGGTACTTCATAAAACTGTAAAATGCGTATTTTAATGGTCATTGTCCTGAAATCAATACCTGTCCAATGTGAGTGGTCCTACCCAGCTACAAATTTTTTGCACTTTAAAGAATACCTAACACTATTAGCCAACAATAAAGTTTTACGATGTGTCGCTTCTCCAATTTTTCAGAGGCAATTTCAATTATTTCTTTCAATTTTTCAGAATATGTAAATTTGCAGACAATTGAACAGATAATTACCAACCCCCCATTTTACACCAACATTTCCCTAAAGTATTTTAATCCTTTCTCCAACTACCTGTAAAAATCTAGTTGATGCAACTCTTACCTGGCTTTAGTTATAATTTTTTTAGATGGCTCCTTTTTGGGTATTTAAATACCCAATAGGCAGGAATGGGTTTAATAATAATTATATCAAACTTGTATTTTAAATTCATTTCAATTAGATCAGATATTAATTCTTATTAAGTTATGCAATTAAATTTCAGTTGTTTAAATCTTAATATTGATTGATCTAAAACATATCATTAAATTGAATATGCAATTTAAACTTCAATTTTGTTTAATAAAAATTGTTTTTAAACAGAAAAGAAATACAAAATTAAATTAAAATATATTTGAAACAAAAAAAAAAAATAAACTCTGATTTCAACAAAAAGGCTAATTTCTACAAAGAAAAACATCCAAAAAAATTTTGCCATAGTCCTACGCTTCGAAAAAAAAAATAATAATTTTTGTGTGAAATTGTTCACATTAGAATAAATAAATCTGCTAACTAACTGAGAAGTTCATGCCGCTTTAAATTCTATGTCATAAAATTCAAGCTATAAAACCAATTGGTATGGCAACACCAGTTTACAAAAAAATATTTGGTATGGCAACAACATTTTTTTTTTGTTTTTCGGAGGGTGTACGATGTGGATCACTTGGTAATCAACTGAATTATTATTTAATTAACAAATAATTCAAATAAAGAGCTAGCAATTTGTAATTGAATTAGCAATTTTCGTGTTGGCTGAATTTCAGAAAATTAAAAGTTATTCAATAGGTGGTTTTCTTGATTGAAATGGGTTTTTTATTTTTTGTGTGTAACCCACATTATATAATTTTTTTTTTATGCGTATATTTTCTTTAAAGTTTTTTTTTCTTTTAATTGCGATAAAAGTGAAAAAATATTCTTTTAGTAGAATTTTTTAAAACAGGTGCCATATTGGTTTTAAGTGCGAACCTACTTAACCCTTATGTTAACACCGTGGCCTGGCCAGGCCCTTTTTTGTTTTTGTCGTGTATTTTTTATACTTCCTTAGAAGCTATAGTAATGATATACCATGATATCCTCAAGAATACATTTTAGAGCAGTTTAGTGCACATTTAATTTCTTTTTTTTTTTTTGCTAGGGGGGTGTAAATTTTAGGGCTTTAAAAACTCTGGTCATATCCGTACCCACCTCGGTCTGGCCAGACCCTCAACATTTTCTTAATATTTTACAGATATTGCAATATTTTCTTCCGCAATTTTAAAAAAATTACTTCCAAATTTTAAAACAACGTAAACGTGGCTTTTCAAAAATATTTTTTTTTTCAACTGAAAAAACTTGCTGTGATATAAGCAAGAAAAATTTATTTGAACTAACAATGTACATGAGCTACAAGAAAATTATCAGTTCATTTGAAATTGTGATAGTGGTTGTGTATAGTTTGCGTTTTGTGTGATATTTATTAAAAAATGGAAAGAAATAATGCAGGGATAGAAGAAGTTGACTTGGTCTATCAGTCCGTATTCACACAAATCTTTATATTAACTTATACGTTTTCATATAAAGTCGTCTAGTTTTGTACCGGGTCTGACTAGACCCTGGTGTTATGAATGTGACAAATCAACTTGGTGTATACATAAGGGTTAATTGAAAACACAGTAACTTGAATTTTTTTTCTTAGTAAAACAACTGAAATTGCATAGTAAAATAACAAATTTTTGACAGGTAGCAATTGCAGAACTTTTTTTATTTTATAACACATCAAATTACACTCAAATTGATAGCTTGCACAAGGACTCTATAAATTGTATTTAAAACGGAACTGCATAAGAATCTCTTTCATTTTAAAAATTTTGAAAAACTAGTTTCCCTCGAATAAAATTTAGTTTTTCAAAAAATTTCCCATTGGGAACTTCAACAAAAACAATTTAAAACATCTACTTGAGTTAAATATTCCTTATTTAGTTGTTTCCTGCTTATAAACTCTACCTAGAAATGATTGAAAAATTTAATATGACTTGCTACTTTGGAAACAAGCGTCTTTAGCCATGTACATAATTGTACTTATACATTCATTCATTCATTTATATTTATATATATAATGCAAATGGAAGAGAAGTGCACAAGTATCTACAACATACGGTTTCTTATACGTATTTTGGTTGATGCAATTTTCTTTTAATAATAAACTAACACAAACAGACACACTCACACATACACCTAAACATACAAAAAAAAAATATTTACAATTAGAGCATGGTAAAATATAGAATTATATACTAAGAGACTTACATTTAACACGTAACGGCAGTTGGTTGCTGACAGTTTCTCCTTCATCATTTATGGCGCTACATGCATAATTTCCTGCATAGTGTTTCGTTATTTTTTGCAACACCCAAACTCTGATTAGAACGTATTACACGCGCTGATGTGTTATGCTCCAGGTGAATACCTAACAAAGTAAATTAATAGTAATATTATTGTTTAAATTCTATTTTTTTTTTTTTTCGTTTTCGTTTTATTTTTTCTTGTGTTGCTAAAAAATATTCTTTTTGCATATTAAGTATATACATTAGGGTAGTTCAAAAAAATAAAGAAAGTTAGATTTTGCGTTTTCCCCAATGTTGCCCCTATTCATAAATGTGTAAAAACTCTAAGAGCATGTATGATATCTTTTGAAAACTTTTTTATATTAAATTTCCCAATTTCGCGAAGTTGGCGACTCCGATTTTAGTGGACTTTAATAATAATAATAATAATACGAGTAATACTAATAAAAATATAGTTTCTTTATTTACATAATCTTTACAATTCAGTTCAAAATACATGTTATAGTGATGTTACGTATAATAAGAGTAAAATTTATCGACAAGGTTTATAATAAAATGTTTGTCGGCAAAAGATTTTGGTATTCAATTAAATTCTGATATTAAAAATGATCTATACTTTAGAGCTATTTTCAAATATTTTACAAGTTTTGTTCAATCATCTTCTTCTAGTCCAGCTAGTATACAATGAACTTCAGCTTCTTCCAAAAAAGGTTTTCCAAAGATGCGGATTCTAAATTCTTTTAACGCTCGTCATCTTCCGCGAAAATGTTACATTGTTTCAAGTTCTTGCAGATTACACATTGTACAAAACTTCCAGCTTTCATTTGCGTTTTCATTTAAATGGTGTCTGTTAGCATTGAGCCTTAACATTCCACTTCTTACTTTGAGCACCCAGGTGAATTTTTTTCAAGATTATAGTTTGTGCTAATGTAAAGTTGCGATCTAGCGGTATTTAAATATTTATAACTTCTAGTACTATGTTGAGCTTGTTGTATTCTTTTATTCCATATATTAATTTTCATACTTAACTCAAACTTCAACAAACTTAAGTGGCTCATTGGAAGGAATTCTATAGTTTCAACAGAAAATAACATTCTTATTTACAACCAAATATTGAAACCTGTTTGGACTTACGTAGTTCAGATGTGGGGATGTATAGCTAAAAATCAAATTGAAGTTATTCAGCGTATACAAAAAAAAAAAGCAAATTTACACAAAAAACTAAAAGAACTATGCAAAAATCATAAAAACGTTAATTTAATCCATTCTTTTAAATAAAGAAAATCAAATAGTAACCGAAAGTAATGAGAAAATAAAGATATGGGAAAATAATGAGCTTTTTAATGATTCCACAAGGTCTATTACACCCGATGACCTTAATGCTACAACATTTTCTGAAGACAGTGAGCTTCAAATTACAAAATCAGATATCATAACTGCCATAAAATCATCAAAAAATAACAAAGCTGTTGGTTGCGATGAACTTCCATCTGAAATTGTAAAGCTAATTGACGATAACGGCATTGATGTCTTATTAAACGTTTTTAACCACATCTACAATAGTGGCGAATATCCAGATAGTTGGTTAAAATCTACATTTGTGGCACTCCCAAGAAAGCCAATACTAGAATTTGCAAAGATTTTAGATTAATAAGCTTTATGAGCCACACGCTTAAAATATTTTTAAAGGTGATACACAAAAGAATATATACCAATGCGAAAACGCAATGGGTCGTACACAAGCCATGGGTACTCGTGAAGCCTTATTCAGTGTCCATGTTCTTGTTCAAAACTGTAAGGATGTCAGGAAGGATGTTTTCATGGCTTTATAGATTATGAAAAAGCTATTGATAGAGTACAACACAATAAGCTAATTAATATTTTGAAAACTTGGGCATCGATGACAAAATACTTAGATGTATCCAAAACCTTTATTGGAATCAGACGGCAGAAGTCCGTGTAGGAGATATTGTTACTCGCAATATCCCAATAAATAGAGGCGTTAGACGACGGGGTTGTATCTTATCACCCTTATTATTTAATGTTTATTCAGAGCAAATATTTGGCGAAGCTATTGATGACATAGAACTGGGGCATCAAAATAAATGGCCAATATATAAACAATATTAGATATGCTGATGACACGACTGTAATTGCTGATAATTTACAAGATCTACAATATCTTCTCGATCAAGTCTGTCATTACAGTAAACAATATGGTCCCGATATAAGCATTTCAAAGACTAAATTTATGATCGTTAGTAGAGGGAATAATACACCCTACGCAGGTTCATATATGAATATAGATAACAAGCATATAGAAAGGGTAAACAGTTTTAAATACCTTGGGATGTTGGCTCAATGACAGCTGGGGACTGTGATAAGGAAGTGAAATGTCGCATAGAAATGGCCAGAAGTGTTTTCAGAAATTGTTTTCATTGATTACCATGAACAGACTCGAAGCATTTGAAATGTGGTGCTATCTAACAATCTTAAGTATAAAATGGACGATAGAGTAAGAAACGATGAAGTATTACAGGCTTTGAACAAAGACCGTGAGCTCTTAAAAAACATCAAGCGTCAAAAAACAGCATACCTGGGTCATAAAATAAGAGGACCAAAATATGAATTGATACAGCTCATTATCCAAATAAAGATTGAAGGAAGACGTGGAATCGGTCGCAATTATCATGGCTCAGAAATATAAGACATTGGATTGGGTTACGAACAATGAATGATCTTATAAACACTGCTAGCAATAGAGATGATTTTTTAACTATAATTAATAATATTAATTAAATGTACATTATAATAATGTATTTAGAACACTTATGTAATATTTTAGAATATTTAAGTAATGCTCGTAAAAATATGTAACATTAAAAAAAAAAAAAAAAAAAAATGTATGTAATCGCTAAAATCAAGAAGTGGATATGCAAATAAAGAAAAAAAGAAAACAAAATACTCAAAAGCATGTCAATGCGCCTTGCTATATCAGAATTGACGATCTTCATAGAGATCTTAGAATGTTGATAGTCGCTGATGTAATACAACTCTATGCAACTAACCACTCTGAGAGACTGGCAATGTCACATAAACCCAGAAGCTTCCGTACTATGTGATGATAAAATATACACAAGAAGACTAAAGAGGACCAAGCCACAAGATTTGGTGTCTAATAATGCCTCAAATTTATAAAAAATCGAAGAATATTTTTTTTCATAAAATAACGTTGAAGTTTATCAATCTCTTCAACTTGTGTAAAAGCCCATACCTGTACAGCATGCGATTGGATTGAACGGCAAATAGCTAAACACACCATACACTTCATTTTCCAAATTAATACGACTTTTTGACAAAAAAAAACTTTGCCAAGTTGCATTAATAGTCATTTTGCATGTTTATTATGCTTTTCAATATGTTTACCAAACGTCAATTAAGGAGTAAAAATCACGCCCAGATATGTAAATTCAGTGGCAATTTTAACTTTAGAATTGTAAAGAACCATTTTTCATAATAAGCAGCCTTCCCCGTTTATTAATACACTATCTCGGACTTATTAAGGTTTACTTCTAGGTTCCAAGATGAGCAATAGTTTTCAAGTATTTTAATAATTTCTTTAGCATTTCGGCATCATCAGCCAGCAGAACTATGTCATCTGCATATATCAAAAGACGAATATTGCGATCATGTATCATGAGCCCACCGCCAATATATTCGTGTAGATCATTTATATATATATATATATATATATAGTAAATAAGAGTGATAAGAGATAATTGGCAACCCTGCTTTACTCCATTTACGGTTTCAAAGTAATCTGAAATGTCTTCACCATTCTAAATAGCTGATTCAGTTTTCCGATAAATAAGCTTCCAACATTTTGACGAATTTGTAAGAAACACCCATATTATATAATTTATATATTTTTTATTTTATTGGACTTACTTGATGTGTTGCGACCATAATAATTATAAGTTCTTATTATTTGTTGTCATTTTATGAATTCAATAAAATACGAGAACAAGTAAAACCACAGCCTATCGATCTCGCTCGGTTGCAGAAATTCGTGCGGATTTCATAGTTAGTGAATATGTAATTTTCTTTGAAATCAAAGCAATTTTCTTTGATTTCAAAGCAAATCCTCTTAGAGAATAAGAACATTTGATTTGAAATTAGTGAAATTCTCTTAAAAACTGTGTAATTTTACTCAATTTTGTCTGTATTCTCTCATTGGCGAGCCCTTTACCGAAACTATGTAATCTGCACAAATTCTTATAAAATCTTTATATTATTCTTACTCTATGGAATAACTTGGAAACCTTCAATTTCGATTTGCGAACTCTAAAGAAACTTTTTCTTATTAAAATGTTGAAAACTTTTTATATTAGATTTTCCAATTTCGCGAAGTCTGCGATCCCGCACGGTTGCAGAAATTCGTTGCCTTGGTTTTATATGTGCAGATTTCACAGTCTGGGAATGGGTAAATTGCTTTGAAATCAAAGCAATTTGCATTGTTTTAAAGCAAATTCTCTTAGAGAATAGAAAAATTTGCTTTGAATTTACGGAAATTCTCTCAAAAAACAACGGAATTTTACTCAATTTGTATGTGTTCTCTTCATAGAGAGCCCGTTACCGAAACTCTGTAGTCTGCACAATTGTTTTTTTTTTTTTTTTTTTTTGGCGCTTGGCGTCTTACAATATCTCTATGCTATTCTTACTCTTTGGTATAACTTGGAACTTCAATTTCGATTTGCGACCTCTAAAAAAAACTTTTTTTTAGATCTTTTCTTCCAAACTATATTTACTTTCATACTAGCATATTTTAAGTGTTGTGGTTCTTGTGAATTTCAACTTTTTTTTTTTTTTAGCACAACCTTAATGTACATGTCTAGCTTAGAAACGTAAGTTATCGTTGTATTTTTATTTTCTTTTCGTTTTTGTTTTTCGACATAATAATAACAACATGTAAACAAATTATGAAGGAGTAGAAAAATGTCTAATAAAAAATAAATACAATTTTTGAAGCTCTTTTTATAAACCATAAAGTTATTGTAGTGTAAATAATTTAACATAATTATTAGATGGTACACATATAAATAAAAAAAAAATTTTAAAAATAAATGACTTTAATCAAAATTAAAGCTACATAAAAAAGTGAATAATAAGTTATTCAAATTAAAGTAATGATTTAAATATTTGAAAATTGTTGTTTGGAAGTTCGTTAAAAAACATCATCAGGTGAACAACATCATCAGGTGAACAACATTTAAACCATGTAATTCTAAAAAAATAAAATATTTTTTATTACAGATTGTCTCTGAATAAATTTCAGAACCGATTTCTTTGACGGAACATATTATCTGACTCATTCCTTGGAGTAAGGTAAGGGGTAAGGTTTCACAGGTTCTGGGATCAGTTCTATATTCTGTTGTGGAATCGGCTCTGCAGCAACTTATTCCACTTTGCATCTTGTCCCCTTGGACATACTGGGGAAGTAGGTAGCGGCTGACGCGGCATAAGACTATGGTCGATTTCGCAATGGGTGGGCAATTTATTTGGTCACGGTGCGATTTGGGGAAATTTTCCACAGAGTGTGGATCATGTGACTCCGGTGACGGAGCATGAACGTCTCTTTGCGGTCCATATACCGACCTGGGATTTCTTGGCGGTCGGGTGCCGGCAAGGAGACGTGGCGTCAATTTCTACACGGACGGATCGGGGCTCGGCGGGCGAGTCGGTCTCGGCGTCTACTCCTAGGAGCTCGGTCTGGAACTGGCCTCTGAGGCTGCCCAATCACTGCAGCGCTTTTTAGGCTGAGGTGATGGCGATATTAGAGGTTGCCCACGACGAGCGTTAACAACTTTTCTGACAATCAGGCTGCGGTAAGGTCCCTGGGGTCAACGTCTCTGGCTACGGTAACTGCCCTTAACTGCCGCGCATCCTTGGATGAGATGCCCAAGCAGTTCGACATTCGACTCGTGTGGGTCCCGGGGATCAGGGACATACCAGGGAACTGTAGAGCTGATGAGCTTCCAAAGCTAGGAATCACTCTGCAAGTTCCTGTGGAATTTGCAGGAGTCGGTGTTCCCCTAGCAAACCTGTAAGCTGAACAATCGGCTCTACTCCGAGAGGGCGGCTATACTCCGAGAGGTGGGCTAATGGCGTGACTTGTATGGTGACAAGGCACATCTGGCCGGCTCTGGATCTGGGGCGAACGAGGGCGCTCCTGTCGCTTTCCAGGGAGGAAATCTCTGACATGGTGGCAGTGATAACCGGCCACTGTCTTATTGGCAGGCACGCTCGTCGGTTGGGGGTGTTATCGCCTGACTTCTGTAGGAGCTGCGGGGACGAGGAGGAGGAGGAGAGTATTAACTTTCTCTGTTCATGTCCTGCGCTGGCGCTCGTAGGAGGGCCTCACTTGGATCGGCGTTCTTTCACGATCTTGGGGATCTTTCAGGTGCTGGTATTACGCACCTCCTTAGCTTCGTAAGGAGCTCTAACTGGTTCAACGGTGGAGTCTGATCGGTAATCCGTCAGTCTCGCGGCATCACAAATGGACCTCAGAGTCTAAGTGATCTGATGCTCACGGAGCCGGCTACCACTCCGACCTTAACCTAACATATTCCATATTCGAAATTGCGGTTTAAACAACTCCAAACAATCCTATGAAGTTGTCACACGATTACGTTTATGGTCAATTGAGAGCAAACGCTGCACCCATCTTGCAGACAGCTTTCTTAAACCCAACTGATCATTTAAAATCGAAACCACACTGCCATATGAAATGCCTATGGCATCAACAATCTCAAGCACTTTTACTCTTCTATCGGCCAACACCATATCGTGGATTTTTTCCACATTTTCGGGTGTATTGACCTCAATTGGCCGTCCAGAACGTTCAGCGTCATTTGTACTTGTGCGACCACAACGAAAGTCAATAAACCACCTTTTTACCAATTGAAATCGATGGAGAATAGTCCCCATAGTATTTACCAAGTTTTTCCTTGGTTTGATTGACGGTTTTTTCCCAAAAAATAATGTTTAATGAGCACCCCCAAATTCACTTTTTTTCCATTTTTAAAAAATCCACGAGGTTGTATGTTTTGAATAGCTGTTAAACGCAAAGTAAATGACGGAACTTGCTCAAAATTTGACAGTAGTCAATTAAACAGGTGTTACTTGATGTTGAATTTCAGATAACTACGAGGGAAGTAATGTACTTATTAATCCGCTATCGTATAAAGTTCAATTATATTTGCAGTTTTGATGAGATTTTAAATAGAAAAATAACAAATGAAAATTAAGAGTTAAAGTTTTAATATAATTATATCTCATTTAAAAGTTTTCTTACATAAACACATAGAAATTGATCCGACAAATGGTGATCCATTATGTATCCAATTATATCAAATTAGATATAATTTTAAACAACCATATATTTTTAAATGAAACGTAACGAAATTTTTAAAAATTGTCCATGATAATTTTAGTGTTTCAAAAATGTATTCAAAAATGTACAAAAAGATATCACTTTTTTTTGTTAAAAAGTTAATATGGCTATATGTGAAGCCATATACAATCAAGTCTTAACTTGCAGAGAACTTAATTTGATATTGACCTTTACCAGAATATGTATGGGATTATATATAAAACTATATAAAATTATAAGAAAAATATTTTCAGTATGATGTCACCTAATAAGAACTAGCATGAGACCATATATATTCACATCAATCACTACATATATTTGGATTATTATATGTATGGCTTATGTAGTTATATATGGAGTAAGATTAGCATACATATAAGCAACATATAAACAATTCTCTCAATAAAAATTATCACATGTATTTGGGTATAATTATATAAGCCGTAATGTGACACCATTCGAAAGTCATATATAAATTAATCATACCTATGGGGAATGAGGAGTCAATTGACCTAAAAGTGACTGGTTAAAGAAGGACTTATCGCAGGACTGGTATAATTTAATACTGAAGTGGGTTAAGTGTCAGATGTCCTAAAATTACCAAACCTGTGACTGGTAAAGGGAGGACATACCACTTAACCAGAATGCTTATTAACAAGAAAAAGCCAGTTGGCCAGAATTTTACCTATAAGAATTTATTTTCGTTTATTTTTATGCCCATCTTTATGCCCATCTTTGGTATGTCCTGTGGCATGCCACTGTGTGGTTTAAAGCAGGACAAATGACCCCCTCCTATGACAAGCCCATGTTAAAGTTGCCAGTTGTTTACATAGGGTAGAGTTTTGCAGAGTACCGGTCTCTAACATGAAGGTACCGATCCTGTGGCACACGCGGGACCGGTCCCATTCCCCGTAGGGATATTATATATGACTAGGTATAACTATTTTTACCCCTGATACCATTTTAAAATTTTATTCAAGAAACAAACTCAATTTCTTGAACTGACAAACTCAATTTCTTGAACTGACAACAAAAAACAACCGCACGTAAAACTTTTTCGAAATTAAATACTTCACATATAAATTGTAGAAATTTTCAGTGTTATTGCTAAAAAAATATGTTTAAAGTCTGTTAATTTTGTTGCTTTACATTAAGACCTCATTGTAATTTAAAAGGAATTCATTAAATTCAAAATATCCTAATAGTACCCATTAAATATACTTGCCAAAAAATAAAATAAACCCAATTTGCTAATGAACTTTTTACGGTTGCTTAAATTTATTTTTTCTATACTTAAACAACTCCATACTCCATTATCTTTCCACTTTAAAAAATCTCTAGTATACGAAAAAAAAAATATGTTTCATATTTCACATCATTTTTTTTTTTTTTTTGTGTTTCACACTTAACCACATGGGGCTTTTTAACTATAAGAGTTATGAGTTGGGGAGGAAAAAAAAGGCAGAAAGCACCACAAACCATTAATCAGCAATTAGGGTTTTTATTCGCAAAACAAAAGTCGTGGCGAAAAAAAAAACACAGGAATTTATTATACTTAATTTTTCAAACAAGGTTCGACTATACATTAGCATAAATTTCTTACGGCAAATAAAATAATAATACCTAAAGTATTAACTAATTTAAATGAATTTAAAATAAAATTTTTTACATAATGTTTTACCTGCAATTTAATTCAATATATGATTAAACAGTGATAAAACGTACAAAAGATTTTAACGTTTTTCCAACGCATACATTTCCAAAAAAAAAACTCAACTACACTTCTTTTAATTGAATTTTTAATACGTTCGTAAAGCAAGACAATACACACACACCGCTAAATATGTACATTAGGGTGTCCCTTAAAAGTAGATTTGTCATTATATCGCGCACTTTTAATGCAAATGCTTCTAAGTGAAAGCAATATTTTTGTTTGCTGAATTTTGGCCAAAAATCGTCTATTTTTGAAATTTCCAAAATTCCATATTTTGAAAAATTTAACGTTTTCTTTCATTCATTCCTTTAATATACCGAAAACTACTCTGATGTGAAGTTCTGCCTTCATCGGAGATCATTAACCCACTTTAGCCTGAAATCAAAAATAAGCCACAAACATAATAAAAATTTAAGAACGTGTTTTTTAAAATTAATTTTCAGGATTTGTTATAATGAAAATGAAAATTATTCAAGTTCGAGGCCATACTCTATATTTCTTTATTAGGCTATTGTCCTAACAAACAATCTATAGAGTTTTTTGTTTTCAAATTTATTATTTGACCCTTTCAAGAATGTGTTGATAATTTTCATTGCACAAGTAAAGGACGAAAAAAACATAATTCTTATTTTTATTAAAAATTATATCAAACTTGTATAAAAGACAAAGTTCAGTCTAGTTTGCTTCACCTGTTTTTGTTTATAAGCGATACAAAAAATAAAAAGGAGGATAAGAACAAAAAACGTGTATTGAATATCCACCAGAGGTCGGCCTTACACATAACAAACAAGTTTTTAATTTATTTTTTGATCATTGGTGATAATCTTTAACTTCGAGCTCATACAATAGTTCTCATGTAGTGAGTAAATTAGTTTATATGAAGGTTTGATGTTTGGCATTAGATTGTTATCTCTTTCAAAACGTGTTTTGATGATGGTAACCTAGAAAATTCCCGAAATAGATCTATCAACACATTTCTGAAGGGTCAAATAATAAATTTTGAAACAAAAAACTCTATAGCTTATTTGTTAGGACAATATCCTAATAAAGATGTTGGCCTCGAACTTGAATAATTTTCATTTTCATTGCACAATTAAAGGTCGAAAAAACATAATTTTTATTTTTAATAAAAATTATATTAGATTTGTTATAATGCGTGATTTGAAGATTGCTATTTTTATAATATAAGAATATTAGTATTTTTATAATATTGATAACAATTTTTATAATATAATAGTTGTTGTTAAAGAAATAAAAAAAAAAACTTGAAACAATTATAATTCGTGTCTGTGTGTGAAGTGACTTCTTTTCAGGACATTTTATAAAAATTGATTATTTTGTCAAAAATTGAGCAAAATATTAATGTTTTCATTAAAGTTTACACAATTTTCTCAAAAATATCACTTAAATTGGTTAGACTATAATTACACGGTGCTAAGAAAAAGCAAAAAATTGCAATCAGTTTTAAAGCGCCTTGTGTAGGTTGCAGGCGCGGATCCAGAAAAAGATTTTAAGGAGGGAAATTAGAGTAGTTATTAAAAAAAATTCTAATTTCTTTATTATATTAGCGTCATAGCAAATGCAAAATTTAGTTTTATATACAAAATGTTAAATTTGCATTTATCCATGTTTAAAAAATTTAGAAAGTGAAAAACAATTTCGAAAATGCATCTAACTATTGCATTTGCATAAAAACTGCATTTTTTTAATATGTATTATTTTTACTGCATATGTGTTAAAAAGGGCAACCACATAAATCAAATGCTTTTTTAATTTGAGAAATCCGACAACAACTTTCGGATATAGAGCTCTTCATAGTTACATAGGCATAAGGACAAAATATTTTATTTTTTTTTATTTTCTTTCATAGAAAGAATGGTACACACACAGAAGAGTTTAGTTGTGTCAACCGAATTTGTTGCCAACCGGATTTTGTCAATTACAGTTACTATCACATTATTCGGTTGCAGTTACCGACATTTTCAGTTATACCTATTATATAAGAAAAACATAATATAGTAACAAAAAGTTATGCTTCATATTACTCATATTCGGTCATTTCAGCCCGTATTCTTTTGTAGTTGTAAAAAATGGTAATTAAATGTTCCGACTGATTATTTTTCTGTGTTGTATATAGAAAAAGTTTCATAACTTTGTCAATTTTCAACAGATTTTTACAAATGAAGGCTCTATTTACTCAGGAAACCAACAACTTTAAGAATATTGTTGTTTAAAAAGAATATCCGATAAAAACGGTCGAAGAAGTTCAAAAAAAAAAAAATAGTTTGGAAAAGTTTAATTTAAAATTGCAATTGTTATCAAAAAACTCTCTACCTATTTATGTATGTATATAATAATATAAGAAAAGTATAAACTTTTAGAAAGACCAGCTAATTTACTTCTAATTATGGTTAAGAAATGTAAAATCGGATAAAAACTGACTGAGTAAGAAATGTTTAAATACGCCAAACACAGAAAATACTCTGTTACCGTTATCTCGAAAATTTGACGCTATATTGAAAACATCTCAAACCTGTTTTGTAATACACTCAGCTGAACTTACAACCTACAATAGGTCATTTGACGAAAAAATATCACTTAAATTGGTTAGACTATAATTACACGGTGCTAAGAAAAGCAAAAAATTGCAATCAGTTTTAAAGCGCCTTGTGTAGGTTGCAGGCGCGGATCCAGAAAAGATTTTAAGGAGGGAAATTAGAGTAGTTATTAAAAAAATTCTAATTTCTTTATTATATTAGCGTCATAGCAAATGCAAAATTTAGTTTTATATACAAAATGTTAAATTTGCATTTATCCATGTTTAAAAAATTTAGAAAGTGAAAACAATTTCGAAAATGCATCTAACTATTGCATTTGCATAAAAAACTGCATTTTTTTAATATGTATTATTTTTACTGCATATGTGTTTAAAAAGGGCAACCACATAAATCAAATGCTTTTTTAATTTGAGAAATCCGACAACAACTTTCGGATATAGAGCTCTTCATAGTTACATAGGCATAAGGACAAAATATTTTATTTTTTTTTTATTTTCTTTCATAGAAAGAATGGTACACACACAGAAGAGTTTAGTTGTGTCAACCGAATTTGTTGCCAACCGGATTTTGTCAATTACAGTTACTATCACATTATTCGGTTGCAGTTACCGACATTTTCAGTTATACCTATTATATAAGAAAAACATAATATAGTAACAAAAAGTTATGCTTCATATTACTCATATTCGGTCATTTCAGCCCGTATTCTTTTGTAGTTGTAAAAAATGGTAATTAAATGTTCCGACTGATTATTTTTCTGTGTGTATATAGAAAAAGTTTCATAACTTTGTCAATTTTCAACAGATTTTTACAAATGAAGGCTCTATTTACTCAGGAAACCAACAACTTTAAGAATATTGTTGTTTAAAAAGAATATCCGATAAAAACGGTCGAAGAAGTTCAAAAAAAAAAAAAATAGTTTGGAAAAGTTTAATTTAAAATTGCAATTGTTATCAAAAAAACTCTCTACCTATTTATGTATGTATATTAATAATATAAGAAAAGTATAAACTTTTAGAAAGACCAGCTAATTTACTTCTAATTATGGTTAAGAAATGTAAAATCGGATAAAAACTGACTGAGTAAGAAATGTTTAAATACGCCAAACACAGAAAATACTCTGTTACCGTTATCTCGAAAATTTGACGCTATATTGAAAACATCTCAAACCTGTTTTGTAATACACTCAGCTGAACTTACAACCTACAATAGGTCATTTGACGAAAAAATATCACTTAAATTGGTTAGACTATAATTACACGGTGCTAAGAAAAAGCAAAAAATTGCAATCAGTTTTAAAGCGCCTTGTGTAGGTTGCAGGCGCGGATCCAGAAAAAGATTTTAAGGAGGGAAATTAGAGTAGTTATTAAAAAAAATTCTAATTTCTTTATTATATTAGCGTCATAGCAAATGCAAAATTTAGTTTTATATACAAAATGTTAAATTTGCATTTATCCATGTTTAAAAAATTTTGAAAGTGAAAAACAATTTCGAAAATGCATCTAACTATTGCATTTGCATAAAAACTGCATTTTTTTAATATGTATTATTTTTACTGCATATGTGTTAAAAAGGGCAGCCAGATAAATCAAAGGCTTTTTTAATTTGAGAAATCCGATAACAACTTTCGGATATAGAGCTCTTCATAGTTACATACACAGAAAAAATTATGGTCCAAAAATATCTAATTAATCGATTGTTTGAATATCAATGGCAATTTAAACAATTTTTTAATTGATTCAATTAAAAAATTTATTGAATTTTCTAATATATCCATACAGTGTTGACAACATGTAAACAACATTTTTAAAAATTAGGCACTTTTTTTTTTTTTTTATTTTATTTAGATTAAATAATCAAACAAAGGTTTAATTATATCAATATATTATTTAAATTGTAAATAAAAAAAAAAAATCGCAAATGATTAACTTTTAATAAGCTGAATAGTTTACCGATTTCAAATACACGCAAAATCGTAGTTATTTCACTAGAGTTTGCAACACTCTTTTTGTTGAGATATTCGTGAACGCACGAAAACTTAATTTAGTTTCGTGTTTTATCTGTGGTAATAAAAGCGCACATGTGGATTTAAATAAACCTTATCGAAAAAGGGCAATTAAACTATTATTTTTGTAAATAATAAAATTTTCAATAAGTATAAGTGTCATTAAACTATCATTTTAAAGTTGTGTGTGATTTTTTTCTCTTAAAGCAATTCGATTACAAGAAAAAGTTTAAGACAAGACAAGCAAAACAAAAATTTTGTCTTTACTTTTATTTGTTTTATATTAAAAAGCTTTAATTTTATTATAAATAAAATGTTATTTAATTTACGAACCTACATTTCTTTTTTTATTTAATGGGGGGCATATAACAAAAATAAAAAAATAAGAGTTTTCAATTAAAACTACCATTATTTTCTTCTAAAGTTTCAATTAAAGTTTTAACCAATTTAACTAAACTTTTTAATTGAGGTTGTAAAGAAAAAAAAAAATAACTCTTTTAATTGATATTATTATTATTTTAAATGAAAGAGTTTTAATAAACTGTCTGCAATTTTTTTTAGTTAATACTATCATTTTAGTCGTAGGTTCAAAATCAATTAAAATATTAATTGATTCAATAAAATTTTTTATTGAAACCCGTTTTTAGTTTTTTCTGTGCAGGCATGTAGGACAAAATATTCGATTTATTTTTTTTTCTTTCATAGAAGGAATGGTACACACACAGAAGAGAATTCGGTTGACACAACTAGTCAACCGAATTTGTTGCCAACCGGATTTTGTCAATTACACGTACTATCACATTATTCGGTTGCAGTTACCGACATTTTCAGTTATACCTATTTTATAAGAAACACATAATATAGTAACAAAAAGTTATGCTTCATATTTCAGCCCGTATTCTTTTGTAGTTGTAAAAAATGGTAATTACAATAATTAGTGTCCGACCGAACAGTTCGGCCAAAAACCTATATTTTGTCGGTTTTTTTATATCTAGAGGCAATGATGACAAATTTTGGTATTGGAAACATGTTTTGTTGAGCCGATTTAATTCGATTTTGTGTATAAAATTTAAGAGAAAAGCCGAATGTTTAGCTATAAAGTTAAAAGTTCGGCCGCCGAACTATTTTCAATTTGGCCGAACTTTCTGAGGCCGAACAGTGAATTCATTGCTTAACTACAGACTTTTCTTCAAATTTGACACTCTAAATAGCATCTAATCAGCCCAATAAACATTTTTCTATCCGCCAAATTTGTCCATAATGCTTTAAAATACCGAATACAGACCAAATGCATTTTCTGGCCGAACTGTTCGGTCGGACACTAACAATAATGTTCCGACTGATTATTTTTCTGTGTGTATATAGAAAAAGTATCATAACTTTGTCAATTTTCAACAGATTTTTACAAATGAAGGCTCTATTTACTCAGGAAACCAACAACTTTAAGAATATTGTTGTTCAAAAAGAATATCCGATAAAAACGGTCGAAGAAGTTCAAAAAATAAAAAAAAATAGTTTGGAAAAGTTTAATTTAAAATTGCAATTGTTATCAAAAAACTCTCTACCTATTTATGTATGTATATTAATAATATAAGAAAAGTATAAACTTTTAGAAAGACCAGCTAATTTACTTCTAATTATGGTTAAGAAATGTAAAATCGGATAAAAAAAGACTGAGCAACAAATGTTTAAATACGCCAAACACAGAAAATACTCTGTTACCGTTATCTCGAAAATTTGACGCTATATTGAAAACATCTCAAACCGGTTTTGTAATACACTCAGCTGAACTTACAACCTACAATAGGTCATTTGACGAATGAATTTTCTGTGTAGCACAGTTCATCATTTATTTTCTTTAAAATATATTTAACCCTTAGTGGAATAGGGAAATAAAAGAACCATGAAACGTAATTTTAATTATGGCTGAAAGATTGCAAAAATAATTGATTAATGTAATTTAACCCAAACAGGGTTAATGCTTCCACTTTTAACCAAAACAGGCGCACTGGAAAATTTACAGAATAATTTTTTATCGGCTTTTCTTTAAATTTGGTTATGTGATAAAGGGTACTTAACTACCAAACAAGGCCAATTCTTTATCGAACCAATCTTACTTTTAATGGTTAAAAGAGTGGGGTCCAAATTGGCTCCAGGAAAAACAAACAAACATACACCCCCTTAAATTGGTTTGCTTAAGTCGTGAGGTATCTTTAAAGTATTTTTAATTTGATACCAATATGCACAGTTTCTTTGTAATAAATGTGTTAATAGAGAAACTGGATCCTTTTTTACACCACCTTTTTAACCCTTAAATGTTAGATTGTTACGATAAAGAATTTCATTTGTTCGCTAGTTCAGTACCATTCATCATATATCCAAATTTAATGAAAATCTGAAAGAAGCCATTCTGTAAATTTCCTAGTGGGTCGTTTGTGGTTAACCATTTATGGATTAAATTGCATAAAATAATTATTTTTAGTCCAGAGAAATTTTTTTTGTTAATATACATAAATTACGTTTTATGTGCCCTTTTGTCCCCGGACCCACTGTTTTAAATAAAAGTAAAGATAGCTGTAGTCTAATCAAATCTAAATGATATTTTTCCGAAAATTATACGAACTTTGATGAAAATATTTAAATTTTGTTAAGCTTTTGACAAAATAATCAATTTAAATAAAATGTTCTGCAAAACCTTTCGCTCCACATACAACACATTAACTGTCATTTTTTTGTTTTAATTAACGATTTTCTTTAATAGCCACCACTATATTATGAAAATAGCAATCCATAGGCATTTTAAAACAGACATTTTTAAGAAATATTTAAAATTAATTGAAAAAAACACATTTTTGCATTTTTATTAAATTTGTGCATCATTTTTGAATACAGGCTAAAGGGGGTTAAAGGTCTCCAAAGAAGTTAGAATTCAATATCTGAATATAAAATTAAATGTAATTTTTCAAACTTTGAAATATTTTAATAAAATTACACTTTTTTTCCTAAAATGGGACATTAACAGCCAAAATTCGGCACGGGTTAATGTTTAAAAACAAAAATCTTTTTCATCCATTTGCAACAACTTGCAATAAAACTGATGTTTGTAGTGAAGGAAAATCGATCACTCTTTAGTTTAAGGGATACCCTAATATACATTTGAGCACAACGTAAGAGAAACAAAATATACGTTGCTCCTTTTTACAGAAATTTATAATAAAAATACTTACATTATGCAGCCATAAAAGTTTACGCCATTGAGGATTCGATTGTACGTGACACTCAAAATAGACATCATCACCTTCTTTAATATCATCGGGTGAAAGTGTTGAGCCCAAACGTAAAGTAACTAAAGGTGGATCTGAAATATTCAACAAGAAAAAAAAACAAAGTAAGAAACCATTATTTTCATCATCTCATCACCATCATTGTTATTATAGGAAGTTTAAAACAATTGTAAAGTAATTTTTATAATCATACCAGAAGCACACAAAAAAATTAGAAGAAGCAAAACTACATGATAAAAACTTGATATAAAATATCTTATTCCAGAAATCCAAAAAAAAAGGATATAGTAAGGAAAACTCTATTAATTTTTTTTTTTTTTTTTTGCTTCTCTAAGGATATTGTTAAAATGATAATTTTAAAAGCATTGTTACAAATGAATAAATGAAAAAATAATGAGTTTAAACATTTGTTCGTTTATTTAAGTGAATTTTAATGAGTGGCAACAAAAAACAATATAAACTCGCACAATGTTGATTGGCGTTGTACGTTTAAAATCATCGTCTTACGTTTCTAAGAATTTTGTGTGAAATTCAAATTTGTTATATTACGTTTCTAAGATGTTTTATTTTCTACAATGACAGTGAAGCTAACTGTAGATGAAACTTAAGAGCTTGTTAAAAAAAATAAAAAAAAAGGACACTCAAAATAGTTTGTAGTATAAATTAACTTCAAATGAAGGGCTTATTGTAAAAACATGATAAGGCACATGTTATTTTTATTTTATTTTCACCTTTTAAAGGTTAAAAAATGCAAAAAAAATTGAATTTATCAGAACGTTTATAATACAGGTACTTTTCACAATGATTTAAGCAATACTTCTGTCAAATATTATTCAATGGAAGTCTAGAAACCAGCGAAAAACCAGAAGGCATTCTATCGTGCTTCCCAAAATACCTTCTTTAAGGCAGTGGACATACCAGGGAACTGTAGAGCTGATGAGCTTGCAAGGCTAGGAACCACCCTGCAAGTTCCTGCGGAATTTGCAGGAGTTGGTGTTCCCCTAGCAACCTGTAAGCTGAAACTAGTATTAGAAATCTGAGAATTTTTTTTTTTTTTTAATAATTTGTAATTTATTTTTTGAAGTTTATTAAATTTTAAAAATTATATTATCAATTTTATGAAAATGTTTTAGAATAAATAGATATTCAGTTTTAAACAACTTTATAAAGTAATAAGCCTAATTAGAAATAATATGTGCGCCCGGGTAGGCTAGTTGGTAGCGTGCTGGCTTATCAGTGCGGGGGGTCGTGGGTTCGATTCCCACCAGAGGCACTGGTCTGTTTTCGCTACAACGCGCCGACGGCCATAGTAGCTAGTGCTGGGTTAGGACAATAGTATATAATTTGTAATTATATAATTAATAAAAAAAACAAAAAAAAAAAAAAAAAAAGAATTAATACCTTATCTAATTGAAATGAATTTAAAATATTACTAACTAATACCACTAAAATACACTTATAAAAACAACAACATAAATAATATAAAAAACAACGAAAATGTGTTGATGTTTGCTTTTGAGCTATACTATAAAAAAATGTCAATTAATTTTTAATTGACAGCTTTTAAAATTTTGCAGCAAACCGATTTAATTGAAAAAAGTAGGGAAATATTTTTTATGTGTATATGTGAGTGGGTGTTTAGACATGGTAAATCCATTCGCGTTAATCTTTAACGCCGCAAATATAATGTCAGTTTTAAATTTCAAGCGAATTAACAATATTAAATTTACCGTTTTTGCTTGGATTAAATAAAGCTACTTAAATTTATAGATGTCATTATTACATTTTCAGCTATATATTACACTACCTGAAAATATAAAAATACACTAAAAACCATTTTTTGTCATATGTTTGGAATTAAAGAGAAACCCGCGATTATTTTGGAAAAACCGTCAATCAAACCAGGGAAAAGCTTGATAAATAATATGGGGACTCTGCACCATCGATTCAATGGTGAAAAAAGTGGTTTACTGACTTCCGTTGTGGTCGCACAATTACAAATTACGCTGAACGTTCTGGACGGTCAATTGAGGTTAATACACCCTGATGCCATAGGCATTTCATATGGCAGTGTGGTTTCCGATTTTGAATGTAAGAGTTGGGTTTAAGAAAGCTGTCTGCAGGATGGGTGCCGCGTTTGCTCTCAATTGACTATAAACGTAATCGTGGCCAATAAGGTGATGGCAACATTTTTTTTGTGGATGCACGCGGGATAATCCACATCGGTTACCTTCAAAAGGGAAAAACAATAAACGGCGAATATTATGCCAACTTATTGGATCGATTTAATCGTGGATTTAAAAAAAAAACGACCCCATATGGCCAAGAAATGCTTATTTTATTTACCTCGAAAAAATCCTATTTTGGAAGGAATACAAAAATTGAAGAAACGTTGGACTAAGTGTATTGAGCTTAAGGGAGATTATGTTGAAAAATATTTTTTTTTTTGCAAATAAAGCTGTGTTTCATTCAAAAGGTCACGAACTTATTGGTCCGCCCTCGTATGACCACAGCAAACAAAAATATTCGAAAAAACAACCACTACCGAGAAAATTAAGCCAGATATCACAAAATATTATACATGGTAGGGAAATTTTCTGAGGCACTTATAATGGATGAAATTTTTACCACAAACAACACTGAAGTTTAAAATTTTTGTTATTGGATTCTTAATAGATTTTATTCAATTTCCCATCTATTAAACATTTATTTTAGCTCTTTTTTTACAGACGTACTATTTTGAGAGTACTTTAATAAGACGACTTAAGGATTGAAATATTTTTTCTGAAAATCATTTTTTTTTTGTAACATACAAAATTGGACACTGCTGATATTAAGCCTTCAGTTTTTTTTAGGAATAATATTTTACTTTGAATTAAAAAAAAAGTTAAAATTACAAAGTGGCACGTGCAAAAAATTAGTTCAACAAGACCAAACCGCGTAAATAAATTTTATTTCTATATTTTCTTTTAACAGTACGTTTTCATACTTTCTCCTGTATGTGTTGGTTTTTTTTTCATATAATTTCTGCGATTTCATTGTAAAGTTTTTTTTTTTGGACAACTTTGTACTGTTAGTTTCCTAGTTTCCATTCATTACAATCTGTTCTAGTTTCATTTTGTTCATTCAATTTCTATTCTATACTAATACTCGTATACAGCTGTTAGTAGTGTTAGTGTGTTATTTGTGTGCCAGTGTGTTTGGAGTTGTGCTAATATATAGAATATGATAAAGCAGCATAAAGCCAAAAACCAATTTATTTTTCCGCCATAGTCAGTTAGTACTGTTGTATGTCATTGCCTTGAATTATTGGTATTACTTTATACCTTGTGTTGTTTTAAGAGTTTTTTTTTTTTTTTTTGCCCTACTCGCCGTTTTTGTTGCTGTTTTGCTTCAAGCTGAAACTGCAGATGACTTCGACATACAAAAGAAGTATTTGAACAATATAAGCTAAGAAACAAAAAACTTTTCAATTGGAACATATTGAACAAATGCGTATTTGACTAAAGCTTCAACACTTTGGGAATATTTTGTTTTTTTTTTTGGTTGGTGTTTGTTTTCCTTTTTTGGTTTTAAGGATATTTGAGTAATGGTTGTGTTTATATATTCATTTTTTCTACTCCTTCTTGTATTGGTTTAAGGATTTTTGTTGCTTTTTCTCTTTGTTGCTTATTTAAAATGTTGATTAGTAAGGGAAGGAGTAAACAAACAAGTCATTCTAGTGGTTAATTGGTCTTGAGGAAATATGATAATTTTTGGGTTATTTTGTGTGTCTGTTTTTATGAGTAGAATTGTAAATATAACGAAGGATTTCTAAAGGAAGGATTTAAAAAAACATTTTGGAATTTGTATTTAATGTTAAAATAGTTTTAAGTTTCAAGCACGTCATACAGACTCATGTCGATGGTTATTATTTGATAGCCCGTAATTTAGATTTTTGTTTAAAATTTAAATTAAGAATGAATGACCTCTCTCTTCATGAAAAATTGCGATTTTTAAGTATTGAGCTTTTAAGAAAATTCTATAAACTCCGAAACTGTATATAATTTTGTAGAGCCATATATTCGAAAGTTGTTATCAGATTTATCTAAACCAAAAAGCTTTCGAGTCCTTCGGCTGTCTTCTTTTTTTTTTTAGAAAGAGAAGCAACACTCAGGAAATTCTTCCTATTAATTAATGTGTTGCTTTCTTTGGAAAGGGGATAGTGGAGAGATGAAAGGTGGTGAAATAGGAAGGGATTCAAACATGGCAACACTGCAATTGCGCGAGATGATAAGCCTTACAACAGTTTTTGCTCGTCACCTGATGTAGAGTTGGCGAATTTATTGAAGCTTTTTGTTTCATAGCCCTGATTCATTATTTTACTTCGGTGTTGTTAAGTGATATGGGAACACCGAAGGTGGGCGCAGCGATACATATAAGTGATAGAAAACTCATACATATTATTTTTCTAAAATTGATGTTGTCATCACCGGGAATCGAACCCGGGACCATCTGTGTAACAGTCCAACGCGCTAACCATTACACCACAACGCCCACATGACAAAAAACCGTGTAATGTTTATTTATTAAATAACATTAAATTAATACCTTGCACGGTTTTTTGTTTAACAAAAAAGAAATGATCTTGAACTTGAATACTCTTGCTCACATCATAATTTATGATAAAAGATCGAAAAATAAACTTTTGATTTAATTTTTTTAAATTTAAAATTAAAACATTACTTTGGTTTCAATTTATTTTTAATCAATGGTGATAATCTGTAACTTCGAGCTCATATATTAGTTCTCATTTAGTGGGAAAACTAATTTATATGAATGTTTGATGTTTGCATATGATAGTCACTTCTTTCAAAACGTGTTCTGATGATGGCAACCTAGAAAATTTCCGAAATAGATCTATCAACACATTCCTGAAAGTGGTAAATTTATAAATATGTAAACAAATACTCTATAGATTATTTGTTAGGACAATATCCTAATTAAGAATTATTGAGTATGGCCTCGAACTAGAATAGTTTTCATTTTCATTGCACAATTAAAGGTCGAAAAAACATAATTTTTATTTTTAATAAAAATTATATCAAACTTGTAAAACATTATAAAAAAACCTTTAAACTAAATATGTATTCTGCAACCACTATTTAAGTTGTTCTTTTATGCGTCGAAATTAGGAAAAGTCAATTTCCATACACACAATTTCGTTGACATCAAGTTTGTTCCATTTTGGGTTCAAATAAGATAAATGGGAGTCTTGTAAAAGTCAAGTAAAACATTAAAGCATATTGCGTTCATAGCATTTAATTTTGTTTATGATTAATCAATTCTTTGAATATCGTATTTCATATAAAAAGACTGAACTTGCAATATATTTCCCTTATGACTTTAATATAAATATTCTTGAAATACAATTTTTTTGAAACTGGTTTGTTGTACGCAAAAATATGCATTAAGGTGTCCCGAAAAAAGTTAAAGTTGTAGCAACTTAAAATGATTTTAGAGTTTAAAAATAACAACCGCTCCAAATATGTTGGCGTTTTGCATCCACATACAGCTTAATATGCATCGTTTAATTACTATTATTTATATAATTAACGGGACGCCCTAATAAGCATGGTGTATATTTTCCCTTGTCTTCTTATTTCAGTAAATAATATACTCTTTTCAACAAAGCAAATTTTGTATATTATACAAATATAATGATTTTTAAGATACGTAAGACGTATGAGTAATAAATGTTTAATTAATATAACTCATACGTTAAGGTAACAAATGCATAAGTTAAGAGTATCAAATTTGTCAACTTATTTTATGAACGAATGCAATTTATGTTAGTTATATACGAAAAATTTAAAAACTTTATGACACTGAGGTAAAATAGTTTGTGCATAATATTTAAGCAGGATAAGTAAATTCTCGTTAATAATTTATTTTAACGGTGCAGAAATTATGACGGTTTTAAGTTTAAAGCAAATTAAAAATATTAATTTTATAGTTTTTGCTTGGATTTAATTAAGACTATATTATTATTTTTTTTATCAAGTGGATATTTTCATTTTATCAATCTTTACAAGGGGGTTAAAGTGGGTTAGTGATATCCGATGAAGTCAGAATTCGATATGAGAATAATGTTGATATATTAAATGAATAAATAAAATAAAAAAAAAAAAATTTTTTTTGATACTTCGAGTTTTGGGATTTTTGTAAAAATATTATTAATATTTATTTTCGTATAATTTGAGCTCCGTTTATCTCCGGAGGCTTCACGTTTAGTTCCGGAGGTTTCACTCAGAACAACAATGAGAGATTGAACCAACTTATTTGGAAAATCTCACCAAAGGCCATATGGTCTTATTTCTCAAAAAATGGGAAATAATGCCATGTGGCGTATTTTCCAACTCATTGGGAAATAAGGCCATGGTCGTTTAGCAACCAAATGGGAAATAAAGCCATGTTGTTCATTTTTTTAGTTACATAGTGACAAAATAATTAGTTGTCATTGCGAAGTGTTGAAAAGTTATGGTACAATCGCGGGAGCGAGTGGGGTGGGAGTAAAGTAATCTATATATAAGTAAGTGGCTTTGCTGAGCAAAGTTTTCCTGCGTAGCAGGCCTTCGGCCGGGCTTAAGGGTTTTTTCCTCCAGTATGTCCCACTGTCGGCTTCGCTGAGAAAGTTTTCCTGTGTACAAGTAACCAACTGTGTAAAAGTGAACCAACTTTTTTCAATTGATTAGTGAAGCCATAATGGCTTTATTTCCAAATTAAATGGGAAAAAACACCTTATGGTCTTATTTCTCTAAAAACGGTGAAATAAGACCATATGGCCTTACTGCACATGGCTTTATCGCACTGCGCCCACCAAAGCACTTGAGTGGAACCTCTGTCATCGTTGAAATTGCAGCTTATATGACAGCCAGTGTCTTCAATGAAGGTTCTTTTGCTTTACTGACCTTCATGCAAGACATGGGAATTAATAGTGGATCAAGTGCTTATGACTGGGCGCTATCAACTGACTCCATGCGCATAAGCAAAGCAGAGCAGGAAGCTGAGAGACAAACTAAAGAAGGCAGGATTCGTCGTAGACAGGAGCAAAAAGGTGCTTTAGACATCATGGAAGATAGCAACATCCTTTATGGACCTGGAATTGATGATTCAGTTTGAGGTAACCCGATAAAATTTGCTTATAAACGTTTAATACCGAATTTTTTAGTGCTCAAAACTTTAAAGCGTCTTTCCCACAACTCACGTTTTCAAAGTCGGTGCCCCTTATAACTTCAAAACTACTGCACCGATCCTTTTGAAATTTTGAACACTATTTCTCTACACAATTAACAAGGTAACGCTAGAGAGTTTTTTCAAATTTGTTAATAATTATTATTTTACAATAATAAATTAGCCGATTTTATTCACTAAAAATCTCGTTTGTCCCTTTAAAGAGTTCCAAACAAGTGAAAAATTAAAATTTCGAAAAACCCTCCAGTGATACCTGGAGAAAACTATTATCTAACGTATGAACTTTGATTTTTTTGATTTCAGATGACTCAGCACCAAGTTATGAGGGGCACCGCAATTCTACATTTTGTTGAGATACGTCCGAATTATTGCTGCCATTTTTTATATAAATTTAAGGCCAATTTCTCGGTTTTCCTATGAACTGCACTTTCTTATTTTTTTCGTTTTTATTCACACAAATTAATTAGTAAGATTTCTCTTTTAGCTTATGCACAAAAATGCTTTGATATTATGTGATATGGAGCAATAAATTATACAAAAATAGTAAAAAGTGAAAAAAACGTGTATATACTTGTTAATGCTGCACATTTATTAATCAAATTTTATATTCCAATACTGCTGATGGTCTTATATGTATTAACCATACAAAACAAAGGTGAAATATTATATTTTTAATAATTTATATAAAAAAACTTTTTTAAAATATGCAATAATTTAAAGCAAATTTGTAAAAAAAAATCTGATCTTTAGGCACGTGGAAATCAACATTCATTACATGGATTTTTCGAATGGCTTTATTTAAATCACCTCGGGTATTGTAGATGTTACCAATTATTCGACTTGTGCGGTTAAACGGGTAAGACATTATTTGAAAAATCACTAAAATTGATTAAGCGGTTATTCGGTTAGGTTAACCGTCAAAAATCAGAGGTTAATCGATTATTCGTTTAATGCAAAATAAATATATTTATTTTGTCTGTCCTCTTAATATCAAGTAAAGTCCACTGCATTAATTTACAAAGTGTTTGTTTAGTATCATTCAAAGCATCCTACGATTTTTAAAGAAACATGCTTTATATCCTTGAAGTTATATTGTGGAGGAATTTAAGGACTTTTCGAAAAGAAAATGTTCTCAAATTTTTTAGCAGACTTGGGCGAAGTCAATTCACAATCATTTACGTCAGAAATTTTTCTATAGCGTTAATAATTTCAGAAGTACGGTCACACTTGTGAACTTAAACGTTTCCTTGGAAAATTTTAAGTTTTTTCAATACCACCTATGCGACATAATACCAATATTTGTGAATTTAATTACAGGCCAATTGCTTTTTTATATCTAATTACATGTAATTGAGTGTGATTGATTAATTGATTTGTAATTAAATCCTCAGATGTTGTTACTAATCACCATCTTTAGTATTCAAATGTATACAAATTTTCCAAAGCAGCGTTTAAGCTCACATTTGTGAGTGTAGGTCAGAAATTATTAAAGATATAAAAAAATTTCACAAGTGAATGACTTTTAAATGTAAGTTGACGACGCCCAAGTCTGATTTTTAGTGGAAGTAAATCCTTAGAGTTACAGAGTTTTTCTATAAATAAACTTTTAGAATACATTTTTCTTGACATTTTCAAAATGTGTGAATTTAAGAGAACTACTTGTAGAACAACTTATTTTTCGTTATAACCGTTTCTAATGTCGATTTTACGCCCAGGATTTTTCTTTGAATTTGTTCTAAAAACAATAGATTCAATTCCACCAAAGTAGAATGTAAGTAGTCCTTGAATCACTTCTTAAACTAATTCTATTTAGTTATATGCAGAGATGGCAAATTCCTTTTTTTATTTTTTTTATTTGTATATATATAAATGCAAATTATTTTGCCATCTTAAAATAAATTGTCGGTAGAATATACTAATAATGACAAACTAACTAAAAATATAGTTTTCTTATGTGTTCAAAAATAAAATGTTTACCTATGGGAGATACAGAGAGATTTTATGTTTTTTTTTTTATTTGCAAACTATGAATTTATAACAAATATAAAATACGTCAACGAATTTTAACTGCTTACAGCAAAGAAAAGCAAACAACTGCTACGAAAATACATACTTAGAATACTATTTAGGTAAAGACCACTACTAAATGTAGTTAAAAACAAATGAAATTTCATTTAAAGAAAGGACGACTTACATTTCAGTAAATTCAACTAATACATATTGTCATTTGTTTTTAATGTTCAATAAATGAATCACAATTGCAATAAAAATGAACCACATATCGCTCATTTACTTCAATAACGTCATAACTAAAAAATTTTGATTGGGGATTTTGAATTTTATTCATCGTCTTCTTAGACAGTGTGCAATTAATACTATAATAATATGCACATATTTTCAATTGTTTGAGATAGGCGTGGTAGAGAAGATTAAGCATACTTTTCTAAAAATCATAACTACATTGTAAATTTTTTAATTGAATTACACTGCGCAGTTTCTGGTAACACAACCTTCATCAGTAATCCTTTTGACAATACTGTAATTATTTGTTATGGCTTTTATTGTTTGATTGCATCTATATGAAATGTTTATTTATTAAATGCAATCCTGACCGTGGCTTGAACCTGCTTTCTTTGCCACATGCACTTCGCACTACACTTTAGACAGGCGCTTTAACCGCTTGATCTAAAGTCAGGTCGATTTTTGCTGTGGCTTTTGTAGAAAACGAGTTTAAAGTTTTCAATTTAATCCCACCTTGAAGAAAAAAAATAACGAAATAATATCTCTCAATACGTGAGTATACAAGATATCAATACGAATTTTTTACACAATATGATATGTGATATAACAAATTATTCTGGGTCATTAACTCAAAAATCATGTTTTTGGAGTTATGACGTTTTTGGTGTAAATGAGCGATATGTTAGTAAGAAATAAACAATCATTTAATTTTTTTATTGTTTAAATAACAAAAAACTAATGTAAAAAATGAAAGTAAAATCATAAAACAATCATTTGATGTGGTTTGTTTTTTTTAAATGAACTACAAGTTTAGTAAAAATTTAATTTGTTCTACAAATGACTGACATTTACACTAAAAATAAAGAAACTGTAACGTATCGAAATATTTAAAAAATAATAGGTACTTTTAATCAGCGATTACTACGGAAGTGGCTCAACCGTTTTCAAAGATCATGGTGCCATTAGAAAGGTATATAAGTCAGCTTTCGAAAACATACCCTGTAGTAATTATAATACTTTTTTTTGGCAGAAATAATACTTTAAACTGGGTAAACACTTCAAAAGACAACTGTTTTTTTTCAAAAAAAAATTAAATTTAGAAAGGTCTATTTAATTATATATAACATATCTAAAAACTAAAACGCCGTTTTTTTTTTCTTTTTTTTTAATTTTTTTAAGTAAATGCATCTCTTGTTAACTTCCTTATATTTTGATATCATTGTGTGACAGAAAAGAATAAAGTAGCTATACTTTTAAAGTTATACAGATTTTTTTGTAATTCTATAGATTAGAACAAAAATCGTATTATCAAATTTTTCAGACACTCCCATAATATGGGCTTACCCTTGGTAATTTTTTTTTATTTTTATTTTTAGAACAAATAAGACATACACTTGTGCTCATATAATTATAACTTGTGCTCATATAAACATAATTGTAATATCCATGATAGCATAGCAGTTCATCTGTATATTTCAAAAATGATTAATATTGTTAAGACCAATATTAGAAATTCAATTACGAAAGTTATCTACGTATCAGATGGTGCAGGAGCACAATACAAAAACAAATACAACTTAATTAATTTATGTCATCATTAAATTGAATTCGATATATTCGCTGAGTGGAACTTTTACGCAACCAGGCATGGAAAATCTGCATGTGATATGATGTGATGGTATAGTTGGGACATTAAAAAGAGGCGCTCGGAATTATAGCAATGCAAATAAAAACCAAATTCAACGGCGAAAGACCTTTATCATTGGGCTTCTCAAACTTATAAGACCTCCATAGAAGTTGCTTATGCAGACGCTGACGACTATAACAAAACAAAAGAAGAGCAATTTTTAAGGTATAAAAATGCTTAAACTATTACAGGAACTCAACGCTTCCATTCTTTTATACCTTTCGATGAAACTTCACTAAAAGTTAGCAAGTATTCCGAAAGTCAACAGTATGAGCTGCGCAAAATTATATACTAAATCTAAAAAAA
>CM037854.1:214707627-214785606 GCA_021234595.1 Delia radicum
TTTTTAAAAAGCCCTATCTTTACTCAACCAACCAATTTTATTGTAAAAATAATTTTTCATTTAAAATTTTACACATCTTGACTTAAATTGTATGTTTCAAACAATAATTATCTTATTAATAAAATATTTTAAGATTTCCAAAGTAGCTCACAACGTCTAAACTGCCCCACCTATGGGGCGAATACGTTAAGTTTATGTTGCACATTTGTCAGCTATAAATATAATGGTTCTGGTGAAAAACTTATATTTTATATTAAAAAATCATTAAAGTGGATATCAATAGCTGTAGTTTTGGCAACAACATTTTAAAAAAAGTTATTTTCTTCGAATTTGTTGAACGAAAACTATGTCTGACTCGTACAACACATATAACCATGTAACGAATTAATATTACGTATACGTCTTGTACAGTGCTCACGAAACTACCTGGTGGTCAGGCATATGTGCCCCACTCTCAGCTGATTACAGAATTTTATATTTTTTAACACTTTTTAGAACCAAATTCTAAAAATCGTGTTTAATTTTATAAACTAATATCAACGCTTCGACATTTTAAAGGGTATTTAGTTTTAATGACCACGAAGTGAAAAAGTTATCCCAAATATACTAACTACACACAGAGAAAAATTTAGCTATTTGCCAACTGAAATTCGGTTACTACGACTCGAATTCGGTTATTACGAATTTCAGTTGGGTGGTACGACTGAACATTAGTTTTCACAACAAAGTTCGGTTTAATTCAACTGAAGCTTAGTGCAACACCCAAAATATTCAGCAATATTATGTAGAAATCGTTGTACTTATTGATTTTATTGGTTGTTACCATTAAAATACACTTTTCAGTTCGGTTGGCACTTTATTTCTCTGTGTGTATATATTACTTTTGTGGTGTAATGATTATCGCGTCGGACTGTTACACAGATGGTACCAGGCTCAATTCCTGGTTAACGACAACATCAATAAAGAAAAATAATATGTATCGCAGCGCCCCATTTCGGTGTCCCCAAGCAATTAAGCCCACCGAAGTAAAATAATAAATCAGGGAAATGAACCAAAAAGCTTAATAATTTCTCTTTATCAGGCATCGATCAACAACTGTTCTAAGACTTATCATCTAGCGCAATTACAGTGTTGTCATGTTTGAAACCCTTCATCTTTCCCCACCTTTCATCTCTTCACTATTTCCTCTCCAAAGTAAGCAACACATTAATAAATTTTAAGAATTTCCTCAGTATTGCTTCTCTTAAAAAAAAAAGATCAATAACTGCACAAATTATAGATAGAAGACTTTAATAACTCTTTTTAATACAGCTAAAATCGGCGCTGACATATGTGCCTCAGTGGCAAAAACCTCCCCCTTCTACCCAATCCAATGAATATGTCAATATGTAAGAGACTAGATGTACGGATATTTAGGGTTATAATTTTTGATATTTTTTTTTTGCAGTTATTAAATTTTGCCTATCTTAGACTAATTTTTAGTAGCAAAAAAGCTACTAAAAATTAGTTAAAAATTTTCTTGCAGAAAAAAACTTCTAAAATTAGCCGATTTTTTTTTTACTAAATATTAGTAATATGAGAATAACTAATAATTCTGTTGAATTTACATATATTTAGTTATATTTGAGCTAAACTTTAGTTAATTGAATATAACAAAATAATCTTCCAAAGTCAGCAAAAACATTTACTAAATATTAGTAGACAAAGGAATCATTACAATAAAAAATGTGAAATTTTTAAAGTTTTGTTTTAGTGTTTTTTTTTTAATGCGAATTAAAAGTCTGCCCTCATGAAAACAGAATTTTTTTAGCAGAAATTTAGCAATATAAACTATTATTTACATTTTATTAAATTTGAGGTAAATATAGCAAAAATGTTGTTAATATTACAGTTTTTGTTTGCTATTTTAGTCTACAAATGTTTAATAAAAGTTTTTGCTAATATTACAGAGTAAAATGATATTTTCAATTAACTAAAATTCACTTCGAATATAACTAAAAGTTTGATATAATTTTTATTAAAAATATAAATTATGTTTTTTTCGACCTTTAATTGTACAATGAAAATGAAACTTATTCAAGTTCGAGGCCATACTCTATATATCTTTATTAGGATATTGTCCTAACAAATAATCTATAGAGTTTTTGTTTTCAAATTTATTAATTGTCCTCTTTAGAAATGTGATGAACAAAACAAAACAAGTGTGAAAATAAAAAGGAGAAAAAACAAAAAACGTGTATTGTACATCTACCAAAGGTAGACCTTGCACATAACAAACAAGTTGTCTATTTATTTTGATCAATGGTGATAATATTTTATTCGAGCTCATATATTAGTTCTCATTTAGTTAGAAACTAGTTTATATGAATGTTTGATGTTTTGCATGGGATTGTCACTTCTTTCAAAAGGTGTTCGGATGATGGGAACCTAGTAAATTCCCGAAATAGATCTATCAACACATTCCTGAAAGTGGTCAATTAATAAATTTGAAAACAAAAACTCTATAGATTATTTGTTAAGACAATATCCTAATAAAGAAATATAGAGTATGGCCTCGTACTTGAAAAATTTTCATTTTGTTAAAGGAGTTATGATACTTGCTATTTTTTTGTATTGGATTTTTTTAGGATTGACTGAAAGAAACAACAAATGCGAGAAAGAACAAGAAATACTTTTTTGTTATTTCAAAATAAAATGTAAACAAAACAAACAATATTGCCCACGTTTTGTTCCCACAAAAACCGTCAAAAAAAAGCTAAAACCCGCTACTTTCGATCAAAAACTAAAAAAGTTGGGCAGCAGTGCTAACATTTAATCTGGAAATGTCAATTTTAAGTTAAAAATTTTTATATTTTTTTTGACAGTCTAATATTATTTATCGATAACACACGTATATTTGTTTGATATATCAAGATTTTTTATGGTATAATCATACTCTTTACACTTAGTCAGTTTTCCTATGCAAATATTATTTGCACTGTTCTCCAGTATAGAAAAAATGCAAAAAATAGCAAGTATCATAACACCTTAAGAGATTTATTTTTACTGTTCTTATTGTATTAATATTTGGCACAAAAAATCTGCTCAATTTAGCAGTTTTTTTTTTTGCAAGAGCATTTTTAACTAATTTTTAGTAGTTTTTTGTTTGCTACTTGTACAGGTTTATTTATATGAGTGTATATAAAAAATATAAATAAAAGCATTTTCATTTGTTTCGCGGTTTTCAAAAAAGTTTCCGGATAACGTTTTGCAACAAAAAATTAATAGTTCTCTAAAACTTTGAAATAATTATTACAAAGCCTATCGATCTTAAAGAACAAAAACGTTTTGAAATTTAACGTTTTCGTGATAAGGGTATTAAATCTGACAAAACAGCAATTAAGTAGTTAAGTAGTTTAAGTAAGTAGTTGAGTAATAAATTTAATCCACTTGTGCAACTTCAATTGAAAAATATGATAAAAATGCACTATTAAAAATAAACTGCGAAAATTTTTTGTGTTTCAAATGACCCGAAATAGCGATTTTTATTATTAACCCTGCATTAATATCCTTATATAAGGTGGCGCAAAAATAACCTTCCGATGTTTTTTTTTATTATGTATTTATTATGTATAGCATTTTCTGATAGGAGGATTACTTTTGCGCCACCTTATACAACTTACACCATTACTACACTTAGGAAATTATGTTGGTAAAGACGACAGCAATTGCAGTCAAAAACAAATGAAATTTCATTTAAAAAAAGGACGACTTACATTTCATTAAATTCAACTAACATTGTCATTTGTTTTTTAATGTTCAAAAAATGACTAACATTGTAGTAAAAATGAACCACATGGTAGTAAAAAATAAACCAAAAATTTTTTTTTTTATTTTTTTAAATAACAAATAACAACTGTAAAAAATGAATGTAAAATCATAAAACAGTCATTTGATGTGAGTTGTTTTTTAAATGAACTACAATGTTAGTTAAAAATTTTATTTGTTCTACAAATGACTTACATTTACATTAAAAATAATGAAACTGTATTACAACCCAAACAACTACATATTTTTAAAGCAGAAGTTCCCTGAGTGTATCGTTGGGTGTATTCCACCAGTACTTCATATCAGTTAAATTCAATTATTCAAATAATATTTTTTTTTTTCAATAATGAACTCCAAAATACAGAAAAAAAATTTAATTTTATAAGTTCGGCAATTCATTTAGTTTAAATAATATTTTGTTGATATACATCTCTCTTGAAAAAAGCACAAATTCAGCCTTATGAGTGGATTCCACCCAGACGATAGTAATGTAGGGTTAAGTGGTTTACTATCTTTAGATATGCTTTTAACTTCTATTTCATATTTGAATAGATCATGAAAATTTTTGGAGAAAAAATCGTAGAAATAAAAAACTCCTTGCCTTATATTGTACATGTGCAAAATTTACTTTAAATGTCTTTTCTCAAAACAAGATATTGAAAGTCGGATGCCACTATGCAGCCTTAATAAGAGAACCGATTTTCAATCGTTTTTTTTTTTTTTTTGTTTGTATAAGAACTAAAACGTGAAGTCCTTAATGTAGAGACATTTTAAAATTTTTGCTTAGTATTTTTTTGAAAATCAAAAATCTACAACTTATTTGGTCGTTTTTTTAAATTTTTGAGTTTACCCTCGTACCAGTTTAATGCAAATCAAAAATTTAAAAATCCGGCAACATTATGTACTAAAGAATTTATTTGTATGTGACACAAAATTTTTTTTCTCAGATGAATAGCCAAGGCTCCACAATGTCCCCCGATTTTCTATTTAAAAATAGTGTATATGATGAAATGGATTTCCCATGGTATTCCGAATTCTTAATGATAATGATTAGAATAATATCTAATTACAAGTTTGATATAATTTTTATTAAAAAATAAAAATTATATTTTTTTCGACCTTTAATTGTGCAATGAAAATGGAAATTATTCAAGTTAGTGGCCATACTCTATATTTCTTTATTAGGATATTGTCTTAACAAATAATTTATAGAGTGTTTTTGTTTTCAAATTTATTATTTAACCTTTTCCGGAATGTGTTGATAGATATATTTCGGGAATTTTCTAGGTTCCCATCATCAGAACACGTTTTGAAAGCGGTAGCAATCCCTTGCCAAACATCAATCATTCATATAAACTAGTTAACTCACTACATGAGAACTAATATATGAGCTTGAAGTTAAAGATTATAACCATTGATTAAAAAAATAAATTAAAAAATTGTTTGTTATGTGCAAGGTCCACCTCTGGTGGATATTCAATACACGTTTTTTGTTTCTTTCCTCCTCTTTATTTTTTGTTTCATTTGTAAACAAAACAGGGGGAGTTTTTCTATCGCAAAAACAATTTTTTTATTACACCATTTTTTATTTTTTATAATTGCTTAAATATTGCAATTTTTGTTTTGATTTCTAAAAAAAAGTTATAACCCAAACGGATATGCTATGGTGCTTACAAAACAACAGCGAAACTCGTTAAAAAAATATAAATTTTTTATTAAAAAAAAAAAATTTCCGTTTAAATTTTTATTTTGGGAAAACAGTTGGAAATATATATAAGAATTTTACTTTTTTTAATAACTTAAAAATATGCATGTTTTATGTAAAGGTTTATAGGCCATTAAATTGTGCTTATGAAAAATATGGCTATTGTTCAATTGTTTGTTTGCCGTCGAGTTTAAACTTTTTTTTTTCTTTGTTTTAATTTATATAAATTTTTTGTTCAATGTTTCTTTTTTACTTACATACTACATTCAATTTCCACATGGTTTCTAAATATAAACCATTGACATTTGGGTTTTCTGCTCGACATGTTATCGATTTACCATCATCATCTGTTGTTGGCACAAAACTCAATTCAGAACGTGTTGTATTGTTCGATATGTCATCCTGTAAAAAGCAAAAACACACACAAAGAAAAAATTAAAAAAAAAATTATGAGAAAAAATTGTTTAAAAGTTTAAATAATTTGACCCTTAAACAATGATAATATAATTTTGAAAATTACTCTTTTTTTCGTAGTAACTTTTTTCAACGCTTCTATTGTTTCAACGGAAAATATATTTAAATTGTATTTAAAGCACATGTGACATAAACTATACACATTTTTATATGATGGTTTCATAAAAGATAATAAATATCGCGAATTCTATAAAACTTTTCACTCTGGAAATTCCTATTTAACCATTTAAGTGTAAACTGATACGCAGAAAGTAGTTTATAATAAAATCTATTTAAAAAAAAAAATTACACTCATAAAATTTTGTAATTCTTTGTTTGTAGTTTAATATACAATTATAAATTAAATATTTTTTTTATCTTAGCTCATACAAAGTAAAATAGTAAATTCCAAATAAAAGGTAGCAAAACAACTTATTGCCCCAGTTAGTACTAACGAGTGGAGTTTTTCTCGGTGGGTTTTCTCCGATCTTTATGAAATTTAGATACGCGATAAAGGAGAAAAAAATAAAGGACACGTTTTTCTTCAGCGGATTTTGGAGACGCATTTACTGAAACCCACATCTATAAAGGGGTGGAAACCACATCTGTAGGGGTGTTTTCTTATTTTATCGGAAGACGCTCCACCTAGGGATGGCTATATCTCAAAAAGTAGGAAGAGCTTATAAATGATTAGGGTACCTTGAAAGATTCTCTAGCTGATTAATGCATCAAACATATTTGTAGCTGAAATTTAAGCGGTTCATTTTTAATTACAAAAATAGAATTTTTAGCCGATTTTTGCATAATTAACCCACCTCGGGATGGCCATATGTAATAGGAGCTTATCCAAGATTAGGGTACCAATCTCTTCCATGGAAGAATCTCTAGCTGATTAATGCATCATTCATATTTGTAGATAGACTTTAAGGGGTTAATTTTTTAGTTGAAAATAGCATTTTCAAAAAAGGAAAGTGATGGACATATCTTGGAAAGTAGGAGGAGCATATCCAAGATTATGGTACCAATCTCTTCCTTGGAAGACTCATTAGCAGATTCATTCATCAAAAATATTTTTAGACATGTAAAATCCAAATAACAGGTTGGAGAACAACTTATACTGTTTTATAACAGGTTCTATTTTCTGTTCTACAAATGATTCTTTTTATATGGAATTTGTCCTTTGTGCAATAGGTTCTTTACCACCAAAATGAAATAGGTTGCTTTAGAACCGCTTCTAGAATCAGTTAAAGAACAGTTTCTGTGACAGTGACACCTTAGATTTCAACTCCCAGGCACCTGTTCTAGAACCGGTGCTATGCAACCGGTGGTAAAAGTAACTTTTCTAGAATAGTTTCAAATATAATGTGTTCTAAAAAATGTTGCTGGGTATCAAAACCCTATTTTAAACACCTTTTACATTTTTTTTTTTTTCTTTCTAAAATTTATTATTTTATGTTAGCTCTCTTCGTTTCTAGTTAAAACTCTAATTTAAATTAAAAATATTTAAGTTTTTTGTATATGGAACATTCAATGAGAGAACGTTCAAAAACGGAAATTTTTTTGACCACCATCCCTTTGATTTTGTTAAAATTTGGCATACGTAACTCTAGGATATATATAACAATCTGCGGGAAATATACAAGTCACTGGTATGGTAACGTGTATGTATGAACATGTCCTAGTTTCGGTTCTGCTATATAAAAGTGAACGGTGCTTTGTAACATGGGCTTGTCATATGAGGTGGCAATTGCTGCATGTGGAGCACTTTGTACCGTCGCGAATAACTTGACGAAGGTAACCTATCACCGTACAGACAGAAATTAACATGCTACGGAACAAGTTAGAAGTAGGTAGCGTTAGGATTTATGTGATATGCAACAGTGGGAAGAAAATTATCACGTGACTGGTGTAGGTGTACGTATCGTAGAACTAGAGACATATTATTGAAGGAAAACTTAGTTTGAAGGGTATAGTTCTGCGACGTACCATTACACTGGTCTAAGATGTACATGTCGCCGGGCATGGGAAAAGTAATTAGCAAGTAACATGTCACTTTTTATTCAGCGTGTGTCGTATTATGTACGGTTTGCTAAACAGCCTGTCTGGAACCAGTCACTGCACTTATTCAAAACAGTGTGGCATAGCACCTGTTTAAACCTTCAAAAAGAAACACCAAAAATAAATTTTAAAACTAGTTTATTTTGTCTATAACCAACAAAAAACTATAACATTGAATTCATTGTAACAATTTAAATTTGTAAGTTTGTACATAAACTTGTCAAAAAGTCCGGCTGTTCAAAATATAGATTTTATATATTTTTTTTTTTTATTTGTTAACACTGGTATATCAAACAATTTCTACGATTTTTTTTTTTTGTTCCAACACTTCTAAAAAGCACTCCATGAACAATTTAATTTTGTATGCTGCATTATAATTCTAGTTTACAATAATATATTTTTAAAAAGAAAGAGCTGCAACAAAACAGCACAACTTTAATGTATAACTTATAAAGCAGATTAACGAAATATGTACTCAATTTGAATTTTATACCCAAAGAAATTCTTAACAATCGCCAATTACTTGCACATAAAAATCGTCACCAAAAAACTTGTAAAGTATATTAACAAGATATTTCAAAATCAATTTGCAAAACTTTGGCAATTTTAATTTATATCCTTGTAAAATGTTTCACGATGAATACGTTATGCAAAAAATTATATTCTGGTGATATACATATTTCTAGTTTTTTGGTAAAAATATTTTATGTGTAAAATCGTCAAAAAAAATCGCTTATCACTCGAAAAATCGTCATAAAAATTGCCAGTCGCCATTTCAAAAATAACTTGCCAATCGCGTTTTAAAATCGCCACGTTTGGCGAGAAATCGCCATATCTGAAAACCCTGATCCCAATCCAAACAGTTCCGTATTCAGTTCTTTTGAACCAATGAAGTGTTACGTCTTCATTTCTACTGTCACAAAGTCGGTACAGATAAAATTCCTTCAGTGTTAGGTCCATTTTGTAGCAGTCAAGGCACTTAACCCTTTGGTACTAATTGTCATGTTTTCATCCACTGCTAACGGTTTTGAACCAGTTCAACTTCAACTGCAACGACCTTAGTGGCTTTAGTACACTTTGTTACTTTTTCTCCAGTTACATGATATATCTGGTTAAAACCAGTGAATGCTTTTCACCAATTTTGGTTTCACCAGTTTCGTGACGTGCTCCCCAATTACCACATTGGATAAATCGACCCTTCACTTCCCACAGAGTCACTACGGTCTCCAATTCCTTAAATTTGTGTAAACAAATTGCGTTTTTTTACCGTTTTTTAATTTTTTAACAAATCAAAAAAAATTCTAGAAAAAAAAGTAAATTTTGAAGAGAGATATTTCCCAAAGTAGATGAACCATTTCAAAGATTTAAAAAGCATATAAAAGATTAAATTGTCTAATTTACAATTTGTAATTAAAACATAACCACTTTCTTGTGAAAATGCATTCATAATGCATATGCAATTTCTGATTGCATTTTGCACTTTTCCCCACTTTCTATTGTTAAAGCCTTATCATTTTTAAAAAATTTTGTAATCGTCTTAATAAACAACAACTTTGACACTTTTGGGAGCGCACGGCTGACTATATTTAATGATTTTTTTAAAAAATAACTTCGTACATTCTTCCATATAAAAAGAAAAGTTTTTAGTATTTTTAAAATAATTTTTATTTATATCATAAAAATCTTAACAGCACTAAATTTTGATTAGCATTATCTTCTGAAGTCTATTGACTATTTTCATAATTTAATTTACGATTTGAAATACAAAATAACGTTTCTTTTCAAAATTGAGTTTGAAATGCAAGGCTTCTAGAAAAAAAGGCGTGATTTTTGAACCGCAAATCGGAAACTAGACAACTAAGGCTTTCAAATAATTTTTAAATTATGGAAATAGTCAATTTAATTAAGAAGAAAGAGCTCTTCAAAGTTCAGTGCTGTTATGATTTTTTTTTAAATAATAAAAAAAAAAATTAATTATATCGAAAAATGTAGTAAGCTATTTTTTGGAAAAATTATTAGAAAATAGTTAGAATTCTGATCCTAAAAAAGCCCAAGTAGTTATTTATTCCAAAAATAATGATTTTTTTGCAAAATCAAATTGGAGGTAAACAGTGCAAAATGCAAAAAAAAAAAAGTGGTTGAATTTTAAATTCGCAAGCAAAAAGTGGTTTAAAATCGGAAAGATGATTATTAAAGCTTTCATAAGTTTTTTAAAATCTTTGAAATAGTCCACTTACTTTAAAAAATATTATTTAACAAATTTCTCTAATTTAAACATGTTTTGGTTTTTAAAAACTGAAAAAACTGCAATAAAAACACGAGTTTACAAAATTTGCAAAATGAAAAGAAAGCGGTAGTGACTAATATACATCCTCGAGAATACGTACACAAAACACAAAGATTTTGGCCGATCTCTCATGGAATGTACGATATGTATTATTAAATTAATTATGTTTTAGTTATTGTGTATTCTATGTTAAAAGAATAAATAAACATTTAACAAAAATTATTCTAAACAAATAAAACAATAAATTTCGCATTTAATAATTCACATTTGTCATAAATATTGATCAACAGTGAACTGAATACATTTTTTATTTACTTAAATTTTGTTCAATGAACCAAAATTTATATAACAAAAATGTATTTATTAAAATAAATAACATTAATTAAGCTTCATTTGTGTCAAACAGTTCATGCAAATTTTATGAAATATTTAACAACACTGCGAGTGATTTAAAAGGAAATGAAATTAATGAACCAAAATAGTATTAAATAAAAAATAATAATAATAATAAAAAAACCGTAAAAAAATTTAATCATATATTGCAGTTAGGAGTTTTAAATTGAATACAGATTTAAAGCCAAATATTCATTAATAACACTGTGCTAGTTTTGATAACTTTTTTTTGCCGACAAACGGGGCACCCGGTGGGTTAAACTAAATCGACTGTGCTGAATCGAATGGCGTTTACCGTTTTTTTAGGTTAGCTCTTAAAAAAAACTTAGGGGGGGGGGGGGGTTAAAGTTTCCCCCTTTTGGCCTGTTCTTGCAGAATACTGGTATATAAAACTATGTTCTCTTACATCTGAGGTGTAGGGTGTGTTCAGCAACTTTGTAGAAAATATTATGCCAAATATTTTTGTGGAACATATTAACACTCTAACTGCCCCTCATAACGGCTTTTGTTGGCTTATTCTAACAAATCGTAAAAAACACCCCGAAAAAGGGGAAGGGCGGGCATAAAATGTTCCACAAAAATATTGGCCATCAAATTTTACTATATACGTCAGAACACACCAAAACCCAAAACTTAACACAAACACCAAAAACGAATCAAATTCAAGATTGCCCACACACAAGGTATGCAACCATATATGGTGAAATAAAAAAAAATCAAACTACATATTAATTTTAATTTTTTTTTTTTTATTTTGTTATTCATTTTGACATTCTGACGTTTAATATTTGAAATGCAGTTAGCATATTTTCAATTAAAATTCGCCAATTTTCAGACCGATGATTTCCTAAAACATTTTCAATAACTGATTTTATACAATTCCAGGCCAATAGCTCGATATCATTTAATGCAACTTCAAATTGTTGGTACTTCATAAGACAACGAATGTCCCGGTCCATTAAGTATTCCTGTGAAAAAAAAAAAACATTATGATATATATATATTAAAATTTGAGTTAATAAAGTAGTTTAGAGTACATACCGTCTTTTACTTTCATGCCGCTTAATCGTGGAAAAATGCGGCGCAATTCAGAAAAAGCCTTCCCATCTGGGTTCAATGCTTTTATAAATTTTTTTTACGATTCCCAGCTTGATGTGGAGAGGAGGAAGCAAAATCTGTTCTACAGGCATAAGTGGAATTTCAATAATATTATTTCTATTCAATTTGATTTCCTCACGTAAAGGCCAATCCGTGTATTATACTGATCGCACATGAAACACATGTTTTTTGTATAGCCCAGTTGCATGCCTCTTAAAAGTGCCACCACTTTAAAATCTGCACATATTTTCCACTTGTGGTCTTTATATTTAATTAATTCTAATATTTTTTTCATTGATGAGTATGTCTCTTTAGTAAAACTGCTTTTAAGCTACTTTTGGACGAATCAATGAATAATCGCCAATCTCCTGAACTATATTCATTTTGTATTGTTAAAATCAAGCCACGGATGTCAGTACAATACGCGAGAGAATTATTCTCAATAGATCTAAAAAAAGTTGTAAATTTACGATGGCGATTTATTGCCCCGTATATTTTTACATCGGGAGCCAAAATATTAGCTTGTTTTAAATCTTTTGTCAAAAGAATGCTCTGTCTTTGTGATAGTTTTAGGCGCCGTATCATTGTATCCAGACGATTTTGCGTGATTTCATTGTGACTGCATGGAACCGTGATGTTTGAAAAGATTCATATACTGAGGAAACTATTTTCTCTTTGGTTTCGGTTATCCGGCACAGGAGTTTCATTACAATGTGGCATCGGAAATTGAGCATATATTGTTGCAGTGTAAGATATAGAACCCACATTTTTTCTGTTCATACCTGCTGTTATGATTTATGCACGCATAACACTCACCTTCAACATGTAGTATGGGATATATCCAAATCATTGGAACACCAAATGGCATCGCGTCTCCATCTTTTTTCCATTTTTTTAATGGTAAATGCAAGTTGTACACACTATCGAGGGTGTCCAATTCTACCACATTTTTTTTTTTTTATTTTATTAATTAATAATCATATAATTACAAATTATATACTATTACCCTAACCGAGCACTAGCTACAATGGCCTTCGGCGCGTTGTAGCGAAAACAGACCAGTGCCTCTGGTGGGAATCGAACCCACGACCCCCGCACTGATAAGCCAGCACGCTACCAACTAGCCTACCGGGGCGCACAACTTCTTACCACATATAACACTTAAAGAAAAATATGATTCATACAAGTTTATTATTTCAATAGTAATTTTACGGCGACTGGGCATAATTGTAAATTTTCCACACACGTAACAAAAGTAGTTAAATTTATTACACGCCTCCATCTTAGATATTTAAGTATAACCGACTTGATAAGAGATTTTCAAAAACTTTAAAGTTAGACTTATTTTTAATACATCTTATTTTTCAAAATTAGTACCACTGTACAATGTTATAATTAAGGGTTTGCCGAAAAAAAAAAAAATAACGGTAAAGAAATAAACCCGATTTGAGGCAGATTTCTAACGATTTCTTAGACCTTTAAGTGTAACTTTGTAAGAATGTTTTGAATGGGCTAGGTCCAAAAATGGAACAAGCTAGTTAAAACTTGGAATATATATTAAGGATTACAAAAAATATAAAATAATTTAGGAAGCAATAATAACTAAATTAACCCTTAATGAGCAGTCTTGAATATGATTAGTTTTTGTTGTTTGTGTTAAGTTTATGGTTTTGATGTGTTCTGACGTATATAGTAAAATTTTATGGCCAACATTTTTGTAGAATATTTCATGCCCTCTCCTCCCCCTTTTCGGGGTGTTTTTAACGATTTGTTTAGAATAAAGTCAAAACATGCCGTTATGAGGGGCAGTTAGAGGGTTAATACGTTCCACAAAAATATTTGGCATAATATTTTCTACAAAGTTGCTGAACACACCCTACACCTCAGATGTAAAGAAAACATAGTTTTATATACCGGTATTCTGCAAGAAACAGGCCAAAAGGGGGAAACTTTAACCGCCCCTAACTTTTTTTTAAGAGCTAACCTAAAAAACGGCGAAACGCCATTCGATTCAGCATAGTCGATTTAGTTTAACCCACCGGGTGCCCCGTTTGTCGGGTTTTTCAACTAGCATAGTGTAATTGTTGATGGATTTCAAAAAATTTGCAAAAAAAATAAAATATTTTTAAATTGGGATAAGAAAATTAAATTTGATAAAAAAGTATATAAATACACTATGCAACCACTTTTTAAAGTTCAAATTTTGCATAATACAGAATGTTTTATATAAAATACAACTACGAGTTTTTTGGACAAGAAAGTTAACGACTTTTAATGATATTTTTTAAAAAAGTCTTACTAGATTTTTCCATATAAAAATCCAAAATTTAAGTTTATTTTACGATTTTCAATTTTTTTGTACAAAATATGAAAAAAAATTAAGACAGTATAGCACTTTGAACAGTTATATCTTAGACAGTTTTGGGCGCATTTCAATAATTTTAAAAAGCGTTTGAACTGTATTATTGTCTTTCAAAATATTTCCGTTCAAAACAATTACTTATTGATCATAATGTAAATACAATTAGTTGTAATCCAAATGCACTTTTTAAATGAATTTTTAAGTTTATTACCCTACTTCGATTTCTAAGCTGTTTCTATTTTTGCAATATATAGAGTTATTCTAGTAATTTCGATATTGTAATTTTTGAGATACGCAGCTTGGATTTTTCGAAACAGAGCTTTTGTGAAGATTACTTATTTTTAAATCGGTAACAGTAGTTAACTTGCGTTCCCCGAACACATCAGAACCTTATTAAGTTCTATTAAATATGCATTTTGCAAAATTATAATTAATACAAAAATGTAATGCTGGAAACGGTCTTGAAAATGCTTGAAAAAATTGCATTTGCATGATCTTTTAACATCAAATATTAACCGTCTAACTGGCAAACGATATTTTGCAACGAAATTCATACCATGTGCTGCACTCGAAAAACAAATAATAAGTTCTTCAAAAAAATTGTTTATCGTTGCCTAATTTAGGCGATATGAGCCAAAAAAAATTTTTGGGTAGGACTTTGGAAACTAAAGCATATAAAAGAGAAGTTTTGGACAAAAGATATTTCTTTTACCAAGATATAACCACGCTTGAAAAACTATTTATTCTCTGCTCCTATTTAAGAAGATATCGGGATTTTCGCTTTTTGGAAAAAAGCGAAATTAGGCGAAAAGTATCTTAACTTTAATTTATATTGTTCAAACTTCAACGCTTTGCTATTAATACTTAATGTCTTCTTTCTGCAAAATTTCATAAAAATCCGTCTATTAGTTTATAAGTTACGACGATGGTCCTTCAGAGGAATCCTGATAAAATCCAGTGAGTCCTTGGACTAAAATAAGAATTTATTATTAAAGATAAAGCTTCAATCTTACTTATATTTTATTATAAAGAGTTTTTAGACAACTTAAATTGTTTTTTTTTTGATTTTTGAAATTTTGAAATTTTACGAAATTTTTACTTTGAAGCTTTCTCGCTTCCAAACCATGGACGGCACACGAAAAATTTCTTCACAAAATATTTAACAAAGTTAGCTTTTCTATCGGAATATTTCTAAGTATAAAACGCCCATTTGACGTATTTGAGGTAAATTTTATGAAGACTGCCCTGAGTCAGCCTTACCCGTTAGAGGGTTAAGAATACAATGCAACTTTTCAATTTCTTTATAAAATATTAAAATCCGATGTAACTGTTAGAGCTTTAGCTGTTTAAGGTACTATACTGTATTAATGAATTTTCATATTTTGTAATAAATAGGGGAATGATGTGTACCATGAAACGATTGATATATCAACAGTTATATCTCTACAAAAAAATTACATGTTCCATCTTAGTTGAAAAAGAGATATAATTGTATATAAGCGTACTTAAATCATCTTCATTAAAATTTTAAATAAATTTGAAAGTTTCAAAATAATCGAAAATTTTCACATTTTGAAATTTAGTTTCATGGTACCACTTTTGGGTGAATCTTGCCCATAAACCATGCAAATGGCACTTAAGAAAAAAAACGGTCGATCTTAGATTTTTTGTTTATAACATATCCAAATTTCATTGAAATAGAGGAATGCATCAGTTCGGATACTTTCCTTGCCGATCCAACTTAATCATTGCAAAGAGAAGGATGAATATATTTTTACTCTAAACTTTATATATTTTTATTATTCTTATTTATTCATGTTTGAATTAAAAAACATGCCGGACTATTGGTGGGTGCCTTAATCTTTTTTACTCCATAAAGTCTTTAAAAAGATTAAATCCTACAAAATATTTTTATTAAATTTTTAAAAAAAATTCATATTTTATTTAATTTTCCTTTTTCAATATATTTTCCGTCACTCAACTAAAACTAAAATCTATTTCAACACTTGTCGAAAAAAAAACCACTTTATTTCATTTTTATGCAAATTTTCTAAATCAATACAAACAAATAAATGGTTAACCCACGTATAAATTTCCAAATAACAAAAGAAACATTTTGTATGAAAAAAGTTTTTAAATTAAAACATAATATAAATTTTTTCTGTTTTATATTGGTATTTGGTGGTTTTATTTAGATTACGCGTAAACGGAAATGAAAATACATTTCCGCTAACCGTTTGTCTGGATGTATGTGTGCGTGTTTAATGTTTTTGTTTTTTTGCTGCATATTGAGAACAACTTCAACGATGAATGTTGGTATACATTTCATTTATATTTTTTTGTTTGCAGTTGATCTATTTTGTTTAGCAAAAAAATAAGAAAAAATAATGACTACTACGATTACTACACCACAATTGTGGTATTGACTATAATAAAACATTTAAATCACATTATCGTTGTTTAGTTAAGACTTAATGCACACATAGAGCACACATGGTCTGGAATGACCAAACGCATAAAAAAGGACTTCTAAGAAGTTAGTACAAGTAAGGAAAGCACTTTAATTTCTTATTTAAAAAAATCCATTTTCATAAAAATTATTATACGCCGTAAGGAAATATGTCAATTTAAAATTATGATTTAAGTGAATTACCATATTTCATTAATTCTTTCCTAATTTTCTAGAAAAAACATTTTATTTGAATGTGAGTATTAAGCGGTTTAAACGCCATTAAAAATAACCATTAGACTTTATACATGCAGAGAAAATATATGATTGAATATGATTGAGGACAAGAAATTATTATATTATGATTCTGGCAATCATAATATGCTTCTGTATGAGCATATTGTAAACAATAAGGACGATTTTTTCATCACGTAGGATTACAATATTGTTATGAGGATCATATTGTGATTGTTATGCTTTTCAACCTTTATTTTCTCTGCGTCTGCGCAATACATTTTAAACCGTCCCATCTCTTAAACAAGAATAACGATTTTTTGTAATTGATTTATTTGCAAATGTTAATACTAACTTTATACGGAGATTATTTTTCAGAAAATTGTGATTTCAGCCTACGTGTGTTATGTATACTAGTATACTGACATTTTATTTAAATGCACCCTCAACAATTTCAAACAAACAAAAAACTAAATAAAATAGAAATGTTAAAAATGTTAATGTATTTTGCTATTCATTCTATCAATTTGTATTGAGGAAGTTTGAAAACAAAAAAAAAAAAAACAAACCAGTAAGGAAAACTTAATGCAAACGGATATTTAAATGAAAATAGGAAAAAGTTAATGCAAGGAAAATAAATAATATTCGAATCTAAAATGCTCTATCTTTTTTGATATTCAAAAAAAGAAACACTTTAAGTGACATTAAAACTGTCATTTTGTTAAGGAATTATAGCAGAAATAAGTTATGGGATATTAATGCCTTTTGAAATCAATCGAGGAGGTGTCTGAGCTTTTTCCGATTGTCGTAACTGTTCGCCTTTTATGCGACTTTTCCAGAATAGATTTTCCCACCTTTATTTTAAATATTTCAAATAAGTGACAAGCTACAATTTACATAGACAGTATGGGTACCAACATTTTTGTTTTCTCTAGTACTTTGCTTTCAGTAATTTCACACATGTTTCTATAAAAAGATGTAATGATTTTTGAACCCACGTTTCAACAATTGAAGCCAATTTTAATCGGGAGACTCTTCTTGTGAGTCGAAAGCAAAACGATTGAACTTTAAAAACAAAGGGCGAGTTTAAAATATATTGAGCTATCTTAAACTCTAAATATTCAGAACTACTTATACATTTTTTAAACACTGTTTGTTTAAATTGTCCAGAAACTTTTTTATTGAAATTTTCAGCATTTTCCTAATTTCATTATTTTATTTTATTAAAAATTTTCCGAAATTAGTAAATATTAAACCAGGTTTCCTACTCCCGCCATTTTTAAAAATATTAAAACTGATTCCATATTTTATTTTTATCATATCTGATTATTAATACTGTAAGATACCAGTATAAAAACACAATTACATATCATTACTTTTTGGACTACCAGTAATGACACCAGCTTAATATATGCATTACCTTAATACAAATAGTAATAACTGAAAATTTACTAATTTCCGCATTATTTCAATATAAAAAATAATGCATTATATATAAATATTCATTTTATCATTATTTTAAATATAAATATCATTACTTTAAACATGAAGGCATATGATGAGATTTAGGGAATAAAGTAATGTCCTGAACATTTAAAGCCGAACATGAGCATATTCCTGTAGTTTAAAATGTTATTGTTCTCAGAAACTTCACAAATACCTGGTAATTGGTCTATGCCACACAAAATCTAGTATGATATTGTCGTATTATATTTTATTTGTTGCATTGCATAAAGTTTGATAACTTTCATGATAGACAATACAATTGTTTCATTGGCATCACCCAAATCATCAGTTGTCCGCAAAAGAAAACTATAACTGGTTTAACTCCAACCGAGACATTACATGCAACAGACAAAATCAACCTTATAAGAATTTGTCTGCCTTAGTCTTATGTTAACAATTTCCAGTTAGCTACTAGCAGCGGCTTTAACTGATAACTGTTTGTTAAATATTAACTGGACATTCAGTAATCGAGCCTGAGTGTATAAACTGGCTGATTTGGTAAATATAATTATAAAATCAAACGATTTCATATCAATATATCTTGTGTATCATTATATGTAGTGTGTGTTTGTTGTACTTAAATTTGTAAACTTTTTTATACATTCATATATTTATAATATATTTCTACCTCAACTCCAAAATCTAATATGATATTGTCAATATAAGATTTTATTTGTTTCTTTTCAAAAAGTTTAAACATTTGATGATAAACAATTTCATTGGCATCACCCAAATTTTCAATTGTCCGCTCTCCTCATACAAACATTATTTGTTGGCATATATGTTGTTTTTACAAATTGTAACACAAAAAAATACACATACTATATATAATGATATACAGAATATGTTGATATGTTTTGATTTAGGTTTACCAAATAATAATAAGGTTTTACAAATCAGCCAGTTTATGCACTAAGGCAGATAAATTCTCATAAAGTTGTTTTTGTCTGTTGTATGTAATGTATCGGTTTGAGTTAAGTCAATTATCGTTTTATTTTTCGGACAACTGAAGGTTTTGGTGATGCCGATGAAACAATTGCATGATCTATCATGAAAGTTAGCAAACTTTTTGAAAAGAAGAAATAAAATAAAATATAATAATATCATAAAAGATTTTGGACTTGAGGTAGAACAATATTCCAACAAAATATTTTTTTTTTAATAAGATGTGCCCACTCGACAATCGAACCTAAGACTAATCTTTGTCAACTGCTCTACACATGATAGCTATCTCGACATGATAGAGAAAAACATAAATGACTTGCTTGCGCAAAACGTCATTACTTTGCAGTAGTTATATATGTACTTTCTAGAGTTACAAAATAACGAGTCTAAAGTTAGATTTTTGAAAAAATTTTAAATCTTATGTTATATTTAAAGATAAATGCTTATGGATAACGCATTATGTTATACATGTTAGATAAAGGAATAAATGTCTTGCTTGAATAGTATGTCATTAGTTTATATTTAACAAAAAATCTAAAATAAGAAGTTTTATATGTACTTACTAGAGTTTAAAAGAAAATCAGTCTAAGAATAGATTTTCAAAGCAATTTTTTTATTATTTCTTTAGATTTAAAATAATAACAAAAACAAGTACTTATGGGTACTTGTTTTGAAATGATGTGAAAACTAACAAGTTATTAGTAAGTCCTTATTAATTGTAGTAAAGTAATGCAGAGGGCAACCTGATATCATTATTGGCAGTCCGAACAATAATGGCATGTCGTTATCATTTGTGTTAAAGCAAAGAGGACAACCTGGTGTCATTACAGGTAGTCCGCAGAGTAACGACATGTAATTACCGTTTATTTGACAACATGGGGACCTATGTTGGAAACCTGTGAGGGCACATTTTATTAAAAAAAAGAAAATTTATAAAAAAATAGGTTTTTAATAAATTTAACTTTTTGAAAATTTTTTTCAGACTCATTACACATATTTTTTATTCCCCGTAAGCTGTTTAGTAATAATATGTCATTATTTGTCGCAACAACGCCATATAAAAGTTTTGAAATTTGCAATGGCAATTGAAAGTACTTGACATTACCAAATATGTGCCACTTATATGGTGATGCTTTTACTTTTCTATACTGAGATAATAAGAGGAACAGAAAGCTTAAAAATTCTCAAATGAAGAAGTGTGGGGGCCAAAAGTTGTAATTAGTAAAAAGTACCTGTGAATTAGTACAAAACATAAAATAAATAGCTTTAGCAGAAAATTGACAAAAAGTGCTAAATATCGGCCAAAAGATTTATATATTTTTCAAATATTTTTAAACAAACTAAACACATTTTTAAGTATAACCAACTTTTACTCATTAAAGTGTTTCTCACAAAATAAGGTCAAATTCATAAAAAAAGGGTTTGGGATTTTTTTTAATATACACTTAAACATGTCACGACAAAATTAGGATTTAAATAATACTTAAATAAAATAGTTTCAAATTGATCTGATCAATGCCGCGCCATAAAGAAATTTTGCCTGGGTCAGAGGCAGGCGCGGTTTTAAGGGTGGGGAAAATGGGAAATTTACAAAAATGTAAAACAGATTAAAAAATTAATTAAAAATACTCTAATTTCCCTCCCAAACCTTTTCGTGGATCCGCGCCTGGTCAAAGGTTAATAGATAAATTTCGTATAACTTGGAGTGAAATTTTTTCCTTATTTTAGATTCCGTGCTTACAAGGTCAAAATGATTTTAAACAGTTTTAATAGAATTCTGTGCAAACAATTTAGATTTTTGTAGAGAACTGCAATTTTATAGATTTATATGCAATGACATATTAATTTTTTATGCTTTTTATTTCAACTCCACAACATCTTTAATATTTAACTTAAAACACTTTCCCCTATAGTGTAGGGTATTTAATAGCAATGAAATGAAATTGTTTACAAAATTAAAGAAATTTTTTCCAACACTATAACAAGAGGGAGGAGTAAAATAGCAAATAATGGGTAGTAAACAAAAATAAACCATTGCTTTGCATTTAAGTTGATACTCCAATGTACACTCAAATAAAATAATGGTAGAAAAATTAGTAAAACATTTACTTTAGAGATTTTGTTATACTTACTTTCATTATTTTTTTTAATAAATTCATTTTTTTTTCTCAACTTGCAAATAACCAAATTTTGTACTAATTTTTATCGCTGATTTAGTAAAACATAATATTTTAAATCCTAGTTTTCATATGCTCGTCGGTAAGCTAGTTGGTAGCTTGCTGGCTTATCAGTATGGGGGTCGTGGGTTCGATTCCCACCAGAGATACTGGTCTGTTTTAGCTACAACGTGCCGAAAGCCATAGTAGCTAGTGCTCGGCTAGGGTAATAGTATATAATTTGTAATTTTATGATTATTAATTAATAAAAAAAAATCCTAGTTTCAAAAATTAGCAAAATTCGCACCATTTTTTCTCATAATTGAATTCAAATTTTTTTTTAACTTTTATTCTTTCAAAATGTTTAAATATTTAGTATATATAAAAAAAAGCCATGGAATATACAAAATGGATTTGAATTTGAAAAAATAATATGCTAAGTATGAAATAAAATTAGGGTTTAATTTAAGGCAATCGATTTCCATTTAAAGTTACTAAATGAGTTTTCTAAATTTAACCAACGTTACTCTTATTTTCTACTAATTAAATTGACTAATAATTACACATTTTGTTAAAATTAACTTAACATTCTGTTGGCCACAAATTATTTTACTTTTCTATAAAATTACAAACATTTTTATTTGAGTGTTTCCCTATTTTCCATTCCATATAAATATCCTATGTAATAGACAGTGTCTGCAATAAATGGTTTTACAGGAAAAAAAAAGTATAAGAATACAACAGGATTGTTAGTAAACAGAGACAAACGTTCAATTTACGTGCACTTATTTTTGCAAATTGCATGCGGTCATCCATAAATACCTCATACTCAAACAGACACTCATACAAAAAACACTCATCCTTTTCGAATGCATTCATATTATTGTACATTCATTTATACACAAAAAGTATCCTATTTAAAGTTTTTTTCCTTTTTGCTGATAGCACCAATATTAACCCCAATTGTGTACACTCAAAGCAAATTTTGGAAGACACAAAACGCCACAAATATATTAATTTGGTTTTAAATCTAACTTTGTAAGAAACATATGAAAAAAGTATTTAATAATATTTAAGAAGGATTACTGAGAGTCCAGTTAAAATTTAACAAACAGTTAAATTGAAAATTTATATGGGAAACAACAGCAAATATGTCACTTAAAGTTGCACTTAGTAGCTAAGGATACATTGTGAAAATGAGGCTTAAAGGGATTATTATTAAACAAATCTTATTCTAAATTGTGATATTTAGAGTCACCCTGTTATAATAAATTGTAAACAGTTACTTTAAGTTATTTTTAACCGCACACAAAAACTAAATTGTTTGGAATTTAATTGCAACCAATAAACATACAAAATATTGGATTTGCTAATTAATATTGCAATAATATTATCTTCTACAGTACTTATCGGTGATTTTGTCACTTAAACAAAATATTTGCAGTTAAAATCGAATATTAGCTTCGCTTCCAAAAACCATCACTCCGTCTAAAATATTAAATTTCCTAATGAGTGTTAAAATAATACAACATTTTCTTATAGTTTTGGTAAATCTAATAAATATTGAGATCAGCAACGGAATTTCTGTTGAACGTACAAATTTTAAAATAAAAAATATTCAAAGTTGAAATTTAAAAAAAAAAAGCTAATTTAAATTGTATTTATGCTGGAGATAAAGTAATTGCCTGATAAACAGAAGGTCCCGGTTCGAGAACAGTTCGCGGCATACGATTTTTTATTAATAAAATAAATTTCAAATGTTTTCCTTTTAAACCAAAAGTTTATTTTTCGATCTTTTATCATAAATTATGATGTGAGCAAGATTATTCAAGTTCAAGATTATTGTTTTTTGTTAAACAAAAAACCGTGCAATGTTTATTTATTACTCAAAAAAGTCCTGACAGGTCCTTATATGTTTAATTTCGCGTCACCGAAAATCATCAGAGAACCAATGTAGAAGGGGTAGAATATTTTTAACCAAATTTTGAAGGAAAAAGATCAACGCTTTACCCGTATTGTTTTTTTTACCCGATGAGAAGTAAAAAACAAAATTGGAAGAATTGAACTAATTCAAATCAAAAATAAAACATTTTTATGTGAACGCATGTGAGGCTATTTATAGAATATTACACACAGAAATTGCATTGCCAGCTGACATTCGGTTGCAAAGATTAAAATCGGTTAGTACAACTTAATTCATTGGCATCACCCAAATCCGCAGTAATAGGAGAAGATAATTGGCTTAACTCAACCCGAGACTTTCCATACAACAGACAAAATAAACTCTATGAGAATCATTTTGTCTGATCTCTTAAATAAAATGTTGTTTTTCAAATAGATTTGATTTTATTATTAGGGTTACCAGATCAGGCAGTTTATACACTAAGGCTGACGAGAATATTCGCATAGAGTTTATTTTGTCTGTTGTGTGTAATATCTCGGTTTGAGTTAAGCCATTTATCATTTTCTATTGCAGACAACTGAAGATTTGGGTGAAGGCAATGAAACAATTGTATTGTCTATCATAAAAAGATCAAACTTTTGAAAAGCAACAAATAAAATCGAATATGACATTATCATATTAGATTTTTGGACGAGAGGTAGAACAATATTCCAACTAAATATATGACTTAATATTTTTGTTTAAATACGTTCACTAGGGTTATAACTTTTTGCATTTTTTTCATATATCAGAAATTACATGCCAAAGGCCTATTAAGAACAATGACCTTACTTTTTCGCGGTCGTTAAAAAAGTTCCCCAACAAACGCAATATTGATAAATTTTTTAAAAAATATAAAATTTTATTTAAAATTACAAAGTTTTTGGTTTGCACTTTACTATTATGAAGAAAAAAAATTTTCTCACCATTTCAACACACATTAATATTTAAAACAAATGTTTAAACAAAAAAGGTTTTTAAAATTTTTTTTAGTGCGAACGGTTTTTTGCTTCGAATTGCCTTAAAAACACGATATTTATTATTAGTACAATATTGTCCATAAGGTGGTGCTCTGTAATTACTTCTAAACAAGAGAGTTATAAGCCTAATGTTCACTAGAATATTAGTCATTGAAATAAATCATCATATGCATAGACTCTAGGAAAATATAGTCGCGGCATTTGTTAAGAAAGGCCTATTTTTTGATATACATTTGCCGTATCTCCCAAACTAACAAAAAAAGACCCTAGAAATTTTGAATGTTGATTTATTGAATGACAAGATCAAAATCAAATAAAGCATTTTTGGTTATTCGAACGTGGAAGTGGTAAAAAAGATGTAAGAAGTTAAAAAATTTTAATTTTTTATATATTTTTTGGGGGGGCTTACAAGTAAATCCTTTTCTTTCCTATTTAAAGACAAGAAGCTGAAGACAAATTATAAATATATCCAGAAACAATATGTCGGTGGTGAAAGGTTCAACAAAAAAAATCAAAATTTCGATTGGAAAAAAATTAAAGGTCATCAATAGCTACAGAAAAAGAAAATTCTACCCATTTTGTGTGAGATTGTAGCAGTTTCAACAGTTTCTTAAGGGCGTTTTCATTTGACTGCATAATATTTATCAAATGTCGCTGCCGCAATTAAAAATTTTTTTTTTAAATTTGTGAAATAAATTTAAAGGCAGACTTTAATTAATCGACTGACTTTTTATTTTGAGTGCACGAAATTAATAGAAAGGATAGTACACCATACATGTTACATTTTTTTTTTTGCCTGTAATACATATATGAAACTTTAACTATAAAAGATAATATGTGCCAGAAATCCTAAAAATTAGAAGCATTTATCGACCTCTGGAATAAGCTAATTTTGGTAGAATATTTAAAAAAAAAACAAGGGCTTTTAAAAACCATCACTTATTTGAATATAGTTGGTGTCGAAGCAAATTTGAGTACTTTTTTATTTATAGTTTCGTAGCATAAATTATATTTTTTTAAGAAATGAACTAAAATTTGAGCAATTTGAGTAAATTTTGTTATCAGTTAGCGACGTAGAATGCAACATTTAGTTTAAATTTTTAAATCAATTAAAAAATAACGTTTAACATTTTTTTTATCTTAAAATAAAAACTAGATTCTGCTCCATAGTGCTTACCATTATAATACAAATACCTACCTATAATTGTCTACTATATCCTACATATATCCCATTCGAGTACTTTAATCGATGCAAACAAACAAAAAAAAAATGTAAAACTTACCTTCGTTCGTCGTAATTGCCTTTTTCCTTTATACCAAGTAATAATGGAATTTGGTCTAGAACCGGTTGATTCACATGTAACTTCATATCGTCTATCAGCTACCATTGAGTTAGGCGGGTCAATTATTTTTACTTCAAGCGGTTTTACTGTAAATACATAAAGTTTTTTATTTGTTGTAATTGTTGTTTCTAAATTGTATCGTACTATTAGTAGTTGCTGTCTAGGTATTTGTTGTAAAAATGCTGGCAGTATTTAACAAAAAATATTGTTTTGTATTTAGATTTCATTATTTAAGTTTTAGCATGTGTTAAAAGTAGGAGTTACAGTGTTAAAATACATGGATTTATTAGATAAAACTCCCTTATATTTAAAATGAATTTCCATGTGTTAAATACCTCAAGTCAATAGACAAATTACTTTATTATCATTCTTGTAATTTATGTAACCATAAAAGATAAAATAAAAACTGTAAAGATAGAAAAATGTTGTGGAAATTAAAGTGTAATTAAGTTAAAAAAGAAAAAATATGGGTAATGGGTGGAAGGGCTTTATAATTTTTAAGCGTATTAAGGCTTCACAAGAGCATTAAGTAACCCTCGCAATACAAATATCCTATATCTGGGAAAGATAACGAGAGATTAAGTTTTTATAAAACAGCCACATGGTGCCCGATAATAGAATAAAACTTTGGTACAAATTGGAATGTATTGGAATGAAACGGGAAACGAGTGGAATCGAAACACTTAATATATTTGCATTATCAGAACGTGTCGTTAAAGTTAGGTTTTTGTAAAATGGCTAGTATATCGCCTAGTTTTCGAGATATCAGCCATTGTATAAAATTGCGGTTTTTAAAATGGCCAATATCTCCGAAACTAAGCGAGATAGGTCAAAAAAAATTGTTGCTCCACGGCAGTATTAAATAACCCTCATAATGCAAATGTGCAAGGTCCGAGAAAAATCCCGAGAGATTAATTTTTTTTGAAACAGCCAAATTCGTATGTGACAACCAAATGCCAATGTAATTACTTCGATAATAAATTGCAACATTTGTCTAAAATGAAAAGATATGGAATGAACCGCGGAACGAGTGGAATCGGAACTCTTAAAACATTTGAATTATCGGAACGTGTTATAACAGTTAAGTTTTTCAAAATTTTTTTGTTTTCTTTTTTGCGATATCTCGCTTAGTTTTCGAGAAACTAGCCATTTTATAAAATGGCGATTTTTAAAAATGGTCAGTATCTCCTAAACAAAGCGAAATACGAAAAAATGGACAAAAATGTTGCTCCACGGCAGAATTAATACGCCCTTATAATAAAATGGGCTAGATCCGGGAGGGATCCCGAGTGATCATATTTTTTAAAACAGCCACAAGGTGATTTATTTATTTATTTGTTTACTTATTTACATAATAATACAAATAACCATACTGGAATAATATACAGTTAGTTCCTCGTTCTATTTTTAGTGTTACAATCGTTTCCCTTATTCAGTGTTACAATTGCTATCGATCTCCGCTCCATTCCTATTTAAAGCAATTTACACTCCACTTTTTTTTTTGTAAACAAATGCCTTTTTTGCTCAATTGTAATTAGTTTTTTAGGCATTAGTGTGCTTTCATTATCGTTAGTATGACAATGCTAATGCCAAAAAATTTTATTACAATTAAATGGTAATGAAAATTGTTTGGCATTAACATTAGTGAACTAATGCTAATGAAATTTCAATTCTAATAAAAAAAAAAACCAAGTATGATTTGTAGTTTAAATGTATATTCCTTAAAAAACCAAAGTTTATGGGTTACTTTTCGAATAAACTACAAGTTATTTAAAAAGTGGTGTTAATAATTTTACTAGAGTCCGGTCTATGGCAAAATAATTCTTAATTAGACACTGTCTTATATTGTCCATTCCATGATAGATCTGCCAAAATCTAACAGGGGGTCATGTAAACTCGCGGTTTTATTACCGTTTTTTTTTATCAAAAAACAAATGCTAAAAAGTAGAGAAATTTAAAGAGCTATATTTCCTAAACAAATGGACTATTTCAAAGATTTAAAAAGCACACGAAGGCGCAAATTGTCTACTTTAGGATTTGTAATAAAAAACAACCATTTCTTTACGAAAATAAATTCATAATGCAAAAGCATTTTTAATGCATTTTGCACCCTAGAGCATGCGTATGCCACATTTTAACAAAATCAAAGAGATGGGGTAACTTTACAGGTTTTGGACAATATACCCATGTAGACAATAAAATAGGCTTGCTTAAATGTAACAAAGTTAAATAAAAAAAAAAAATAATAATATTATTTTTAATGAAAATGAAAATTATTCAAGTTCGAGGCCATACTCTATATTTCTTTATTAGGATATTGTCCTAATAAATAATCTATAGAGTTTTTGTTTTCAAATTTATTAACTGACCACTTTCAGGAATGTGTTGATAGATCTGTTTCGGTAATTTTCTAGGTTCCCATCCTCAGAACACGTTTTGAAACATAACAAACAAGTTTTCAATTTATTTTTTGATCAATGGTGATAATCTTTAACTTCGAGCTCATATACTAGTTCTCATTTAGTGAGAAAACTAGTTTATATGAATGCTTGATGTTTTGCATGGGATTGTCACTTCTTTCAAAACGTGTTCTGATGATGGAAAATTAGAAAATGAATAGGTGCATTTTTTGCAACAACCCAAACGTTGTTGTTGTAATTCAGAAAAACAACAATAAAAAAAATAATATAAACTCCCAAATATAAGTGGACCTTAAAATAAGTGTAAAAAAATTGAGTAAGAAAATTGAGCGAGATATTCAAAATAATAGAAGCGTTCGCTGAAAGTATGGTAACGCACATTGTATATAATTTTAGATTTGTCTTTGTGTCAATATTAAACCAAGTGTGGAACCAAGATTAAAAACTATCTGGGATATGGAAAATTCAGATAAATTAAGATTTTCAAAATTGTTTGCTACAAACTTATTTTATTCATACTGTTTTCCAATTCTAAGACAATTAAAAAAGTAACTGACTTTAAATGCTCTTTAAATGCTGACTTACTCTCGAAAACTATAAATTATTTTAAATTTTTTTTAGAAAATCCCAAGTTAAATTTCGTTTATTGGCGTGTTCCAATCGATGTTGTGACTTTTAGTTAAGTGCACTTCAAAGTGGACATGTTGAAGTAAATAATGACATAAAAAGTTCTATTCTAAGTTTTCTAATTTTAAATTGCAAGACCAGGTATATTAAAAGTGGTTTATTTTTTATTTTTCTCAGTCCATGCAACTAAAATGCATATGAAGTAAAACACGATCAAATATTACATGTTTGTTGTTTTTATTAGCGTATAAGTGAGAAATTTTAAAATTTTCTAATTTTCCGAATATAATAATTTAGTACAATTAAGAATATCGAAATATTTTTTTAACGTCTGGTAATTTCAAATTCAAAGTCATACAATAAAACTCTTCGTATTATTATTTACTCAAACATGCCCACTTTAAATTACAGTCCACTTTAAAATTGCAATATTGATTGGAACATGCCAATAAACGAAATTGAACCTGGGATGCTCCTAAATTATTTTAAATAATTTGTAGTTTTCGAGAGTTAGTCAGTATATAAAGAATTTAATAGTAGCCTGCTCTTTTTTACATTCGTTACTCTTGGCTCCAAACTTGGTCTAATATTGACACAGAAATAAATCTATATATTACATACAATGTTCATAACCATATTTTCAGTGAAAAACTTATAGAATTTTTAAATATTTTGCACAATTGGCTTACTAAAGCCAATAATTGTTGTACTACACTCAGGGAACTTCCGCTTTAAAATTATGTAGTTGTTTGGGTTGTAATACAGTTTATTCATTTTTAATGTAAATGTCAGTCATATGTAAGTTAGGTTAGGAAGGGTTATGTGCCCAAGGGCACATCTCCACTCGGAGACCAATACGGTCCATTGTGAATCCCTTCAGTGAAAAAAAGAAAGAAAAAATTGGAATAGACAGATAGATAGATTGAAAGATAGATAGAAAGGATATATACTCCAAAGAACAAGTTCCTATCGCCCCCTTACTAGAAACAGCCGTCCTATTTCCCTGACAAATCTCAGCAAATCTACTGGATTGCATCTAGCGATACCTCCAAGTTCGTCGTGAAATCTATCTCCTAGCCGTGTCTGTCTGAGACCCTGCAACCGCTGACAGTGGTACATTATATGCTCAACTGTCTCCCAGTTCTTCAAAGTCCTCGCACAACCGGTATGTTGCTGTCCCATCTGCTTGTGAAAGCCCTGACAGAACAATGAACGGTCAGGACATCGTAAGGGTCCTGAGACCATCCCTGTTCAGTCCCAAAAGAACCTTGGTTGCCTATACGTCCAATGCGGGCCATAACGCCCTAGACACCATGCAATGCATTCTGTCCCTCCATGACTGGTTAACGGTTTCGCGGAATCCCTTCCGTATCACCTCAAAGTAGGAACATAGGGGGGCTTTACCTAGTTAAATTTACTGAAATGTAAGTTGTCCTTTCTTTAAGTGAAATTTCATTTGTTTTTAACTACATTTGCAGTGATTCTTTAGCTACATAGTATTTTAGTGTATAACCTCCACGTGATTATACCTGGGTAATGCCAACTATAGCAACTAAAAGTAATTTTTTAATGTAAAATGCATTGTTTGAACAGTAAATTTTACAACAATAACCAAAAAAAAAACGCTAAAAAAAATTCCGATTTTTTTTTTTTTTTTTAAAGAGAAGCAACACTTAGGAAATTCTTCCTATTAATCAATGTGTTGCTTTCTTTAGAAATTGGATAGTGGAGAGATGAAATGTGGTGAAAGATGAAGGGCTTCAAACATGGCAAACACTGTAATTGCGCGAGATGATAAGTCTTAGAACAGTTGTTGCTCGCCACCTGATGTAGAGTTGACGAATTTATTGAAGCTTTTTGTTTCATAGCCCTGATTTATTATTTTACTTCGGTGGGGTTAAGTGCTATGGGAATACCGAAGGTGGGCGCAGCGATACATATAAGTGATAGAAAACTCATATATATTATTTTTCTAAATTGATGTTGTCGTCACCGGGAATCGAACCCGGGACCATCTGTGTAACAGTCCAACGCTCTAACAATTATACCACAACGCCCACAAGCAGTTTTTAAATTAGTATTTTTTTCCATAGAGTTATATGATTTTTTTTAGTTGAAATTGTTTCATTCAAGCACACCTATTTTATTGACCACTTGTGTACATATCTTTGATTGAAAAATGTCTAGGCGATCAATTATGTATTGAAATTTACAGGAGCATATTATTTTATAATTTTCTTTTTTATTGCTGAAAAAAAACTAAATATAAGTCAATTTCTTTAAAAAAAAAAAAGTTTAAAACTTTTCATTATATCAAATCCCTATGGCCACATTGGCTTAAAAGTCTATAAAAATCGTTTAAGAAGTTGATAGTCATGAATTAACAACGTTTACAAAAAAAAAAAACTTAATATAAATGAAAATTTTAATATACCTTAAATTCATATAACTTTCCTCCCTAAATGCTGCTGGAAATCTTTCTAGGGTATGCAGCTAAACTATATACAGCTAAACTTTCCTGAGCATTTTTTTCCCCTTGTTAGTATACCAACGATTAAAAGCAATTTTTTAACAATATTTCTTTTTTGGTTTAATATTTTTTTATTTTTTTTTTTTTTTGTTATTTTTAGTAGAGTAGTCAAATTTGTTGCTTACCATTTTTTACAACAACCATTTTGAAAAAAAAAATATGTGTGTATATATACATGTATACTTTTTAATACTTACAATGCATATCCAAGATGAAACTTTTTTCCTTAGGTTTATCTAATTGCGTATTCAAAGCTTGGCATGTGAATACCGAATTTAAAATCAGTACGTTGAACTGATGGCCAGAGTAAACGATTCTCGATAACATCACCGGAATTGTGTTCATATTGGTTGTCGACCAGTAGACCATTTACGAGCCATCGCACTTGTGGTTGGGGGCGTCCTTTACGTTCGTGTTGTAACGATAATGTGGTTATTTGTTTGGTATGAAGCAGATTTTTTTTATCCATTATTTTTTTTTTTTTTGTTTTTAGGTTTAAGTGTGAGCACAAGGAAGGATTTCATGGTTGGCCAAAGAAGAAACGAAAATTTAGCAGCAACAGCAGCAGACATTATTGAAAATTTGTTTAGAAAAAACAAAATTGTATAAAAAGAAAGCAAAAAGAAAATTGAATACGTTTTATTTCTTTACAAACAAAAAAATTGTTACAAAAAAAAAAAAAAATTCCAAACAGAAAACAATTTTTTTTTTTTTCGGTAGTTTATTTTTATTTTTGTAAAGCTACCAAAGTCTATGAGTTCATCAGTGTGGCAGAATGGTGTATACGGTAGTATATGAATGTGGTTTGGTATACATATGTGTGCTTTTAATGCTTTTGGGAAATTAAAAGGGAAATTGAATTCTTAAATTACTATCACATACATATACATATTCATTTTTTTTACAATGGATTCTGGCTTCAAAAGCACAACACAGAATTTAAAAAATTTTCGAAAAAATATTAGACAAAAAATTTTCTTTTTTCTGTATGTGTTAAAACTTTATTATAGACTTATTAATTCTCCGTTTAAACGAGTATCCACTGTAGTTATCTTTTAATACCCATTCTACCATATGTTACCCTCACAAACCTTTTTTTCCAATTTTATCATGTGTAATTTTTTAAAACGATTTTTTTTAATTATTTATACTCGTTTACAAAAACTAAAACTAACCCAGCAAAAACAGACATTATCAAGTAATTAAGCGTGTAAGTAGCCCATAAAGGGATTCACTAGTTACCAGGATATTTACTCGCTTGATTACTTTTGTTCGCGGTGACCCAAAATATATGGGTGGTCATTACCATCTCGCTTACAATACAAATTGATAATAATGAGCCAGCAAAACTTTATAAAACAGATTACCTCTGAACCTGTTCTGGAAGAACTTCTTTTACCACCGGTTACATGGAACCGGTTTTAGAACAGGTTCCTGGGAGTCGAATTGTAAGGTGGCACTGCCCCAGAACCAGTTATATAACTGGTTCTAGAACCGGTTCTAAAGCAACCTGTTCTAGTTTGGAGGTAAATAAACCATTACAAATAGGATAAACTCCTTATAAAAAGACCCAGTTGCAGAACAAAAATATAATAGAGTACAAGCTATTCTGGAACCAGTTATTTGGATTTTACTATTTTACTGGTGAGTTACCTGATTAGTTACTCATAGTGAAATAATAAGTAATTACTTTTAGCTTAGAAATAAGTGGTTACTCACAATGCTATATTAACTGGTTACCAAGGAGTTACAAAATAAGTAATTAAATTTAAGTTATTTTTTTTTAGCTAAATTTTCCTATTTAGCTTGGAAAATTTACTTGTACAAATTTTTAAAACAAATTAATACAATATTAGAATCAAAAATATAAAATTGAAACTTATGTAACCAATTACCAGTAACTCATTAATTTGCAATTACATATAATTACTTCTATAACCCATTATTAGTAAGTCATTATTTTGTAATTTAAAGTAATGTAATAGGTAATGACCTATCTTTAGTTGTTAATCATACTGCAATGACCTGTCATTACCATGTTTTTGCTGGGAAACTAAAGTCTCAATTGTATTTCAAAGTGTTTCCTTATTTAGGGTTATATTAAAAAACAAAAAAAACTTACCTCCCACCACCCGACAGGTTATAACAATATCATCACCTTCCTGTTTTGGCCCTAATTTTGTACCATTTAATTGACGGCCCCATCGATCTAAGATAATGGGTTGTTCTGGAAGAACTGTAATGATAGAAAAGAAAAAATTATAAATAATAAATATTAATAATACATTTTAGTCAAAAATACTTAAATTTTTGGAAATAAGAAATTTGTTTATGATTTTTTTCTTTGAGCTAAATTAAATTTGGAATCTTCATAGAAAAAAGTGAGGTAAAATCTATTTGTTTTCATAACTCCAACGGGTTTTTTTTTTCAAGCAAAGAGTACATACAAATAGAAAGACTACACTTCTCTCGCCTATCAGCAACAAAATACCGAACCCGGGCAAGCAAATGAAAACATTTTTTTACACTAAAAACTGATTGCAGCATGATGATAAAAAATTTTTGCTTAAAACGCTCAATTTTATTTTGCTTATATTTTGGTATTTTCTATTTAAAATTAATATATTTTAATTTTATCTTGCTGATTTTATCATTAGTATTTGAAATAATTAAAAATTTTATTAAATTATTATTTAAAAACATGATAAAAATTAATTTAAACTTTTAAGTTTCTGCAACATGTTTTCATTTGCTCGGTGCGAGTTTACGAAGAAATAAAAGGAGAGCATATTGAGCGGCACTGAGTAGTATGGAAACCCACTGTTTCAAGTCATTCATTTTTGTTATTTTACTTTACCAAGCAAAAAATAAGCATTTTACTTCTCTATAGAGGCAGTAAAATAGAACCAATACAATGAGTAAATTGACCAAAAAAATTTTTGGAATTAAAAACTAAAATCATAAAAAATTAAGGTCTAAAATTTCTTTTATTTGTAAATTCATTTTTATATTACAACGAACTGATACGGATAAACAAAACACTGGTCAAAATTGTAGCGTACTTACTTATCTGTGCTTTGCAGTAGAAAAATTAGTAAAACGTCTTTCACATGAAGTATACTATTCTCAGCAAATTTTTTGCTAAAGTTGTATTTTCAGCTAAAATTTTAGTTATACTTATTGAAAACTTATCAGCTGTAAACTAATGTTTTACTTATATTTTACTAACGTTTTACTAATTTATTTTGCTAAAAAAAATTGTGCTAATAAGCACATTAATAGTGTGGACGAAAACCAGATTGAAAAATATACGCAGAATGAAGAAGATGTCGTGACATTTCAAGTGTATAAGAGACGACGAAATTTATACTAAAAAGTACAACTCTTGAAAGACATATAAAAAAAAACAACATGGAAGATTTTTCTATATGTTTTTCATACAAAAGGACGCCAATAATGTGTATTCATATAAATTGTTAATCTAATAAACTCAAATATTGTGTTGATTCCAGCTTGACATAGAAATTGAATATTAATTACATTAAAGACAAAATCAAATATTTAAATTTAATAAAAACAAAATGTGTATTTGTAACATACTTTATGGAGTGTGGCAAAATTGCAAACAAATATACCGTTAGGTAGACAGACTAAAACGAAAGAGAAGAACACACATCTAAGGTAATTTTTTATATTTTCTTTCTCTATTTGCCAAAAAAAAGGTTTGTTTAGGTGTCCTAGCAAAAAAAAAACCTAGATTTGGTAAGCAGTAACTACATTTGTATGCTTCCAAAATAGTGCTTCACGGCCTTGCTTACCTTCTACCAAAAAACCTTCTTTGAAGCAGTGAATAGTGGTTACAATGAAGCAATATAGAATGCATACCATGAAGCATTAATGTTGTCAACATACAAAAAGAGCGCTTCTTATTGCCTAAGGAAGCATGAATTTATTGCTTCTAAGAGCACATGAAAGAAGCACTATTCACCTTTTTAGAAGAGACATACCAAGTGGAACATCGCGAACAAAATCGTGACTTCTGGATTTGCTTTTTAAGCGCTTCGTAGTTGCCTTCTGGGTAAGCAATATTTTTTGCTATGGTGTCATATTTTGTTATTTTTTAGTTTTGTTTCTAGAATTATCTACGACGTTTAGATCAGTCCAAATTGTTAACATTTAGACAACCATGGAAGTAAGTAGTTGCAATATATTTTGTTTCTGTGATTTATAATTATTTCTATATATTTTCAGATATCAAATTTATTCATGTCTACAAACAGAGAAAAATTTTGCTATTTGCCAACTGAAACTCGATAACTACGACTTAAATTCGGTTATTATGAATTTCAGCCGGTTTGCACAACTGAACATTAGTGTTCACAACAAAGTTCGGTTAATTCAACTATATTTTAGTTGCTTCACCCAAAATTTAAGAAATCGAATGGTAATATCGTTGTACTAACTGAATTTATAAGTTGTTACCATTAAAATACACTTTTCAATTCGGTTGGCACTTTATTTTTCTGTGTGTACAATGTATGGACATTTCTATATTTTTTAATGTATTGACATTTTTTTTTACTATTTTAAATATTTTTTAAGGATTTTCAGCAAATAAGATACCTAAAGTATAATTTTTCTACAATTTTATCGACTGTTTCAATCTACTCATATTCAGCCAAAATTTTATTCATTTTTAGCAAGAATTTTTTAATTTTTAATCTAAAAAAATTTTTGCTGACATTAGAATTGTTTTGCAAGCAACCTCCTGCCTAATATTTGCGGGCTCAGAAAATTTTTTCTAACTTTACATAATTTTTTTTTTGAGTAAACCTTTAAAAGTAGTGTATCAAATTATAGCGCACTTTAATAGAATCTTTAAGAAAATGAAAATATGATGAAATAGTTTAGGATATTAATTTCAATTTATTCTTTAGCTTGTTTCGAAGATATAAGGTAGTTATTACCATTAATTTAAGAAATTTGTATTAAAATTTTCACAAAAAAATTGTTTAAATTTCCTTTACACTCTGGCCGCACCGCACCACTTGGGCCAACAAATTATAGTTTTTATTTTAACAATATAGAAAACAAATAAATTTCACCGAAAAATTACTTGGAATTTTAAAACAGTTGTTGCTAAGATACTACAGATCAAAATTTAAGATACAAAATTTTTAAAAAATTATAAAATTTGCTTAAAATTTGCTTAAAATAAAACATTTTAAAGAAATTGCTTTACTTAAAAGATTAAATTTATTCTTTTAAATACAATTAAAAAAAAATAAAAAAAATTTGTAAGTCTTCAAAGCTTTAAATTCTTTTTAATTTGAAATTATAACGCAATTTAATACCAATTCATTACATTGTTTTAGAATCAAAATATCATACAATGTTAACTGGTCCTTTTGAATGCTTATTGAAAATGTTTTTGTTTTTCCTTTAAATCCCTTAACGGCAAAACAAATCCAAATTGTATTATAAAAATACCATAGTAATATACAAATGATTTGTTATCCCCTAATACCAGATCTAAAACAAAAAAAAACAACAATAACAACAATATCTAACAATTTTAAAATAGATTTAAATTACAATTACTTTCAATTTGCTATCGAAGTAGAAGAAAAAAAAAAGAAAACATGAATGTCACAACAATAAGAAAGTATTACGTAAACAAAATAATAATAAAAAAAAGTATCCTTACAAGTGCATTTTATACAGTGAATCAAATTATTATAAGTTCAGCAATGAAGTTGTGAATTTTTTCCAAAATATTTGCAATGTTACAAAATATTTGGTACCACATAAAATATTCATAGATCCAGCAGATACACATAAAAAACATAAAAACCCATTTCAATCACGAAAACCTCCGATTCAATAACTTTAATTGCTGAAATTCCACCAACATCGAAAATTGCTATTTCAATTAGAAATTGATAGCCTTTTAATTGACTTATTTTTCAATTTAATAATAACTCATTTGATTAAAACGTGATCAACCCAGCAAAACCACACATTACCAAATCATGGGTAAAGTAATGTATCGCCATAGGGCTTCACGCATTACATTACACCTTACTTCACTGATGAATTTTACAGGCCATGAAACTCATTACCTTGTAGGGGGTAAAGTAACTGGTTACTCACATGGTTACATGGTGGAAAAAAGTAATGTGTCTATAAATAGATTTTCATAAAAAAAAAATGTATAAAACATTTTTTTTACAAATATTTTTTTTTATTAAATAAATAACTTTTTTTTTTATTAAATAAATTACGTGGTCATGTTGGGATTCGAACATGGGGTCTATGGTATTTAACAATTAGTTAGGCGAGAACTCTACCAACTGAGCTATCGATGCATATAATATTTATTGCTTAAAATATAAATGAGTTGTTGTGCTTCGTGTTTTCGTTCGTGATATCAAAAATATACACCTTACCTTCAAGCTTACAAAAAATCACAAAGTAATGTGTCTATAAATAGATTTTCAAACATATATATTAATAATTACTTTACGTAAAATGTAATGAGGTATCATTACAAGGTAATCCATGAGTGTTCAATTATCGGTAACTAATTACTTCTAGTTTCAAAATGACGATAAACGTAACGAGTACACATTACAAGGTAATGCATTAGTTTATCGCTCCCATTACCAAAGTTTTGCTGGGAATTAATATCGTATACCTACTCAAAAAAAAAAATGTTGCTATACCAACTGTTTTTTTATAAAAGTGTTTTCGCCATACTAAATGTTTTTTATAGCTTGAATTTAATAACATTGAATTTCAACCGGCATGAAATTCTCATTTAGTTAGCAGATTTATTTATGCTTACGTAAACAAGTTCACACAGAAATTAGTATTTTTTTTTTTTCTATTAAAACGTAGGGAGTATAGCAAAATTTATATTTGGATTTTTTTTTTTTTTTTTTCAAAAATAAGCATTCTGGTTTAAACCAAACGATTTTAACATAATTTTTAATTTATTTCTAGCATTTGTTAAATTTTTTTGTTAAATTTGATAACCATGTTGCACATGCTGTGAGTCCAGGGTTGCCACTTATTTAAAATATGGGCTATAAAAGCTCTTCGGAAAAGGTCGTGTTGAAGTCGAACTATTACGGAAATTGAAATAAGCCTAGACACCCCCCTCGACTAAATTTAGTAGCATTATTATATGTTAATTTAAGCTGCATGTCCGAACATATTGAATAACAAAAATGTTCGGACTTGCAGAGACATATTTTATACAGCAGTGGATGCGTCTTACGAATACTTTTCATTTGATACCCAATTTTTATATAGTCCTCATAACTTATGTACCAAATATATTTAAAAACATCAAATTGGGTCATTTTTGACTAAACTTTTTAAGCCATAAACTCGAGATTGCGCACTTAAAAATATACTTGTTTAATATTTTTTGTCCTTTACAAGCATATCACAGTTTCATTCAAATCTGAGGATTCATTACTGTGTATATTCATTGTAGGTTTAACATCACATTATTTATATGTATTAAGCTGGCAAAAAAGCAGCAACTGCTTCGAAGGGGTTTTGGGTATCTAATGGGGTTTGTTAGCAAAAAACTTTGCAATATTGCAAATAGGTTTGAAAACAAAAATCGCAATTTCATGGGTTAACTTATAATTATTTCGTCCACTGTGTTATAACAACAGCGAGTAAGGTTCCAAATAGGCGTATAAGCATTAAAAATATATAAAATAAAAAAGTTTATTTAAACTGATTGGTATTTATGTACATTATATTGTTGATGTTGTTATTTTGTTGCTATTGTTGTTGTGTTCAATACAAGGGCAAATCCATACTCAATCACACAATTGTTCATAACAATTGCTATAAGATCTTAAGGCCTTAAATAAAATGCGTGCAAAATTATGTTAACGATGTTGCTAAAAACTTGAAGAATCTAGAGAAACGAAAAAAAAAAAATAGTAAAAGAGAAAAGTAAAAGAATTGTGTGGATTGTAATCAACTACAAGGACATTTGTTCATTATGCTGTGGGTTTATTGAATTTATGCTTGTGTTTGTTTCTTGCGTAAGTATGTAAGGACTGTGTATGCAAGTTATACATCCACTGGAATTTATGTTATTACTAGAAAGAATTTGAATTTTATAAAATAATTTATAATCTTGAATAATTTGTGCTAAATAGTTTTTGCGTATGAGTAATATGTAGTTAGTATAAAAAATATTAAGCATACGCTTCTAAGTACTATTAAACAAAAATCTGAAAAATGTATTTATATTGGTATATTAGCATACACACTCATAATCCATAATCCCTGCTAAAAATATGAAAAAAAAAATGTCAAAATAACGAAATCCTTTGTAAAATGAACAAATTTTCGTTATTTTACAAAATGTTTCATTATTTTGACAATTTTTCGTATTGTTACGCATTGATTATTATTCAGTGCAGTGGCAATATGGCCAAGTCCCGATTTAAAAATGAAACTAGTTGCTGTCCCACCTCAAAAATGGCAGAGTTGCACTCATCTGAAGCTTTTCTACCAAATCCAAAACTGATTTGCTTTGTGATTCTTTGAAATAACCTACAATTTGTTTGATGGCTATTCCTTAAGTTATTTTTCTGTGGGGCTTTTGTACGTGCTGTATGAAATTCATCATAAAATCAATTGTATGTATTAAGTTTTCTGCTTCATGTTTGTGTCATTGCTGTTTCTACAGAAAATATTCCTATACGTATAATAAAAAAAATAGCAATAAAAAATATTGGCTGGAATGTTTAAACGAACTCGAATAAACTCTTTAATATTTTGAAAGGAAAGTAAAACAGTGAGGTTAAGATAATTTTGTTTTGATAGATGATAATTGAATAAATCCCTGATTTATTTATTTTAACATCAAAAAATAAATCCTAATATTAAAAACACATTATGGGGATTCATTTGAATGTCTGGCTCATATAAGGGTATTAAATCAAGATACTGAACTGAGTATTTAAGCAGTCAGAAATGTTTAGTACACTGAGAGAATTATCTGCATGATACCAATGAAACTTATCTGCATGATACAAATGAAAATCTAAAATTTGTTACTAAATTAATGCAGTTTTTAATAAAATTGTATGCCCATGTGAAAATCGTTTTATATATGAACATATATGAACATATATGGCTCTATTTTTTTTTTTTTTTAATTATTCTATTAAGTTATATTTCTTAGCGATTTTTTCAATGAGGTAAAGGAGGGGTAATTTCAGAAATAAGGGGTAATTTAAAAATCCATACAAAATATACTAAAGTAAAAAAAAAAGATAGTTTTTAACGATATTTGTTTATTAGATCATACCCTGCGTAAAAGGACAGGTATTTTGATATGAAAGGGACCGTTCACAAAATGGGCTTGTCCTAACCTTACCACAACTAACGCCACAGAACATGTCACAGGACTGACGCAAAAGAACATATCCTAGAACTATCGCAAATGAACATATCACAGAACTAAAGAATTTTAATACATTATTTTTTAGCCAAGACTATTTTTTTTAGAGTTGCAAAGACACTTTTAAACCCCTAACGTGATAAATACTTTAGGAACCGGTCTAATTGTCATTTACCACAGACGTAGTGGCTTTCAGACCCATCACGTGATAAAGACTTTTAAACCAATCACATGGTTGGAACTTTGGGAACCGTAACTACTTTCAGCTACCTTTACTACCCTACGGGAAATGAAGGGTCGATTCATCCGAAGTGACAAATCTGTAATACGTGAAAAGGAGACACGTCGCAAAACTGGTATAAGCGAAGACTTCGGTGTTTCAAAGAGTGTCAATTTCAGCAAAATATCCAACCACGTGATTATTTAAATGGTGGCAAAACTTTGGCTGGTTTATTCATGATATATCATGGAACTCGAAAAAAAACTAACATAACGCTAAAGCGGACCAAAGTAACTAGGGCCGTAACAGTAGAAATTGTGAAGTAATTCTGAACTGGTGCAAAATAATAAGGTGTGTATAAAAAAAATGGCAATCGGTGCAGAAACAACAAATCTATTGACTGTTACACATCGGACCTAATAATGAAATGATTCAAAAAATCACATATCATATCATATCTTTCTGTAACCCGTACATAATATGACACATGCGGAATAAAAAGTAGCAGGTGACATACCAATTACTTTTATTTTGTCCTGTAACTTGTTCGCTTATCGCAGTTTAATGATATGTCACTAAATTATTAATTTTGTACAGTACGTAACATAAACCATTGCGATTAATTCTTAACTAGCGTTTTACTAAATAGTTTTCTTGAGTACTGCGATTTGTACGCTTAAACCAGTAACGTAATAATTCATTTCGAACTGGTCCTCCTACATATCAAATAATGCCTAATATGAGACTAGTTGCATACTAGATACTTTCAACTCGTTCTGTTGCGGATTCACTTAAAACCAGTTCGGTGATATGTTATATTCGACAAGTTCTCCGATATATCTCAATTAGCTCAAAAGGTGAAAATTGTCACCTCCTATGACAAGCCCATGTTAAAAGTACCGGTTAATTTCATATAACAGAACCGAAACTAGGACAGGTTCATGCACAAAATGTTCTAGTCACGTGACCATTCCAGTGACTGGTCTATTTCCCGCTGGGTATTTACAGACCCATCACGTGATAGAGACCTTATATACCGATCACGTGTTTTTAGAACCCGATTCTTTTTACCTACTTTCTGAACCATCACGTAATAGGCTTTTAAACCAGCCACGTGGTAATTACTTTAAAAACCGGTCTTCTTTTTACATATTACATGGCAGGTATTTTATGAACCGATCCTATTTTCACGTATTACGGGACAGGTCCCAATTCCCAACTGATCCCTTTCTCCCCACAGCGTTTTTGACGAGATAAATTAAACAAAAAAAAACAAATAACAGAAAGAAATAAAACTAGAAAATAAAAAATACAATACGTGTAGAATTTCAGACGAACGTTTGGCACCCGAACGAATACGTAAGGAAATGAGTTTTTATAATTCGTTCGTCTGACTTACGTTTGAGTACGTTAAGCTTTATGTTATGTCAAACGGTAGAGATTGTCATGATATTGTTTTTCGGTTTTTATTAGCATTTTCATATACAAATAACCCATTTTTCGTTGGTAGATGGCAACCCAACACTGTAAATGAAATATAAACAAAAACAGCGGATTTTTGCTTGAAAAAAAATATATATATATTTTGTTTGGAAAACAATAAAAGTGGTGATAAAAATAAAATTTGTATAAAAAAAATCAAAAACATTTAGAAATAAAAATGAAAATAAATATAAATATAAATGATAATAAAAATAAAAATCATTATTCTTTTTTTAATATAATTTTTTGTTAAAAAGTATTTTTTTTTTCATGTTTGAAAGTGTTTTGCAAACCGTCAGATAATGACAATCGTAATTAATTTTTATATTAATTACTGTAGAATATTACTTTAGTTAGTCTCTTTACAGGAATTAATATTTTTTTCTATTAATATTAAATTGTGTTGCCTTTTTTCTTTGACGAATACTTTTTGTGAACGTCTGTTTTTGACGTTTGTGACGTTTCAAATCGCAATGTGGAAGCCAAAAAAGAGACGAAAACGACAACTCTCACGTTTTCACTCAATTCAAAAGTGACATTTGCGATAAAAAACCCCAAAATGAATTTCTTCACTCATTTACACGAATTTTTTTGAGTGACACGTCTTACAAAAACAGGCCGTAATTGACTTTTACTAAATCATACTCCAGGATGGGCTTTGTTGCTTCTTTGTTGTACTTCCGCGGCGTAATGTCTAAAGATATAAATAATTTACAATAAATGTCATACAAATAACATAATTTTTGTAATGTTTAAATATTTGCGAAAACCAAACAAAAATATAAACAAAAATATTTATTTTTACAAAAAACAAGAACCGCAATAAAAACTTTTTTGTAAGATTTTTGTATTTGCTACATAACAGCAATAAAAAATATGACTTCCCAGCAAAATTTATTAGAACAGATTACCTCTGAACCTGTTCTCGAACAACTTTCTTTACCACCGGTTACATGGAACCGGTTATAGAACAGGTTCCTGGGAGTCAAAATGTATGGTGTCACTGTCACATAACCAGTTCTATAACTGGTTCTGGAACCGGTTCTAAAGCAACCGGTTCTTGTTTAGAGGTAAAGAACCTATTGCAAATAGGACAAACTTCATATAAAAAGAACCAGTTCCAGAACAGAAATTAGAACCTGTTATAATACAGTATAAGTTGTTCTGCAGCCAGTTATTTGGATTTTAATATTTTACTGGGTTCTTAAATATGAACTGCTCAAAGTGATATTGCAATTATTAAGGAACAAGACGCAATAGTTAGTACTTCTGAAAATGCATTAGTATTGGAAAAAATTAAAAGTTCCCAATTACACAATCTCCCAAATTGCCATACCTTCCCCTACTACTTAATATGTATAATATTGACAGTTTTTTTTTAATAAATTGACTTGAATTTGTTATTCAACAAAATATCTAACTAACTTTGAATTGAAGGAATTTAAAAAATATTTTTTTGTATGTACAGTAAATAAATTCAAGTATAATCAGAATGTTTTCATAGAGCTTATATCAATCTTATATCTTAAAACTTCATAATTCAATGGAACCCCACTTCTATACGCCAATTATTTTAAAAATTGTTCCTGTGATTGCAGCAACAGCGACTGGTTTAATTTGTCTTTAAAAAATTGATTCTCATACATACATAAAAATAAATTTGTTATGGTGTCCCGAAAAATTAAATATTCTGCAATATAAAAAGTTTTGGCAAAATTTTTGAATGGTTTATTGAAATAAACGTTTGAAATTTTTTAATCATTGATAATTTTATTACAAAATGTTTTCCTTACTAAGGGACTTTCTTAAGAATACTATACATTAGGGTGGGCCGATAAAAAAATGTTTTGCCAGTCACCCCCTAGAATTAAATATTAGCTGAAGACGATTTCAAAGATATGTTTTTATTTTTTTGCCACACCCACTGATACCGCCCTTTTTGATTCCTGCGTAGCCATTTATATTCATTGTAACATATCACAAGCTTCATTTCTCACTTTGATAATTTTTGACACCGACGACAAATTCTAGTAGTGACTTTTTAAAATCTCGGTTTCTTGAAAAAACTTTTTTTGCGTTTAGAAAAAATGGATATTAGGGGTCACTACTATAATTTGACGTCGAATTCAAAAATGATCAAAGTGAGAAATGAAGCTGTTGTCAAACTGAAAACATTAATATGTCACATATTAAGATCGGACTATTAATGGTGACGCAGGACATAAGAAACAAAAAGGGCGGTATCAAAAATATATTGAAAATTGTCTTCAACAAATCTTTAATTCTAGGGGCTGACTGGCACTGGAAAGCGACCTGCTCTACTAGGCATATTAGCATGCGCGGCTCTAGCAATTAATATACAGGAAAATTTCGTACGCTGTGATACACAAGTTAATGTGTTTGTTATTTTTTGCACACTGAGGCGTATGAAATTCCCCTTATATTAATTTCTGGAGTCGCGCATAATATTAGGGTTATAACTTTTTTGTTTTGAAAAGACTACAGGGCACCACCTTATGGACACTATTTTACTGCTAACAAATATCGTTTTCTTTTAATAAATTCGGAACACAAACTCTCCTCTCCGAATCCAATTTCAAAAATCCATTTTTATTTAATTAATTTTTTAGGTGTATGTTGGAATGGCGAAAAAAAATATTTTATATTTGTGATATTATAAGTACATAACGGAGAACTAACTATGTAATTATGTAATTTTTAATAAAATGTAAAATGTTTAAAAGTTTTTAAAAAAATTTTAAAATTTTTATTCAAAATTGCATTGCGTTTGGTGCGGGAACTTTTTTAACTACCACGAAAAAGTACGGTAATGATTTCTAATACTTTTTCAAGTCCTACACGGCTATGCAATTTTTGATATTTGTGAAAAATGCAAAAAGTTATAACCCTAATGCATATGGTTACATTTGATTCACCATCGAGCAGTATGAAATTGAAAATTCTTTGTATAATAAATCGTATTCCTAGTGCAGGGTAAAAGGAGGTGCATTCGCCGCATTTTTTTCCAAAAGCTCTGTTGTAACTAAATAGAAAATTTTGTTGAAAAAAACTTTTTTTTACGTTAAAACCTACATATCTGAAAGTATCATTACTCATGCGGATACGTTTCGTAAACGAACTATAACTACATATAATGTGTAAAAATAGTACCTATATACAATGTTTCAGATAGAAATTGCCAACCGCACCAAAAAAATAATACTGGCAAGCCACTGTAATTTTTGTAAAACCCACCGTGTTAAAAATTACCAAAGCAACAACAAATATTGTAGTACGAGAACATTATTGTACTACGAAAACACTTTGTTTTACCAGTATGACCCGCAGAATTATTTGCCAATATTGTTTTTACCAATATTATAACCAATTAGAACCTTTTTATTTAATATTTTATTATATTTCACACATTTAAATGTGATGTTTAAGACTATGACCGATCTGTACTTTTGCTTCTTAAATGTGTTTTATCATACCTTCTCAAAACTTATTTAAATTAATTTAAGCTATTTTAAAATCACCAAATTTTTTAATTACCAATGTTATGCCAACGGGGGCAAGTTTGCTCAAACCAACGGTTGGCCACTGTCAATCGGCTAAGAGGACAATACTATCAAGATTGTTAATCCCACGTAACCGGATTAACAATCGTGATAGTATTAATCTACCGTAACCGGCGCTTTGCCAACACTGTGAAGATTGTCAAGTATATTCTGTTATCAATATAATTAACTCTCCGCAAATCCGTCGCCATTTGTTTAGTATGTACAAAAGATTCAACGTATTTATGTATAGACAGAGTACAATTTAGCTATTTGCCAACTGAAATTCGGTTAATATGACTCAAATTCGGTTATTTGCGAATTTCAGATGATTGGCACAACTTTAAGTTAGTTTTCATAATAAAGTTCGGTTAATTCAACTGAATTTTAGTTGCAAGTTTTTACCATTAATATATACTTTTCAATTCAGTTGGCACTTTATTTATCTGTGCGTAGGTACTTTTTTACACATTGTATAGCGTTACAGTCTGTTTACGACACGTATCGGCTCTAGTAAAGAAGCCTTTAGCTTTAGGTTACGTTTTTAAAGACAAATTGTTAGTGCGTTTTCTATTTCTTTTTATAATTTTCAAAATAACTCAAATCAGAAAACTGCCCACATATGCGGCAAATTCTCCCATTTGAAGATATTACAAAAGGTTAATTTTTCTCTAATTTATAGAAAGAAAATGAAGTATTACATGTGCAACATATATAAACCATTAAAAGATTAATATTATGTATAAGTCTTTTAAAATAATACAAATTTATGCAGACAAACTACCCCAGCTTGTGAATTTAAGAAGTTATCACAAATATACTGACTCCCTTTACTGAAAAATGCAAAAATGTTTCTAAATAAGACAAAATTTCAAGTGCCACTGTGAAATTTGGTAATGAAAGATAACCAATAACTGTACAAATTATAAAAACGAGCAATTTAATAACTCTTTTAATACGACGAAAATTGGTGTGATGTGTGTGTGCTCCAGGGCGAAGCCACCCCTTTTACCCTATACATATTTCAATAAGGTTTTGGTAATAAAATATCAACAATTGCTATAATTACCACAAATTGTGCAATTGTTAAGCAACTGTTATTCATAAAAATTTTCCATTTCAATGGTTATAAGTTGATACCTAATAACTGAAAAGTTAAGAAAATTTTTAATAAGGTTGCCAACTAATTGCTGTATGAAGAAGAAGTATAAGTTTGTAAAATTTAACTTCAGTTTTGTCAACTTATGACCCAATATATACTGCTTATAATGTATTAGAACATTTGATTACGTATCCCCTTAGGCATGGCACAGGAAACAAAACTTCAATAATACAAAAAATAAGACTTTATTCAAATTAAGACAGCATCAGTAATAAAAAACGGAATAGCTTTAAGTTTTCCTCAAACAATTGCTGTTATTGGAAATGATATGTTAAAAGATACCTCAGAGGAACTAAATATAGAATTAAATGTATTTTACATATTGCATACGTATTTGTATCATTATACTGATACAAATACGTATGTTTCGTATATGAAAAAAAAAAACTATAATAATAATGTACATGTTAAAAATAACTCTGGTTATAACGACTTAAATGCGTAGAGTATTTACGATAACGAATCCGCATCAAAAAGTGAGGTTATAAAAAACTAAATTTGCTTATTATTTTTCTCTTGTGGGTTGTTTTTACAAATCTATATATATATACTTCTTAATATATGTGCACTTCTTAAGAGTTTCAGCCAAGGAAAGCAAGAAATTCGGGGTACTCATTTTTAGTTTAAGGTGCTGAAATTTAAAGTAAAAATTCAGAATTTCACAAATTCGATCCACTATAACTTCAGAAATTTTGTAAAGCATGGGAGGCAAATAAATATTTTTAATTAGGTCTTTAAAATACCTTTCATTTGGTACACTCCTTAATTATCATGAAATTTACATATCGCTCATTTACTTCAAGACTGACATAACTCCAAAAACACAATTTAGCTGAAAACGAGTTTAAAGTTTTCAATCCATATCTTGACCCTTTCTCTATTTATTTGGTCACTTTTTTATAAATAGGAGGTTTTAATGTATTTTTTCTTAGTGAGAGTTGTTTGCGAATTCGCTAATTATCGAGAGACCCGTGATTAGCACAAATATATTATCCTCTACCTCGAAAAGTATACATGATATTAATATGAAATTTTTACACAATATAAAGCATAATATATGTACTTCTCCCTTAAATTTTATATGTACTTCTCTCTTAAATTTTATGAAAATTTTGAAAAAAAAAATAGATTTCAAATAAATTTTATTTTAGGCTCAGGAGCTATCTATTTATGATGTAATTAATGTTTGAATTATGAAAACTTAAAATTTTTAACATTTTAAGTCAACACAGTGACCCCTAAACTTATAGTTTGTACCTAGGATCATTTTTTAGCAGGTCAGAATACTTGAGTAGTTATATATCCAGTTTTGCAATAACAAAGCTTTAAAACCAAAAATAAGAGAAAAAATTATGTTGTGCATAAAATAATTAAAACTACCCCGTGCCATAAATTCTCAAAAAAAACCGCTTTAAATATTTGTAGTCCCCTTTAGTCCTCTAAATGGCAAGACCATCTCCGGTCGGGGTATTTTAAATTGGTCATTAATGAAAATATTAAAACATTTTGCTATATATAAAAATTATACTATTAAAGAAAATTAAATTTTTCTTCTGAAGTTCAAAGTTTGGAGCGAGGAGGTGTCTTAATTAAAATTTCAATACATTAAATTAGACTAGCCTAGTTTCTGCCTTTTTATGGACAGGTGTCATCAGTGATTTTCCATTTAAAATGTATTATTATTTGTGTCTTATAATTGTCAGATTGTCACTGTAAGAATCAATCCTGCGCTCATCTTACATTATGGCCTCGAATGTAATGCAGCTAACTTGCAGTTTGTTTCCTATTAGCTTTTCTGTTATTGTATACTCAGCAGAGACCAACACTAACAAATACAAATATTCTATCTTTAGATTTTAGTTTATTGTTCTGATCTCCCACTCCGTCTCTATACGTTCCGAATATTTCTTTTTCTAAAAAACAACCAAAATATTAAAATATTTATGCTCTCATATTCTAAGCGGTAACTATCGAATTAACGTTTTCCAAAACAAACAAAATCGAAATCTTCAATTTGGGAGCATTATATATTAGCTCAAATTTCGATATTAGCTCAAATTTCGTTAATGCTTATGTATGAAGATATATAGAAGTATTTATTTATCCATGTAGGGACATGTATGCATACTAATGAACATGTCTAAACATACATTAAACCTTTATGAATACATATATAATAATTTTTAGCCGGCTTTTTCTTTTTACAAAGAAGTTATTGCAATGTGAATTTCGAAAAGAGCTCAGCTTTCAATCGATGTAGGGGCATATATGTATGTTTATAAACCTACATTGAACTTTTATGGATACATAGCTGATCATTTTTAACCGGGTTTTACTTTTTTAGTGTGAAGTTATTGCAATGTGAATTTCAAAAAGAGCTCAGCTTTCAAATTATAAAGTTTTCAGTAGACACAAATAATAATTAATATATTTCACACCGTTTGATGTCGTGGTGCAAAATATTTTATTATTAGCCTTTGCCTATTTCAGATATAGAAAATCATCATTGCAGTTGTGGGGGTTTACTTTTATTAAAATTTATATTTGAATAAGTATTAGTTAGTCGTTTAAATTTAAAATTAAAAAATAACGCTCACAAAGAAATTTCATTTACACATTAAATAAATTTAAAATTAACAAAAAAAACCTGCAGTACGGTTAAATAAAGTCGGTTTTGCCAACATCAATTTTCATACATGTTCTCATTTTAATGATGTACTCCAATTTGTACACACAGAGAAAAAAAGTACCAACCGAATTGAAAAGTTCATTTTAATGGAAGCAACTTATAAATTCAGTTAGTACAACGATATTTACTGTAGATTTCTGAATCTTTTGGATTTATTCAACTCAATTCTAGTTGTAACAGAATTCTGTTGAATAAACTTGAACTTTCTAGTGAAAACTAATGTTAATTTGTGCCAACCGACTCAAATTTATAATAACCGAATTTGAGTTGTAGTAACCGAATTACAGTTGGCCAATAACTTAATTTTTCTCAGTGTATACATTTCTAGTCGTTACTGTAATGTTATTGTATATTTACAAGAACTACATATAATATTATTTTACCAAGTTCTTACTGTTGCAAATAAATATGTTTGAATAGTCGTTATTTCTACTTACTTATGACTGATAAATTGAAACGGAAGCTTTGTGTTTGACTAGTACGAAAATCAATACGACAACGATATATTCCCTGATCATGACGTTTGATATCCTGCAAAGAAAAAATGTTAAAAAGAAATTTAAATGAAATAAAGTTTAAAGGAATATTGATATAAAATAATGCTTTTAACCCTTATGTGTGTGGAAAAAAACAGCTTCTATAGGGTGGATAGGTACCTGGGTACCTACATACAAATTGTATGAGAAATGTAATTTTTTTCATGTATTGTACAAAGTGTCGACGGTTAATGATATAAAATTATAATTTTATTCTGGTTTTCTGTTTTCACATATTTTTTAAAATCATATTCCCAAAAAAGTATATTCTAGTATATTCTCCCAATAGCTTATCCATATTGTCGACACCGCCACGTATCATACACGGCATTTATCATATAGAACAAAAAAAAAAAACATGTTTGTAATGTCAGAAACTGGTTTGCTGGGAGGATCCGTGTATGATAAATGGCGGTGTCTACAATATGAATAAGCTATTGGGAGAATATACTTCTAAACGTAGGACTGCCGACAGCCGTTAGCATAATTTTTCAACATTATCGATGTAGCAGCATACATTGTTTACATGGAGTACAATTAACAAATTTATTTCAACTGAACCGTCGCAGACCATTTTTAGAAAGATTTGAGTTTTTAACTATGTAAGGACAACATTGAACGACGTGCTAAAAATTCAAATGTAACAAACATCGATTTCAATCGATCAATACAGCAATACAGCTTGTTTCGCGGCGAGATATTTCAACAACAACTGTTGCAAACGTAGAAAATCTAGTTAAGAATGGCCGTATTGCAGTTGTGGAAAGTTGTTACATATGCTCTAAGCTTACAAAGAAGCAGAGAAAAACTCGAAAGGCTTGCTTCGAGTTTTGCTTCTAGCCGATTTGTAACGAGCATTCAATCAATAGTCATATATGCAACAACTGTTTGGATAAATTTTTCTTGCCTTTTATTTATATTTAAATTATTATTTTTTTTTTTTGTGTTAAACCTTGAAATAGTTTTTTGTTTATGTAAAATTATTTTTTTATCAAATTTTATCAATATTGTTATTGTAAAACAATCTTAATTTTATCAAATAAAATTTTCTTTTATGTTATTTCTAAAAACCAAGTCAAATAATATAGATTATCACACGTTAATAAAACAACTAATTAATTTTTTTCATGTGCATCCATGTAAAACGTATACAGCTACCCAGGTACCTCTTCACCCTATTAACGGTGCAAAAAGCAAATTGATATGCCAAGCCCCCCGAAACCGATCATGTATATAAACAACCTATGAAAATATAATAATAAAAGTTAGGAGTTCTCATGAAATTGTAGACTAAAATCTTATACAAACAATTTCGATTTGAAAACGCAATAGGTACACAGGTACCTGTCCACACACACAAGGGTTAAGGGGAATAATTTTAAATTACGTAAAATTGTGTGTTTTAAACTTTAAAGAAATCCAATGAAATTAGCAATATTTGTTAAAGCTTTTATAGCTAAATTTTTATTTCTCCCGAATCATTAAAATTATTATAGACTAGTTAATAACTAACAGCATAAATTTAAAACCATAAAACCAAAATTAAACTACGCTTTTAAATTTTAACCATAAAACAGCACTTTCGGCAGATTTTATTCCAGTTATTGTTTTGATTTTTTTATTGCCAACTTACATCCACATACACATTTCAAAACTTATTAAACCTATGTGGTTTAGTATACTATATTGTTCTGATTATTTTGATATTATTACAACGAATCTGTTTAAATTTTCTAATTAATTTTAAGTACCTTAATTTTTAATACAGCTATTAAAATCCCACATAATCCATGTTTATTTGCTATTCACTTTTATTCACGAATAGCAAAAAATTTACCACAAAATTTTGTATTTAATTTTATCAAACAATCATTATATTACTATAACAAATACATAAAAATAATTCCAATAAATGATTAAAGTTGGTATGTTTTTAGCAAAAGAGCCACCGTTTCCCCGCTAACATATCTAGCAAATTTCACGATTATGACCATATAACACGTAAACTCGCTAAATAACAAAATACTTACACATGCACTACTAATACAGCAACAAAATAAATGTCAAAATATAAATGTATAGAAAACTCTAAAATTTATTAGTAGGGGAAGGTGGTGTAATTTGTGATGTGGCATAATTTGGTACATTGTTCCCATATATGCATTTTTAAAGTTTCTGACTATTGTGTCTTATTGGTAAGTAAATTGTATTATCTTTTTAGGCAATCAATATTTCAGAAGGCGTAGGTTTAATTACTCTAAAATTTCAGGTTCTGATAAGCGAAATCGAAATATTTACTAGTATCAACCCAGCTAATACACACAGAGAAAAATTTGGCGATCCAAGCCTCCCTAGTGAAAAGGTTGTTCACGTTCCTCAATTGTGAGAAGTTCTATTGTAGTAATGCTAATGAAATATGAGTCTAAAATGAGTCAGAGAAAAATTTAGCTGATTGCTAACTGAAATTAGGTTACTTCGACGCAAATTCGGTTATTACGAATTTCAGTCAATTGGTACAACTCAACATTAGTTTTCACAACAAAGTTCGTTTTTTACAACTGAATTTTAGTTGCAACACCCAAAATATTCAGAAATATAATGCAAATATCATTGTGCTAACTGAATTTATAAGTTGGTACCATTAAAAGACACTTTTCAATTCGGTTGGCACTTTATTTCTCTGTGTGTATGTTTGATATGCTTTATTTTTTATTACTGAAGTTGAAAGCTCGCTATAAATTAAAAAAGCATTGAAATAATCTCGATGTATATAAAAAAATTAATAATAAAACTTTGCGCTTACGCTGCACCGCACAGTGGGATTGCTTCATACATTTCTTGGTAAAAAGTATAAGGAGAGCTCGTAGAACATTGAAATTTGGACAAAGCCTTTCATTAAATCAATTAAGAAAATTTTTAAGTTTCATCAAAATTCATCGCCCCTCGCCCATAAAACGCGTAAAGATTTTTTCGCCAAAAAATTATATTTCTTCCCAAAAAAACTTAAAACTTGGCACAAGTGATCTGTGTTAAAAAGTTGAGATATCTACAAACTTTAATGGAAATCGACCACGCCCATCGCCCCTCGTCCATATAACCCATAAAACACATGGGCCTGAAAGTATACACCATTTTATATCGTGTTTTATTGAATTACTGAAATGAAATTTCGTGTGACTTTTTTTTATAATATTTATTATTTTTTCAACATTAGCAAATATTATCCGAATTTTATTTATTAAATCAAAAGAATACACTCATATCTTTTATATTTTTGCAAACAGAACACATAGGTCGATAGAGCTCACTTTTTTTCAATTCAATTCAATTCAATTTTTATTTTACATAACATGAGAAAATATTTACATTAAACAAAATATAGTTTCATAAAGAGTTCAGGCAATATATAAACCTTTTCTACTTAGAAATTTTTACAAATAATAAAATTGTTATACTATATAGTTAAAATTTATACATTTTTAGGCAAAAAGTAACAAAAATCCAATGAAGCGAAAAAAAAAACTTTTTTTGTTAAGATAAAACTTAAGGCTACGTTTAGACCGTCAATTGGTTGATGTGATTATATTCAGACATTTGGCACCTGAGATCATAGTTATTTGTGAGTTCTGAAATTCTGTCTTTAACCATCGTAATATCGATAATAGAATGCAATTGTCGTGTGGAATAGTAGCGTGGTAGGTTGTATATCATTTTTAGCAATTTATTCTGATTTATTTGCAGTTTCTGAATATGACAATTTGCTACATCATGCCACACTGGGGCTTCATAATATAAGGTGGCGCAAAAATAACCTTCCGATGTTTTTTTTTTATTATGTATTTATTATGTATAGCATTTTCTGATAGGAGGATTACTTTTGCGCCACCTTATATAATATGGCCATTAAAATAGCTTTAAAAATAATGATTTTATTACGTTGGCTTAAGGTAGACTTTCTGTTTATAAACGAGTACAATAGTCTTGTTACGTTATTTAAGTTGTCTATTACGTAGGAAACATGACGACTGAAGTTGATTTTTGTATCTAGAACAATACCGAGATATTTAACTTTATTATCCCATGTAATATTTGAGTTGTTGACGCAAAGATTTCTATGTGGGAGAAAGCACGGCTTTCACTTACGTGTAAAATAGATGGCTTGCGTTTTTTGTGAGTTTATAAGAATTTTCCATTTTTTTAAGAATTCTTCTAAGAGGAGTAATGCATTTTGGAGATTGATGATGATATCCTCAGAAAAAATTCCATGGCTAAAAACTGCAGTGTCATCTGCAAAGATTGATGAGGAACAATCGACCAAATCTGGGAAATTCGATGTAAATATATTGTACAAGATTGGCGATAAACAAGATCCCTGAGGGAGCTCACTTTTTTGTCCAAGAAATACTAAAATCACTGAATTTTTCAGTGCCATCATAAAAACCTGAATATGTTTTAAACTCTTACTGTTATCCATTATCGTTTTTTCAGAACTAATGTTGAAATACTACACATAGAGAAATAAAGTGCCAACCGAATTGAAAATTGTATGTTAATGGTAACAACTTATAAATTCAGTTAGTACACCGATAGTTATATTAGATTTCTGAATATTTTGGGTTTTGTAACTAAAATTCAGTTGAATTAAACGATTTTTGTTGTAAAAACTAATGTTAGTGAAAAAAATAACCGAATTTCAGTCGTATGAACCGGATTTCAGTTGGCAAATAGCTTCATCAAATAGATATGGCAAAAATAAATTAGGTACCCGGACCATTGAAATGCATGAAAATCTCAGCAGTTACTGCAGAGTTCCGTTAAGGTGACTTTGCCGCGTTATTTTAAACAAAAAAAATATTTTTGAAAAAAAAAATAATGATGCATTTCTCTTAATTAAACAATTCTCTATAAAACTGCATCATTACATTTTTGATATTTTACACTCGAAAAACGGACTTTTGTCAGTAAAATCCCACTGTTCGCCGTGACACCTGATTTTTAATAAGTTTTTTAATTTTATAAAATTCACAAACATAAATATTTAACAAAACGCCATTTTTAAAGTAAAGTTCTTTCCCAAATGTTGTCAATTTACAAGCATATGAATACTTTAGGTTGCTTCAAAATCCTATGAAGAAACTTAATGTAGCCCGATTTGTGATGATCAAATCTGGATCGTTGAGTATGGACTACAACAACATGTGTTCCAATTTTCAGAGAAATCGAATGACTTTTTAAGGTCACCAAAAATTTTAACTTTTTCGAATATTTTATATGAAAATTTACATACAAATTAAAAAAAAAAAAATTTACAATAAGTTTGTAATGATTTATAATAGCGTCTTTCAGGGCTTCTCCATTAATTTGAATCAAAATTGTGTTTTCAATAATATTGTTAAACAAATATTTTATTGGTTTTTAACGGTTTTCAATATATTGACGTTTTTTGTGATTTTGAACAAAAGCTAATTTTTGCCAGAGTAAAAACTATTTTCTTTTTTAATATAAAATTTGACAAAACGAGTGTAAACGAATAAATCACTATTGGAATAGACTAAATAGATTAAATATGTGTTTTAGCAAAACACATGTTTTGCTATCTAGTGTAAATGTTTCTAAAGTCTATTCAAAAATAAGTATTTCAAACACAGGTTCTGCAAAAAGTTGAAATTTGTAGAGTAGTGTTATTTGTACTATCAATACCTAGAAGAAATCTTTCCTTATAAAATAAATTACACTTTTATAGCTGTGTATATGTGTTTGAACATGTGTGTCTGTGTTTGCGCAGGATATTATACCTATGGCTTTTTACTGAAGAAATAAACAAATTGTATTTATAAATAAATTTGTAATTTGTATTTATCAATAAATTTTCGAAAATGCCACATTCTAGCTAAAGTACTTAACGTGTTCAAGGCGATATATCGCAACAAAATATCAAACAGTATTCACTAATAGTTTGTATTCTTTTTTTGTAAAATAAGGGGAAGGTACACTAGGTATAGAAAGTGAAACAAAAATGGGAAGAAATATTTTCATCTACACTATTATATAATTTGTTATATAAAATGTAATAAAGGGTCCGCCATCTAACGTTTTTTTTTCCAACTAGTGCTTATTTCGTGAATGGTAACACTTAGCTCATGTCTGATTTGACAGATAATTAGTTTTATCCTTCCGCTGAACGAATATGGTCCGTATGTTCGTTATCTTGCGAAAAAGGTGAAAAAACTGGCATCCTAATCGATAAACCAAAGCGTGAATAAGCCAAAAACAGTGCGTACACACGAGAATATTGCTGCTGTGGCAGAAAGTGTGCGTTAAGCGCCAGCAAGATCTCGGTTATTATCGGTACAATACAGTGGTGCCCAAAAGACACACAATTACATTTTCTCATGTGTGTATAGCAGCGAAAAAATAACAAAGCAAATATCAACAAAGCAACAGACGAACTTCATTATCGTAATTTAAACGAAGTTATTTATGTGTGCTAACGTCGAGCAATCATCATTTTCCAGCTTCAGAAACTAAAGCGAAGTATAAAAGGTAACTCAATTCTTGCTGACTTTGGCCCATCAACTTAACACTACACGTGATAAGTTTGATTTAACTAAGTGAGAATTATTGTCGTATTAGGCACATTAAAAAAAACAACAGATTGTTAATAAAATAAAGGGTGTTTCTTATACAGGTAAATAACTTTAAGTTGGCAACACTTTTTTAACTGGCAGCCATTTTGTCAGCTGTCAAGTGATTTATGTTTAGTTTGGTTCGGCATTTCAACATGAATAGACTGGCGCCTGAACAACGCTTTATGCTTCCAAATTGTGCAAAATTTATTTTGAAAATCATGGCTCTGTTCGAAATACGTATAACGCACGAATTTTGCGAATTTTGTTTGGCGATGAAGCTCACTTTTGGTTAAATGGATACGTTAATAAACAAAATTGCCGTATTTGGAGTGATGATAATCCTCAAGTGTATGTTGAGACACCGTTACATACAGATGAACTGACTGTTTGGTGTGCTTTATGGGCTGGTGGAATCATTATACCGTACTTCTTTAAAAACGATGCAGTACGTTACAGTTAATGGTGACCGCTATAGAGCCATGATTACTGACTTTTTCGTTCATCAATTGAGCAACCATGATGTGCAGGAGCTGTGATTTCAACAAGACGGCCGCACGAGCTGTGTGACATGTTACACAGCTCGTGCCGTAATTGATTTATTGAAGGAAACGTTTGGTAAAAGCATAGTTTAGCGTTTCGGACCCGTGAATTGACCTCCAAGATAGTGCGATTTAACGCCGCTGAACTATTTTCTTTGGGCATATGTGAAGTCGCTAGTCTACGTCGATAAGCCCGATCAATTGAAGAACAACATTCGACTTGTTATTGCCAATATATAGCCCCAAATGCTGGAAAAAGACATAAAAAATTGGACCTCCATATTAGACTACGTCAGAGCCAGTCGTGGCGGTCATATGCCAGAAGTCATATTTAAATTATAATACCAGAAGATTATCTTTCGAACAAAGAAAATTTCATGTCAATTTAAAAAATTAATCTTTGTTTTATTCCATTTCAAAGTTATATACCTCTATAAAAAACACCCTTTATTGTGGTAAAATAAGTTTACAAGTTGGTAAATAAGTTTACAAATTGGTATGCAAGTGGGTTATTTTTAACCGCACGTTACGTTAGAAAAATAAAATATTAAATAAATTTCAGTGCCGACTTTTCTTTATCCAACAGCCACAAATTTAATGTCAGTAATTTTATACTCAAATGTAAGACCAATCAGAATAGTTTAAATACACTTTAATGAATTTGAACACCCCAAGGGTATATTTTCAGACATTTGGGTTGTGGTAATATTAATTCAAATTTATGTTTAAAGGGAAACATTTTATAAAACCTATCTATTGTAGTTCGCGTAGTTCCCTGAAACTTTCGTTAACACAGTTTTGTGAACAAACTACAAATTTAGTGTGATTTTCTCTTACCAAAGCATATGGTACAATTTATGTTCAAATTGAAAGTAGGAGTGAGGAACACATATAGAAAAGTTTTTTATTGTGTAACCTTAAATAAAAAACAAAAGCAACTACAAAACAAACACTTTACGGCTTATACTCGTGTAAAAGTTTTAAGGTGACTGAAAGTATGTATGTGTTTGTAGTTAAATAGGATAAGAATGACTCATTCCATATAAAACCATCAAAAAATATCCAATTTTCGACATCTACCGCCATAAACTTTCACCAAACTTGGTATGGAAGGTAAGTGTCATATAAATATGCCATCATAGAAGTTTTGCGTTGTTAACTTTAACGGTTGTGGAAATATCGCGTTTTAAAATATAAAAAAAACGAAAATTTAACAGAAGTAGTCGTACTTAATCGTCCATATATTTTGATGGTTAAAGCGTTTTTGAATTAAAAATATTTTTTTTTTCAAAATCCTCGGTTTAAACCGCTGTATTTAAAAAAAACTGGATTTTTAATTTTCCAAAAAATTTATGATAATTATAATTTATTCCGCTTTGCCGTTGACAAATTAATCTGTGGAGCTTGTACGGTATACAAAGCTATGGATAAAAATCTAAAAAAAAAAGATACTAAATGTAGTAGAGAAAAAGATGTACATAAAAAAAATTTATTAAAAAAAAATAAAAGTTTTGCAAAAGTAACCAGGCAGAAATATACAATCGGCACAGTATTGGCAAAGCGTCGGCGACGGTCGATTATGGGTTTGCAGAACGTGCTATTAACCATATTGACAGCATTGTTACCCGATTGACAACCGTTGGTTTAAACGAACTTGTCACCTATTGCAATGAAAACTACAGCAGAGAGCAAATAACCTACATTATGAAAGCGAGAGGGGATCTTTTATGGTTGAACGGAAATCAGTTTAGAGAAGGAAGGGCAAGATTGTGCTCATTGTGCAATATGAACGAAATAGAAACAACAAAACACTTTATTGAAGCATGTCCCGTACTTAAGTCTATAAGACTTAGATATTTATTGAGATCTACCATAACAGATTCTGAAATAGTACAATTATTGAATGGGGGTGAAAATACTAACTGGCTAAGCCTATTTAATTTCGTTAAAATGCTTTAAAATATAGAAAAATGTTGATATCTGAATTTAACTTTTAATTTTTAAACCAAAAAATTTTAAAAATTAATAATATTAGAAATTTGTATAAAATTAAACATTAGTAAAAACCAATTATCCAGCGGACGGTTTTAAACCATGCTGTATATTCTTTATTATAGTTAAATAAGTTATCTAAATAAGAATAATTTTTGTAACAATTTTAAATGAAAAAATAAAGAAATTATCTATCTTATCTATCTATCTATCATTTTCTTAACATTGGTAATTTAAAAAATATGGTGATTTTAAAATAGCTTCAATTAACTGAATTTTCAGAAATATGTATAATAAAACATATTTAAAATGCAGCAATAAAGTTCGGTCTTAGTCTTATACATCATATTTAAATATGTGAAATATAATAAAATAAAAATGCTTCTAATTGGTTGTAATATTTTTAAAAACAATATTGGCAAAGAATTTCGCTGGTGGTACTGGCAAAATACACGCTTTAGAAGCAATAATAGTTGTACCTTTGGTAATTTGTAACAAGGGGGGTTATATAAAAATGGCAGTGGTTTGCCAGTACTATTTATTTGCTTGGTACGGTTGGCAATTTCTACCTAGGTAGTTGGACACAATTGCCCATATTGTCACCAAACCCTGGACATAACATACCGGAAGAAGCCCATCTTTGAAAAAACTAAAGGGTCCGCCATCTATTTTTTTTTTTTTCAACTAGTGCTTATTTCGTGAATGGTAACACTTAGCTCATGTCTGATTTGACAGATAATTAGTTTTATTCTTCCGCTGAACGAATATGGTCCGTATGTTCGTTATCTTGTGAAAAAAGTGAAAGAAACTGGCATCCTCGTCGATAAACCAAAGCGTGATTTCCCTAACCTGAACCGAAAACTCTGACAAAACTAAACAAAAAAAAAGTAATATATTTTCTAACAAAACGGACAGGAAAAATCTACAAATAAATTGAACTACGACAAGACGAGTACAAAAGATCTAACATGCCCACCCTACCATGGTAATCTACACCTAACATTTAAGAGATTACCCCACAAACACAGCACTAGTGACTTTTAACACATAACGATTTAAGCTAGAACAAGAATCATTGATATCTCATTTTAAAGGTACTGAAATCGTGGTTTTACTGCTTTACAAAAACAATTTACTTTTGGATGTTAAAATGCATTTTTTTCAAAATCCGTGGTTCAAAACGGTGTATTTCAGAAAAACTGGTATTCTAAAATTTAAAAAAATATATATTAATTATAAGTTATTCTCCTATACCGTCAGCAAATCCCTGTGTGGTACTCTTGCACGTTTGTAAGTTATTGGCTTTTGAGTTAAATTTTTTCACATTTTTATTCACAACTCAGAGTACCGTAAGAAGCTCCACATAGGGATTTGGAAACGGCATAGGGAAGTAGTTAACATATATCGCACACCTAGTTCAAAAGTAACTCAACTCAAAATTTTAAATTTCTCAGAAATCGAAAAAAAAAAATATTTGCAATTGAAACATAAAGAAAGACATAACTGTTTTTTAGCAACAGTTAACAACAATAAAATGCACTGATATTTTTTTTTTATAGTTAAACAAGTGTATTGTGCACAGTTTTAGCATATAAACCCGAAAAATAAAATTTTGAGTTGAGTCACACGATATATTTAAAAAAAAATTAAAAAAACAGTTTTTTATATACACCTTTTTTGAAAACAATTTGAAAACATTTTGCCGTGGAGAACTGAAGGATTTCTGTAATCTAGTAGAACCACAATTTAAATAGCTTTAAAATGAGATATCAATGACTATCGTAAGCCGTTAAAAATATATGATTTATTATCTCACTACTTTTTTAAAATTTTCGAATATGTTGCATATTATAAAACGCGATATTTTAAGATCCCCTAGGATTAGTTATTCTACATTTGGACGAGGTTAAAGTTATATGATGTTCATCTTCTACACCAAGTTTGGTTGAAAGCAGAAGGGGTAAAGGAAATCGAGTGGTTGATTTTATATGTTTTCAGTCGAATGCTAGCAAGAAGAAAGTAAATCAAGTTATCTACAAACATGCAAGCTATTAATAAAGAATTCGCGTGCGTTTGCCAATTTAACAAGTTGATATGGCCAAAATTTGTTATTGATGTTATACGAATTAAAACTTGTGTTTCCAAAAAATATAAAAGTAAAAAAATAACGAAACAACAAACTTAACGTATTAACAAACAATAAAAACATTAAGGAAATACCTACACATTAGGGTGACCTTTGGAAAATAGAATTGTCATTACACCCCCCAGTTTTATTGAAAATGGTTCCAAATGGATATGTGAGTATTAAAAACTCCCAAAATTGAAATTTTAAAATATATAATTTTTTATTTCATTTATTTCTTTAAAATACTGAAAATTATTCAGAAACTGAGTTCTGACTTCATCGGATATCATTAAACCACTTTTGCCTGGCATAAAATATGACGCTTACATGTTGTAATTTTATTGATTCAAAATTTTGTAAAATAAATTGTTTATTTAATTTATTCCTTTAATATGGTCAAAATTATTTGTATATGAAATTCTGACCTAACAACTTTAGGTGGGTATCCAAAATGACGGACAAATTTGATGAAAATGCAAAAGCATGTTCTTTTTAAATTAATTTTAACGATTTTATAAATTGTCTAATTTGGAGATGTCTATTGAATTAAAGAAAAAAAAAATAAATTGAAAATATTCATAATTCGTGTTAGCGAAAATTTTATGAAAATTTATTATTTTGTCAAAAGTTTAACAAAATTTTGATGTTTTCCTGAAAGTACGAAATAATTAACAAGAGGACAGAATCTTAAATTTAATAATTATTAAGGCCATGATGATTTCAATCGTGTACTTTATTTTTCGATAAATGATACAGTTTTTCACAAAATCACTTTAAAATTTGGCGCGTTTGCAATAATTTTTCAACATACGAAGTTTTGTAAATGCAATCAACCTGACATATTTCTATTGAAATGTAATGCCAACTCCTGTGGTGTACTTATTTGATTTTCAAAAGTTGAAATTAAACCCGCTGATAAGCGGTTTTACTAATTTTCTCACTTTTTACAGTTTTAACTCATTTTTTATTCTAAACTTGCAATTGAGCTTGACACATGGTCACACATAGAATGAAGCTATTACGAAATGGTGTATTAGCAAAAAAAATACTCATTTTAATATGTTGACTCCTAGGGAAACTGGCTATTTGTCAAAAAATGTTGTATGGGAACATAACTTTCCCAGATGAACACAGAGTCAAACTTTTAGTTTGATATGCCTTTGAAAAGAACAAGAGCGATTTCAAAATGAGCCGACCTGATTTATAGATGGCGGCAGTAGTTTGAAAAAATATACTTTGGTGAAAAGTGGCAACCTTATAAAACATATGTTTTAAATTTCAATGCGCCACGTTGTATGGTTTTTTTTTTCTTGTAGCCATCAGAAATAAACGAGCACAGTGAATTTGTAAATATGCAATTGAGCTTGACACATGGTCATGCAATAGAATGAAGCTTTTAGAAAGAGGTGTATCAGCAAGAAAATACTTATTTTAATATGGTGACTTCTTGCGAAAACGGAATATTTGTCAAAAACATGTTAAATGGCAACACAGCTTTCCCAGATGAACCCAGAGTCCAACTTTTAGTTTGATATTAGAATGCCTTTGAAAAGAACAAGAGCGATTTCAAAATGAGTAGAGTCCAAGCAATATTCAACCCGAGCTAGATTTTACTTTGGGGAGTCTGCTACTTCGTTAACGAAAAAAATATATTGGCTGGCAGAGTTTAAACGAGGTCGTACGAACTGCAAAGACGAACACCGTAATGGTCGACAGAAATGAACGTCGGCTGAAAGTGCGTGAGCTGGCTGACTGAAAATTTGGAGCATTAATGAATTAAGTACTTATTTTGATAATTATTTGAAATATAAAGTAATGATTTACAAAATTGTTTAAATCTGTTTTTAGACTCCTTATTTCTTCAACTCTAATAAGTATATATGTAACTAATTATTTTTGGAAGCTGGATAGTAATGAAATTTTCTGAAATTTTATATATCAAGTATAAAATAGCTCAAATGGTAGTAGGGTAGACCGACAACCTGGAGTCCCAGGTTTTAATTCCGTGTGGGCACATTTTATTTAAAACAGATTTTGTTTATTTTATTTAAATCAAATTTATTTTTAGACTCAATATTTTTGCCCATGCTAGTTAGCTTATAAGGCATACACATACATTGTTATTTTTCGTAAGATGTTTAGTAATGAATTGGTAATGACAATTGTAGTGTGATTTGTAATGACAATTGTAAGTACTTTCGATTACCAAATATGTACTTTTATAACCACTTACACGGTAATGGGTTTCTACACTGGGGTGATGGTTAAAACCTCTTTAATTTGTTTGGTGGCATGCAGTAACATCTTTATTTTTGTTTAAAAAATGTTACAGGGGGTTACAGTATCCTTGGGACAAAATATACCAATGAACTGCACTAAAACTTAAAATGCATTCCATTAAAGTCTTTTAAAATGAAAATAAAGTTCTTAGGTAGATTACAAACACTTTATGAGTAAATTAGCGCATTTTCTTTTTATTTTAAGCATTTTGTTTTTAAGTTTACACACATTGTGTGTACGAAAATTACACACAATTTGTGTATATTTTTAAACTTACACACATTGAAAGATTTTACAGACATTTTAGTAGGTAAAAAGTTACTAGATTGAAAAGTTACTAGAAATATCCACTAGGATATTTAAAGAATAATTTCTTTAAAATTTTTATTAAATTTGCTCATTAGATAAAGTTTACCTACCAAACTCTCACTTTACTAAATTTTTCAATTTAAACCCCTTATAATCTTGTAGTCATAATAATGTTTTTTTCATAATTATGTTTTATTGGTATTTTTTTGTACCCTGGCCACTAGCAGTTAATAATTTTTTTAGTAAAAGTAATGATAATAGTCGTATCAAATCAGGGACATGTGAAATGTTGAAACTTTGATGAAAACATTAAAATTTTTTAAATTTTTTTCCAAAACTATAAATTTTCATAAAATGTCCAGAAAAGGTGTCGCTGTACACACTCTAATTAATTTTTGTGTAAAATTACCCAATTTATAGTAGGAAACTGTACTTCTACCATAAATTGTTTAAATTTAATATATGTGTGTAATTGAGAAGTATTACCCAAGTTATGTGTATATGGGTGCTCACAATATACGTGAATTTTTATTGCATGTGCGTAAACTTCTAAATTATATATTTTTTAATAAAAGTCTTTAATATATTTTGTTTTATTTGAAAACGTTTATTACATTCAATAATTTAAAAAATGAAACAAAATAATAGTTAAAAAAACCCAACAAGCAATTATCATGTATTGGACTTTCCTCATCCCTTAAGACTCCGTATATTTCTTGAACTTTAGAATTTTCTTTTGGACTGTTATAAGGAAATAAATTCCAATTTATTTTTTGATTTCCATTTTCACCAAAGTAATGGTATCATTTTGAACTTCCACTGCATCAGCATGTTTTTTTAAATTTGTTTTCATATACTTTCTAATTTATTTTCTATTTTTCAAATAAATAAATGTCAATGTTTTTATTAATACTATAAGTAAATAAATTTACATTCGATGTGAGCAAAATTTGAATTTACCATCCTAAAAATTATTTTGGGCACAAACTGTTTATCATCAACAAATAATGCTGATTTTCATGCTGTGTGTGCATTTTTGTACATAAAAGTGTGTAATAAATTATTTTACGCATTTTATGTCTATATGTGCTCAGTCAGCGCAATTTTACATTCAAAATTACCCAACGTTTAGTAGTAAATTTAGTAGTAAACTTTTAGTAGTAAATTTAGTAGTAAATTTAGTAGTAAATTTAGTAGTAAATTTAGTAGTAAATTTAGTAGTAAATTTACCCAACTTTTAGAACAAATTTGCATTTTTAGAGTGCACACAAACAGGAATCTGATCAAAACAATACTTGTGTGTACGTAGTGTAACCAAACTCCACTTTAGCCACAGTCATCGCTGTGTCGACCGTGGCTCAACTCGTTAAGAGGTGAGATTACGATGCATAGCTTGATGCTAAGGCAGTGAGTTCAAATCTCAGTACGACACCAAAAAAATAAAAAGTTTTTCATATAGAGCAAATTAACAATATAAAATACTCTGTTCAATTGACACATAAATTAACCACTGACGAGTCCCAGGAGGGGGACGAAACTGCGGCAGTCTGGTGTATCCCTTGTGTCCGTAAAATTTTTCAATAAAAATGTTTTCTTCTTCTTCTTCCTGTAAAGAGACTAACTAAACATAATTTTTTATTTTTTCTTTTCTTTAATTACAACTATTAGATTATAAAAATATCAGTCAATTGGGCGTTTGAAAAAATCCTTAAAATGATTTAACAAAATCATGTTTTTGCATTTTTACCAAATTTGTGCATCATTTTTGATTCTATGCTAAAATTGGCTAATGATATCCGATGTAGTCAGAATTCCATATCAGAATAATTTGAGTATAATTTTTGAAGATTTCAAACTTTGGGAATGTTTAATAAAAATACACATTTTTTCACTAATAGGCTACTTTTTTCCGAAGTTCGGCACTGGTTAAAAAAAGTCATTCCATTTGTAACCATTTGTTATAAGGGTGGGGTGGTGGGTGTAATGATAAATCTCTTATTAAGGGACACCCTTAGTTACACATACATACTGATATGAAGACACATACTTTCAAACAGTAACAAAATAACATAGACAAATATCTTTAGAACAACAGTTTTCTATATTTTAAATCACAAAAAAAAAAAAAAAAAATGGAATCAACACCACCACACTGAACAAAATAATAAATACGCTAGTTAATGTGGCTTTAAGTGTTTCTGTATTAAATTATAGCACACATACACTTTCTTTGTTTTAATTTTTTTTTTATTTTTTGGTGAACGCCTTTTATTTTTTGTTAAAAGAATACAAAAACTGAAATGAAAATCTTTATATGTATGTATGTGTAAGTTAACAATTGTTTATCAAGAGTAGATACAAAGTTTTATTTTTAAATTCAAACCAACAAAGAAAAATAAAAAAAAAATTATAAAAATAAGCTCTGCTAAAAATTAAAGCAAAATAAACTGAAATGAAAAATGTGTGTTGGTTTTGTTGCTGTTGATTTTTTTTTTATAGGAAGGAAGACTTTTCATTTCTTAATTACCTTCGTTTTGGTGGGTTTGTATAATTTGCTTTTAAGCACTTTTATTAAATCATTTTTCATTTTTTTTTTTATTTTTCTTATGTTTTGTTGTTTCACGCCTACCATGTGTTCTGACAAAACGTTTTAGCAAAAATCTAGTAAATAAAGTATGTGGCCCTTAAATTAGGCAGCAGGAAATGAAAATTTAATTTTTCTTTATTATAACAGGGTACAAAAAAATACTTCTGTTTTTTGTGTTAGCGAATTCTTTTGTAATGCCCTACATTTTTTATCTTATAGTAAGATGTCTTAATAAAAGATTAGGGATTAAAGATTTTACATTTTATTATAATGAACGAATCGTGACAAACACAAAGCTCAAGATTCTATCATCATCACTTGGAGAAAGTAAACTTGGTTGCGTGACTGGTTCATTGCATTCATTCGATGTCTTTAGATAAACAAATTATATATAAGAAAAATAACTAATACCATTTTTCGCTGAAGGAATATTTGAAATATTGTTGTTTCCATGTGTATCATAGATCAAACCCAAAAGGACATACAAATTATTAATGAGCCGTGATTCAAAGCACACATTAACAATAGGTTTGAAATGATCAATAACACTATTCCTCTACCCTAAACCAGCTTGTAATGACTAAGCACCTTACAAAAAATATAAAACTATGTTGTTACCTATATCCTTACCAGTATGAACAAAAATAATCAGTCTAAAAAAATTAAAAAAAAAATTTATTTAATAAAAAATATTTTTTTTTTTGTTTTAATCAAATGTGCACTCGCGGGATCGACGCCAGGCCTCAAGGTTGAAAGTCAACGGCTAAACCATCTGAGATATATCAAAATGTTATACTTGATAGATAAAAACATAAATGACTCGCAAGCACAAAATGTCATTACTTTCCAGCTAATAAAAAAAAACAAAACTAAGTAGAATATATATGTACTTACTAGAAGTGAAAAAAGAATGAGTTTTAAAATATATTTCCAAAAAATGTTTCGATCATTACTTTGTATTTAAAATAATTATGAAAAGAAATACCTACTAAAAACGCATTATTTTTGGTATTGAAATAATGGACAGCTTAACTACTCATTAGTATGTCCTTATTATTTGTGGTAAAGTAATGTGGAGAGTAAGCTGGAGTCATTACTGGTAGTGAGAAAAGGTAATATCATGTTACTACACCCAGCGAAAACCAGAAATAAGTTTCATCAATTTTCGTCCAATGTAACAATTTTATCAATATTTATGAAATATTCATAAACAGCCAGAATTATAATGACCATATCATGGTGTCCGTTAAGCTTTTTTTACACAAAAATAACGAAATCCTAGCTAATACAAAATATACTTCATATATTGCATATAGTGAAACATTTCATAAATATTATGAAATTAATTTTGTTTTTTATGAAATGTTTCATAACTACTATGTAACGTTACATTCGACGAAAATCTATGAAATATGTCATAAATATAATGAAGCTTTATTTTTGATTGTATCATTTCTGCAGTGAGTCAATCAAATTTAATATAAGGCTTCACTGACCTAATGAAAATTTCATGAAGATTATGAAATTTTTGTTATTAAATCTGACATTAATTTAATTTTTTTTAAGCTCTATAAGAGTTTAGTGACTAAAATTCATAGTTCTTATGAAACATTTTCATAAAAAGCAAAAACCATTAAGCTTTTTATGACTTTTTTAACACAGCATTAGGTAATTCAATTTGTATTAATATAATTATTGGTTCATATTAGTTATGAATTCTTTCATAGATCATATAAAAATATCGGGACTTACACACCGTCAGTGAGGACGTCCCGAAATTGAAAATTCAATCGACTATTATAAGTTTCAGAAACCAAACTGAAAGAATTATCCTTCATTATATTAATGAATCACTTTCATTGAATTTTTTTTCGTATATTCAATGAAAATGTCATTATATCTAAGAAATTTTATTAAATTTTATAGTTTCATAAAAAAAATTCTTTCGGTTTCATAAATTATCACTTCATATAATTTAATGAAAATTTTCTTTAGATCTATGAAATTATTTGAAATACTTAGTTTTTTATTTTTTCATCAAATTTCATTCATTTTCATACATTTCAAACTTTAGTTTTAAGATTTAATTCTCAAGTGTTGTGCATATTTTAAAAAGCGCTTTATTATTTCAATGTAGACGTGCATTAATTTTGAACTTCTATGAATTTATTTAAAAAATCATTTGAAGCGGTTCATTGGCTTAATTCCAATGCATTTTCAAAACATTAATGAAGAGTTTTATTTATTCACAAAACTTTTTAATATTAAAAAAAATTTATGAAACTGTTTCATAAATCCTATAAACGCTTCATTGCCGGAATGATTCATTAGTTTCATGAAGATTTTTATTAATTCTACGAACATATCATACACATTGACTTTAATGAAACCTGTCTCATAGATTCTATGAAAAGTTTAAATGTACCAGCTCCAGTGACAATTTTCATTAAAGATATGACGAAATTCATTGCCGCAGTGAAGCTAATTCTCTCAGTGCACATAATCGAGTGAAATTTATATCAATCGTATCAGATAATTCAATTTATGGCATTTGATGTTAATTTAAATTAAAATTGTGTGAAACAATGAGATTTGAATTTTTGATTTCCTCCGAAATTGAAATTAATTACACTGAGAGAATTATCTGCATGATATTAATGAATTTTATCAATACGTCTGTAAATTGTCACTGGAAGTCGTCAACGGACTTTTCATTAAATAAATGTAGTTTTTCATAAAATTTAATGAATAATTTCATATTATTTATTAAAAGTTTCATACGACTAATGAAAAAGTTTCACAAAAAATTTTCATTACGAATATTTTTAATGAAGTTTAAGAAATTCTTCTTTCACATTGTGAACTAAACTTTATTAGTTTAGTGAAAAGCTTTTCACTAAAACTCGGACAAGAAATTCTCTCTGTGTACACGTTGGAATAATTGGAATAAGTCAATATGCTTAAAATGTTTAAATGAACATTTGATATAACATCAAAATATTTCTAAATCGGCCTGCAATGCCTGCGACAACGCTTATAATTTAAACGGTGTCCATACACACAGAAAAAAAAAAATGTTCCATTTGCCAACTGAAATTCGGTTACTAAGATACAAATTCGGGTATTACGAATTTCAGAATGTTGGTATAAATGAACATTAGTTTTCACAATAAAGTTCGGTTAATTCAACTGAGTTTTAGTTGCAACACCCAAATTATTCAGAAATGTAATGTAAGTATCGTTGTACTAACTGATATTATAAGTCGATACAATTAAAATACTCTTTTCAATTCGGTTGGCACTTTATTTCTCTGTGTGTACTGTACAAATCCATGTACACAGAGGGAATTTCTTGGAGAAGTTTTAATCAAATTTTTTTCACTAACCAATTCGGTTGGCATTTTATTTTTCTGTGTGTACTGTACAAATCCAAGTACATAGAGGGAAATTTCTTGGAGAAGTTTTAATGAAATTTTTTTCACTAACCTAATGAAGTTTTCTTCACAATATGAATGAAAAATTCTTAGGCTTTATGAAAAAGCGTCATAGTTTTAATGAAACTATTTTTATTGAAACTTTTTTATTAGTGGAATGAAATTTTTAATAAATAAAATTAAATTTCAAAGTGACACTTTATAAATATAATGAAAAAATTAATTGATATCATTTAGATAATTCTATCACGGAAGTGCATTGTTAAACTTAACTTTAAGCCGTCAAAACTCACAAAACTTGACAAAATAATTTTGTTTTGTGTTCAGTCTAGAATATATTATATAGCTTAAAAATTCGGTACTTCAATAACGGCTGTTTTAAATATCGAAAAATAGTTAGAAGAAAATTTAATTTTATATTTTTTTTAAATCCACTTGTATTTATAAAATTGTTTTGTTTTGCTGTATTTAGGGTGCCACGCCCATAAGGCATATCCCGCCCATTTTTAAAACAGAGGTATGTGAGCAAGTAATGAAATTTTACACCATTTTTTTAACAGGATCCGAGAAAAACCATTTTAAAATTAAATGTTGACACGCCATATCCCTTTATTTTGAATTTTTTAATGTTTAATTGCAATATGTATATTTAATGTATATGTTTAATTACAATACAATGTTCAACAGGAGCCAATGTAGCAAAATTTTAGTTTATAAGCGAGTTACCCCCCCTATAATTCTGTTCCGCCGAATTTAGAATTTTGCGCCTCTATGTCGAATATAATTTTAGAATTTTAGAGCGTAACAAAATCGGGTTTTTTACCCACATTACCAATCCTAATTTCATATCATGATCGATAATTTCGGTATCGATAGTAATATATCCCGTGATTATTTGCAACAAATCTAAATTAACTAAATTGAATTTCTTATATAATAATTCTAACAATAGGTTAGAAAATAAAACTAAAATTAATACAAAAATATAATTTAATTGAAATATTTTTTTTTTAAATAAAATAAGCCCACACGGGATTCGAACCCGGACCTCCAGGTTGTCATTCAATAGCTCTACCATCTGAGATATCTCGGCATAATATACTTGATAGGTAAAAACATAAATGCCTTGCTTGCACAAAATGTCTTTACTTTCCGGCTTACAGAAAATAATAAAAATAATGAGTCTAAAAATAGATTTTCCAAAAATGTTAAAATCATTTCTTTAAATTCAAAATAATAATAAAAGTAAGTACTTATGGGTATTATTTTTTATATTTATATAAAGCGAAAATTAACTAGTTATAAGTAAGTCCTTATTATTCGTTTTAAAGTAATGCAGAGAGTAAGTTTGTGTCAGTACTGGTAGTGAGAAAAGTAATAACAACTCACTACCGTTTATACACTGGGTTTATGTTTAACCCATTTGCGGTTTCAAGTTTCAAGTTTTGTTATAACAAAACTAAAAAAAAAAATATATTTCTGCCAATCCGTTGATTTTTTTTTACCATTTATCCTTTATAGTCATATAACTTCTAATGATTGGATACAATTAAACAATTTAGTACAAGTTTAAATTATGACAAATTTTTTGTTTGTGTTTAAGCACAAAAAAAAAGTTATTCCCTTTTATATCTGCTGCTAAATCCATTTCATTCCGTTATTGCCTTTGTTATCATCTGCCATCGTTTATTATAAATTAACTTTTCTGGTAGTCTTTTTTTTTTTGCTTCAAAAAAAAAAGAAAAATTTCAACTTTACGCTTTTCAAACAGCAAACAACTTTTGTTTTAGAGCAAGATGAAAAAAAGAAAAAAAAATACTGAAAACTTTTTGAAAGTAATTAAGCACAATTAGAGCAAACGAAAATGTGTTTTTTTTTTTGCTTTCTGTGAGTTTTTGACCGAATGAATAGAGTGACATGTACAAAGATATATACATATATATACATATGTATGTTGATGTGTATAGTAACAACAGCAACCACTACCTCTACCAGAGATGCTAACTAAATACCCAGCCATAGATGTTGTGCACTTTTCAAAACAAAAATTATTCTAAAAACCACTTTATAACATTCTCTTTTTGTATTTAAAACTCTATTGTAGTTAAAGTTTTACTCCAGAATGAATAAATATATATATACGCCAAACTATGTGAGTGTATATGTTTAAATTTTTCAATCCTTTGATGTATGCTTGTGTAGCACACAACACATCAAAGTATGCAAATGTTTTAAATACCCATTTTATCACCATATACCCATTTTATCATAAAACTTTTATGCTAAATGTAACATATAATTTTTAAAAACATCCTTTAACTTTACTTCTAAAAGATATTATTGAATTGCTATAAATTGGAGCAAATGTATACCATATTTTATGTGAGATAAATTTACGCTTAAAATTATACGACAAGGACCTGCTAATTAATTCTAAATAACCAAATTTAAGGTCTTAATCATAGTTATGAATGTCAAATTTATATGTAAATATCTGTGGTTAAAGTTAAACTCTGGTTATTTTTAGAAAAGTTACTCACTCTAGGTAAGTTTAAATAGTGGATTTCTAAAATTTTCAACACTTTGAGGAAAAATATTTAATTTTTTTTTTATATGACATGAATGCGCTCCGGTAGGCTAGTTGGTAGCGTGCTGGCTTATGGTTCGATTCCCAGCAGAGGCACTGGTCGGTTTTCGCTACAACGAGCCGAAGGCCATAGTAGCTAGTGCTCGGTTAAGGTAATAGTCTATAATTTGTAATTATATGATTATTAATTAAAAAATAAAATAAAAATGAAAATTTTTATATGACATGAATAACCTTTTGCGCATGTGCTAGCCGATGCTTAAGTATGCTAAATCTATCCTCGTTAATATATTAACAAATTAAAAATAATAATTAAATTTTGGATTTTATTCGACTTTTTTCCTAGAAAGTTGGTTTTTCAAATAATCCAGCTTGAGGTCTGAATTGTTTTTAAAGTATTTTATTTATATAAAAATTCATTAATCAAGCCAATATTTTGAATAGTGTTGCTGTTAAAATTATAATTTTTGCCTGGATTTGATTTATAGATCTCATTACGCTTACACTCATAATATTATGTAGGCAAAGACCATTGCAAATGTATTTAACAGCAATTTCACTTGAAAAAAGAACGACTTACATTTCAGTAAAATAATTGACATTTGCTTTTTACTGTTGATAATTAGTAAAAATTAAAACTGAACTGTAGTTAACAAATTGACTAGCTTTTTCGTTTCTTTAAAAACATAAAAAACTGCTAAAAAAAAATTAATGCAAATTCGTAATACAGTAATTTTATGTGGTTTGCTTTTTTAAATGAACAACAAATGTAGTAAAAACTGAATTTTCTACAAAAAATCATAGCTTATTTAGTTAAAAATAAAGATTCTGTATTGCTACCCCAAACAACCACAAATATTTACAGCAGAAATTTTCTGAGTGTATCAGATTTCTCATTATATATTAGTGTATCGATTTCGCATTGTATATTATGACTAGCATTTTTTTGTTTCATTTTTTTTTTTTTAAATAAAAACATAAAAAGCTGCTAAAAAAATTAATGCAAATTCGTAATACAGTAATTTGATGTGGTTTGTTTTTTTAAATGAGCAATAAATCTAGTAAAACTGAATTTACTACTAAAAATTACAGCTTTTTTACTTAAAAATAAATAAGAGCGAAAAAGCTGATTTAGATTATACTTTTAAGAAATTGACATCATATACTTTAATGATTCACGATATCATTTTCTATAATACTGCATTAAAATAAATCTGGATTTAATATCTGTTACAGAATGGTGCGTACACATAACATCTTCTGAAGGAGTCGTTTATATAAATACGTTCATAAGGGTTATAAATCTTTGCATATTTTGCAAATATAAACATCTCCATCGCTTTGCCGTATAGATCATGAAAAAATATTAAGAAACGATGTATTACTTTTGCGCGATCATTAAAAAGATTAACGCACCAAACGCGAAGAAATTCTTAACTTTAGGTTTTTTTTAAGTACACTTAGAAGATGTAGGGTAAATACCACTGCCAATGCAGTTAAAAAAGTATGAAATTTTGCTTTAAATAAGGGAGATTAACATTTCAGTAAATTTTAACTAACATTGTCATTTGTTTCTTACTGTTTAAAAAAATGAACAGCAATTGTAGTAAAACTGAACCACATGTTTATGTTAATGTTGTAATTCTGGTGATATGTTTTGTTGATTTTCCTTTAACAGATAATACATACGACCGTGACAAAAGTTGAAAACCATGAATGTGAATTTTTTTCAAAAAGCAGTTTTTGTATGGCACAACTGCTGTTTAGTTTTAAATAGTACAAACATTTTTGAAGTCGATGTAGAAATTTTTATTTTTGTTTTTAATTTTTAAAAGTGTTATGTTTTTTTTTGATCTTCTTTTATTTAATTCTTCTTATTTTAAACGAGCTTAAGTTCATTTACTTATTAATAATTTATTTCCAATATTTCGTCTCCACATTGGGTGACTTTTTCAGGGAACAATTATTACAACTTTTTTTTTTATTGTTCTCAATTTTAAGCGATTTTTTGAAATTTTAATTAAAGTTTTAATATTATCTACTAGTTTTTTTTTTTTTGAAATTAAAAATATTATTTAATTGAAATATTTATATTTATTTTAGTTGATACCACAATTTCCTTAATAGGACCGAATTTAATTTACTTCCAATTGGAAAAAATATTTTAATTGAAACTCGATTTTGCATTCTCCTGTGTAAATTCAGACAAAATCGGGCATTTCATATTTTTTATCTATAGAAAATTAAAGGGTCAGCCAAATAACTTTTTTTTTTGAAAATGCTATAAAAAAAAAACTACTGAATATTTTCTCAAATTCTTTTTTTATTTGAAAGTACAATCCTTCGGTTAATAATGGAAAATAATTTTATTCAAATGGCTGCATCGGCTGGCCATGCAGTAGCCTACACGATCGGTCCAATTTTTAAGCACATTATCGATTGTGTGCAGCTGTATTTCCTCCTCTTCAATTTTTGTGAACAAAAATTCGTTCAACATGGCCCGATAACGATCGCCATTGACTGTAACGGCCACTCCTTGCTCATTTCGAAGAAAAATGGCCCAATTATGCCTCTGGACCAAAATCCGCACCAAATCAGTGACTCGTTTTGGGTTTATCGGCACACATTCTGCAACATTACCATGATTTTCAAAGTAATGTCGCAATATTTCCCAGCGTTGTTCAAGCGTATACACAACCATATTCGTTCAGCGGAAGGATAAAACTAATTATCTGTCAAATCAGACATGAGCTAAGTGTTACCATTCACGAAATAAGCACTAGTTGAAAAAAAAAACGTTAGATGGCGGACCCTTTATAATTTTTAAAACTGTCTAATGTTAGGCTTCATTGAAAAATATAGAAAAATCTAGCATTAAATTTTTTTATTTGTTTGTTTAAACTACAATTAGTTTTTTATTTTTAATCTCTACCTTATTTAGCTTATAATAACTTTATATAATTCAACTTTAAAACTTATAAAATTAAGTTAGTGTTTTTAGTTTAAAAAATTTAATCAGGTCACAAATCTCCCCTTAATTCAAATCAAACATTGAACATGAGTTTTAAACAACAAACAAAAAAAAAAAACTTTTATATTTTTATTTAAACAATTCTCTTTCGGTAAATGAAATCATTTTTTTAATACACTTTTCAATTCATATGAAAAAAGCTATAATAAAAAAATAAATAACCTTACCTTAATTTCCAATGTAGCTGGCTGTGAGTCAAAATGAAATTTGGCACGTGAACCAAACACTTCTGGCGCTGACCAATGCCGTGCCTGGTCACTGTTCATTTTATCTCGTACATCAAAGCTGCAACAAAAAAAAAAAACAAATGAGAAGAAGAAATAAAAATGAATTAACAAAAAGAAATTTATCGTTTAAATTCTGGGAAAATAAAAAAAACGTATTGCCTTTAAAAAAATCTTCTAAAAGTGTGAAAGAAATGATTTTTTTTTTAGATTTCCTAAACTGGATCAATACACATATCATGCTTTCCAAGCCAATTGTCCAGCTAAAAAAAAAAAACAGTATATAGCAGCAATGTCTACCGTTTTCTTTTCAGTTTATAAAAAAAATATAGATGTTTGGCTATATATTGAGAAAGTTTTATCGTGTAACTCCCCAGTAAAAAATGTTCATGTTTTTAGAAGCAGGATAAAACAAATGCGCTGATATAAGCACTTACTATCACATAATACTGAGAAGCAGCAAAAGAAACGAATAATCTACATACACTTCGGTTCACTTATTTAAAGGCACAAAAAATTCCATATTCAGCAGCCTGTATCTTTTGCAATTTTTAACAGATTGCAGAACTATAAAATGAAAATGGAAGCTAGGCATCTTGAGATACAAAAAACATCCTGGCAGCAGCAGTTTCTTACCTAAAGATCTTTTTTGAGCAATTTATCAAAAAAAGTTAAAAAATTTGCTATTTTTTTGGTTCACTGGGATAAAGGCATTTTAATTAAATTTAATGAAGAACGGTTTTTCTTGTTTTTTAATTAATTTAACTTTATTAAAGAGTTTTTAGTAATGGGTACAACTACCTTTGTTTTTAATAACTTCAAATATACGGGTTTTCATTGACAGATAAAGCGAATTAATGTAATCCAACGAAATTTGATTCCAAGCATCCTTAATGGCCTGAATTAGTGACTCCTTGTCATCGAATTGTATTCCTCCTTCATAGACTTTACGAGATAACCAACCCCAGACATTTTCAATAATGTTTAGATCAGGAGAATAGGGTGGCCAATCAAGAATGTTTACATTCTGGCTTGAAATGAACTCCTAAACTACTCTCGCGTTATGTATAGGAGCATTATCCTGCTGCAATATCCAAGATATGGGACCAAATAGTTCACTGAACTTCGGAAAAAGCCGATTCAAATAACGTTTATAGCTTGCACCAGTCATTTTTGCACTTTGAAATTCAAGATCGATGGTGCCGTAGTACGTTATAGCAACCACACCATAACGCCGCCCTCTCGGCTGTGATGTCGGTTCAAAAATCGCTTTTCTTTCCGCAGATCATGGAAATAATAGTTGTAGCCATCAGGCCTATCTAAATTAAACTTCTTTTCAATCCGTAAATATTATTTTCTCCAGTCATTTACATGACCTTTTGCTGCACTATCCCATACCATGTAGTATCTTAATAATTGAAGCCGCTTTTCCTTACGCGGAGCATTAAGTGGCGGTTTTTTTTTTTTTGATTTCAGGTATTTTAGATACTCACAGCTCTTTACTACTCTGCGTACTGTTGCCTTGCTCGCTTTCACCCCAGCTTGAGCTCGTATTTTTGATAAGGATAAGGCAGAATTAGATGCAATCTTATGATTTTTCTTTTCTCATACGCAGATAAAGACAATGAAACCCTTCCTTTAAATTTTTTTCCATACCTTTCGGGGGTCCTTAATGTAATTGTCAACAACTGTTGGGCTTCGTCCAATTTTTTGAGCTATTTCGCGGTTAGAATAACCTTCTGAACGGTAAACATCGATTTTAATTTTTTCCGATAAATTTAAAATTTTTTTTTCTTGCCATTTGATGCAATAAATTGTAATAAGCAAACATTCCCTACGAAAAATCATCGCTT
>CM037854.1:214785706-214820575 GCA_021234595.1 Delia radicum
TATAAGCGCTTTTAATCCGCGCTTACTTTGACCAAATGTAATGATGGTTAGGTTAGGAAGGGTTATGTGTCCAAGGGCACATCTCCACTCGGAGACCAATACGGTCCATTGTGAATCCCTTCAGTGAAAAAGTAAAAAAAATAGGAATAGACAGATAGAAAGACTGAAAGATAGATAGAAAGAAAGATAGAAATGATATATACTCCCCAGAACAGCTCCTATCGTCCCCTTACTAGAAACAGCCGTCCTATTTCCCTGACAAATCTCAGCAAATCTACTGGATTGCATCCAGCGACACACCCATGTTCGTCGTGAAATCTAGCTCCTAGTCGTTTCTGTCTGAGACCCTGCAACCTCGGACAGTGGCACTGCAATCCATTCTGTCCCTCCATGACTAGTTAACGGTTCCGCGGAATCCCTTCCGTATCACCTCAAAGTAGTAATGTAATGCTTCCAATTGGGAATTCGCCATATAAAAATCATGGCATATGTAAGTAAGCGGGTTTGTAAGGGATTCTTTTTGGCTAACTCCCTTACAAACCTGCTTGCATGTAAGCAGCGTTTTTTTACTGGGTCGTGTTAGTTTTGGAGAAAATATTCGTTGAATATTGTCGTTCATCAATATTTCAATATTTCCATGGCGTACAATCGGTAAATAATACATAAAATAAAATTCCTTACACGTAATATAGTTTTAACATAGAAGTAATACCGGGAAATATTCAACAAATATTATAACTTATGATTGTAACACGACGAAACTTTCTTAATCGATATAAAAACATAAAAACTTTTTTTATAAATAAAAAAAAATAAAAAACGTTTTGGCAGAATTTTAGATTAATTCAGAACTTGTTCTAAAAAAAATATTTCTTTATTATTCTATACATTCTCAATATTGATATAGTATTATTTCTAGCATTTTCAAAATTCAGTTGAATTTTTATAAATACTATCCCAGCAAAAGACAGTACTTACCCAGAAGCGCTTCCGGAAGGCATTATTTGATAACGAAGCGCTTCCAAAGCAAATAAAGAAGGCATGATTTTTGTTCGCGATGTCCCTCTTGGTATGTCGCTTTTAAAGCGCTTCTTTCATGTGATCTTAGAAGCAATAAATTCATGCCTTCCTAGGCACTAAGAAGCGATTTTTGTATGTTGACAACATTAGTGCTTCATGGTATGAATACATTATTGCTTCATTTTAAGCATTATTCACTGTTTCAAAGAAGGGCATTCTGGGAAGCACGGCAGAATGCCTTCCCTAATTGTTCTTTAGTATGCAAGGCGGTGCAGCGCTATTTTGGAAGCATACAAGTATAGTTACTGCTTACCAAATCCAGGTTATTTTTTGCTGGGATACTAGAAATATGCGCAAAATGTTTCAATATGTAACCACGCCTACTTCGCCCACTTTTTGGAAAATTGTAAAAGTTGTTAACCTTTTTAGTCGCAATATATATGACAAAAATACCATAATTTTTGGCATTGATAAGATATAATTTTGACTCCAGCGGGGCAGTTGGATATGAAAGCGCTTTATGTATGAGAGTTTATTCAAACCACAAACAGAAATTTAATTTTCTTTCGTTTTTTTCCCAGTTTAATGAAATGTAAGGTGAAAGATATAAAAAAAAAAGAAAATTACTGAGAATTGCACAGATAAATGTTACAGTAATTGAGTAATTTATTAATGGCCATGTCCTACATGTTTTTTTTTATCAGTTTACTAATTTTACCAAAAAAAAAGCAAAATTATATAGTTGAGTTAGTTAAATGCCTTAGTTTTGTAGAGATTTACAAAAAGAATTGCCTTATAAATATAGTGGCCTGTAATGTTCGTTAAAGAATTGATTATATTATTTATTTAGTAATAAGTGAAAACCTAATTGAGGTTATTCAATTTTTTGATGAAGTCTGAAAACAATAACGAAATTACTTACAGGCTTAACAAGTGAATTATCAGCATACCATTTTTTTTTTACCAAAGTAGTTGAATCTTGTGTCAATTATTACTATAAGGAAACTTATTCAAGTCAAACCCCAAATTTGATTGAAATTTGATTTTTTGTAGAGAAGAACAAAAGAAGAACTATCGAAAAATAATTTTGCCCTCAAATATAATACTGGGTTGCTTATAGCTTACGAGTTCATTAATTTTATTTCTACTTCATGATGTAATGAAATCGTTGTTAGCATACCGTACAAAAACTCTCAAATGAGTTTAGTAAAGTATATGATAAAGGTGGATTCGTATAAGTAGCTCACTTAATCAATATTCTGGTAAAATGTGGTCTTGCTAGTAGTTTTAAGCCTGAGGAGAATAGCTTAATCGGTTAAAGGCAAATACACTTAAAAATTTTTAAGCAGCACTTGATTAGTATATCCAAAACCGTAACAATATATATTATTATGTATAATTTTGATTTGTGTTATATCTAAGTATACATGTATTCGTACATGATTAGATTAACCATATATAACTGCATATGTCATATACGATTGTATATTGTTCGGTATGTAATAAGATGTAATTATATGTGGCATCGTATTAAAAAATGTTTAGGAAAAAAATTGTTATATATAAAATACATAAACATATATATTCACATATAACAGCATGAAATAACGTATATATTTATATAAAATAATTCATGATTATATGTAAACGTTTGTACTTATTGCATTTAATGTCATATATAGTTATATCTTTGTTTGTATTATAAATATGGTACTATATATAACCATATATTATATCACACAAAATACATATTTTTTATAAGACAGTATAATTATATATCTTAAATTATGTAGCTTATATGTCACCATATATGATTATTATGTTATATATGAGAAGGTTATATGTTATATGAGAATGTCTGATTGTGTATGACAACTGATATATATAATATTATAAAGGTCAATATCCCTAGTAAAAATTTTTACATATGACCTGGATATGATCATATATATTTATATCCAAAATTTGAGTCTATACAATTATATCAGATTTCAGATATATGAAATCTTTTTTTAAATGTATGAAAACTATTTTTTAATTTACGAAAAGTAGATTTATTTGCCACATTTTTTTAATTATTTGAAATATTGGGGAAAAAGGCTCTTCGGGTAAAGTCGCATAAAAATCTAACGGTTTCAAATATTGGACAGAGGTCAGAAATCACCTTGACTAAATTAAATACGCATTGATATGCTTTTTTTTAGCTCAATACAGCTAAAATTCCTAAATAAAACTCCCGGTTTACTCAAAACCCTTTTTTTTTTTAATACTTGAAAATCTTTGGGCACAATTTGTAGACCAGCAAATGAGTTTTTAAAAAAACTTTTCATTAGATACCAAATTTGTCTATAGTTACTTTTAATAGAACGAAATAAACCGAAAAATGTAAGATGGGGTAATTTTAAACCCCACTTAGTAACACCTAAACATGAGATGGGGCATAGATGTGTATGTATGGATTCTTCACACGTCCCTTCCATTTTTATTCTTATCAACATATCCGAAGTTCATTAAGATCTGAATGTCCGGGTCAAGATTGGAAATTGATTAAAATTGCATCAAAAACAAAAATAATTCTTAAGTTTTTCTTTATTTGCTACTGTTCTTTGTTTGCCGTTATACTCGTATGTAGTTTTGAAACTCTTTCAAAATATAATTAAACAATTTTTCTCTTAAATCAATTAAGTAATCTCTCAAACTTTACACAATATGAGTTCAGTTATCACACTCTTAAAAACTGTTATTAGTTTTAGAAAAATGTTTGTAATATTAGAAAAAATAGCAAAAATAATTTGTAATTTATAGTTATGCAACGCAGTGTATGAAAATATTATATTAGTTTTTGACTTGAGGTGAATATAACTAATAAATTTAGGTAAATAACTGATTTACACGTAAGCAACAAAAAAAAATTTGTTCAACTGACTTTAGAACCCGTCGAACAGATTTGTGTGCTAACCCGAGTAAAAAAATTTATATAACATTCTATATGATGAGATATTTTCCGCAAATATAAGAGGAATATAATTTTATCCGAAAAATGGTTCTATTAAATTGTATCCCTAATTATATTTAAATAGATACATTTTAACAAAAAACTATACAATTCAATCCGAGTTTTATCCCGATATAATTACAATCTAATTATATTATATTTGATACAATAATTAGATATAATTAGATACATAATAATCATACGGGTTCAAAACACAAAATTTATGATTGAAATTTTGAAAATAACTTAAATTTATTTATATTTTCTTAGGACATCACATTTTCATTTTAAATGAAATTGTTAATTTTAATTTAATTTAAAGAAATGTTTCTCAATATTAAAATGACCCAGTAATATCGAAATAATAGGTTTGTAGAACATTATAATAGCTTATTATATCTGTTTTAGAACCGATTCTTTTTATATGGAGTTTGTCCTTTTTACAATAGGTTCTTTATATCCACACTAAAACAAATTGCTTTAGATCCGGTTCTAGAACCAGTCATAGAACTGTTTCTGGGACAGTGAAAGCTTACAATTTGACTCCCAATAATCTGTTCTAGAAACTTTTCCATATAATCGGAGGTAAAATAAGCTGTGCTAGAATATATATGTAATCTGTTCTAAAAAATTTTGCTGGAGTGTTTGGTATTTGTAATGGAAATCGATTTCGCAAAATTGTAAACTATTTTGCGATTTTTGAACTATATATATTTACATAGAAACTGACTTAGGAAATTTTTTCAGTTTTGGATTATTAACAAGTATGTCTAAAATAACAGAAGGCGTTTTTAATGTTTGTATTATATATAATTATGTATTGTGTTATATTTAATTTTATTAAAATTTAATCAAATTTATCAACCATGTTTTATCATATATAAAATTCAGAATTGTATTTTTTTTATACATAATGTGCTAATACATAATTTTTTTTTTTGGTAAAACATTTTGAAATAATATTATATAAAAACACATATTAAAACATATAATATTTTATATGATCATATCGCTCATTTGCTGCAAGAACGGCATAACTCAAAATTCGCGATTTTTGAGTTAATAATATGCAATATCATGTTCTATCTTGTGTAAAATACTCATTTTGATATACTGTATACAGAACGTGTGAGACGTTATTTCTATTCCTATGTTTCGCTCTTCTTTTACTCACTACAACGACACATCGTTAGTTGCGCCACATTCGTTAAGGTTTTTTTTTTCGGAAAGAGCGACATAATTTGCGTTGTTCCTTTATAAGTGGAAAAATAAAATGGTTTTATGTAGTAAAAATTCTTATATACTGGCATATTTTGTGTTGTGACTGTTTTGTTGAAAAAAATCATCCTGATTATAACTAGCTATAACACAAAATATGCCATTATTGTTGGAAAAATGTTTATCATAAACTTTTTTTTCGCATTAAGAACGACACATTTTAGTTTACTACACTACTATCAATGAACTTTAGCAGCAATAACGTCATAACTCATAGTATACAAAATTTTCCATCTAAAAACAATTATTAAAAATTTTTTACTCTACTTTTTTCTATACGGATATATTAAATATAAGTTGATTTACAAGATGATATCAAAATATTTACATTTATTCATTTTTCTTCAGAGCTATAGTCAATTGAACACTTTAAACGCATTTATCTCAAAATCGAAAATTTTGAGTTATGCCGTTCTTGCAGCAAATGAGCGATATAGTTTTATATTAAAGAATATATCGTTATATTTTTGTTTTACTCGGGAACTTTTTTATGAATGTAGTAAAATTTAATACGTGTGTCTTTTGGTCTGTCTTATCTGTTTATTTATTTCATGACTATTATTATTGTAAAACTTTCGTTAAACGGAAATTGCACTCAAAACCATATTATTAAAAACTTGTTCATTTATATCATGAGAAAAATCCTTAACATTCCACATTCGGTAAATACAAACATTATACCTTTATACATTAGTTGTGTTTAAAAACGCCTAAAATTTGCAATCATTTATATTCACAGACTTTCTAAGTAAAAACACGCAAATAACAGTTTCCGTTACTTGGCCTACACATATGTATAGTCAAACAAATATGTATGAATGTGTGTAGCTGTTATATATACATAAATAAGATACAAATATAGTTGTATTTGTTACCAAACACAACATGTTTATTTCGCTGTTGTAGTTGTATTTAAATTTACAACACAATTTACGTTTTTAGGACTAAGTTTTTATCATATGAATAGGTAGTATATGCGAAAGCTAGAGTTGCTAAGGTTTAGATTTTAAAAGGTCATTATAATTACTTTCTTATCTGACTATGTTCACCGTAAAAATGTCAGAGAGTTTTAGGCTATTACTGTAATTTATTATAAGTAATTTAATTATTCTTCTCATTTTGTTACACACTGATAGAAATATCTGCATGATATCAATGAAGTTTTACATTCAATTTAAGAAATGTCACTGGCATACGTCCATTGAAAGCTTTCATTACATGAATCCAATTTTTTATGAAAAATTTCATATGACTAATGAAAAAGTTGAAGTAGAAGTTGTTTTTATTAAAACGATGAACATTTTTTTTTTAAACTTAAAGAAATTTTTATTCACATTGTGAAGAAAAGTTCATTAGTTTAGTAAAAAAGTTTCATAAAAACGTCCAAGAAATCCTCTCTGTGTATATGTTTATAAAATGTGCTAAAATTCCTTTATTCTTAAAAATTTATCTTGTCCATTATTTTTATTTAACCCTCTAACCGGCAAGACCGTAAAAATGATCGGATCAAGCCAATATTTTTTTTTCAATTAGATATAGTCAAAAGAAACTAAAGTTTTAATTTTAAGGTAAAAACAACATTCTGAACGAACGCCAGGTAAAAAATAGTGAAGACCGTCTGTAGACGGTCTTGCCGGTTTGCGTGTAATAAATCATCACAGATAAATTTTATATACATAAAAAGTTTTATTGAAAAAAATGGAGGAAAAATAGCTAAATTATATATTATTTAAGGTGGTGGTAGTCCCAAAAACAATTCTTATCGACTTGACCGCATAAATGCAGGTTGCATTTGGAACAAACGACTTGGGTGTCAGATTTCTTGCAATGTTTACACTTTATTTTTTGCTTTTCTATCCATCCAAACAGGAAAACTATCGACAACCATCGAACCGAACATCAGGAACTTGATGAACAGCTCTTTTCCCAACATTTGATATACCAGGCTGTTGTGATAAAGGCTCATCGAAATTTTGAGCATATGATGGTCGCCCTACAGGCCGTTTATTTTTGAAGGAAACAAGTCCAGCAGCTATTTCCTCACGAAAATCTGGAAGCTGTAAAAGTAGTTCTTTATCGGACACATTGTTGGAATCATTGGTCTTCTGAGCGTGCAAACGTTTGTAAAAAATGAATGCATTTGTAGAGGCCATGTCCACAAAATGGTAGAACAATCTAATCATTATATTACGAGTCTTGGCTCGAATATGGTATCGACCCATGAGACCATCCATAAGATCTAATCCACCCATGTGAGCATTGTATTCTCGGATAATTTGGGGGGCAGTTGATTTCGATGGATTTCTTTTACTTTCCATTGGTGTTTTGAGCTCTTCCAAGGCCAATGAAAGTGACGAATCGCCTCGAAAAGCTACCTTGTTTACATGTAAACACATCGAGCGTTTGCGCCATACCAATTTTGACATCTCTTTCGAGTTTTTAGATATTGCATTCAGAGCTGATTATAAAAAAGAGAAAATAAATACTTATAAAATAAGCTAATTAGTGTCATACCTCCAATGAACCCTCCAGGACAAGGTTGAACTGATGGCCCAGTAGCTTCAGCTGTTGGCAATGGGGATCTGGCTCTTTTGCATTTGGTGGTTACTTTCGTTGCAGTTGATGCCGACGGTTCTTGTGTCGGAACAATTTCTACCGCTGCTTCATCTTCAACGAAAGTTGAATAAGCCGATGGTATGTCTATTGTGCTGAAATTCAGAGAAAAATGTATTCCCTCTACAAATGCATCCGTGGTCTCAGCTACACCCATATTGTGAAAGCCATTCTGCTATGGCCTGTTCTGTATTCTCTGGCAGTGTATCTGCCTCGATATTATCCAAAACATATGTGGGATCACCAACACTGTCATCGCTATCAAAACTTTCATCTGTGCTCTCTACAGAACTCTCTACAGAATTCATGAACTCGAGCAATTGCTCATCAGACATAGCCTCCAAATTGATCTTTTTCTTATGTGAACGTTTAGAAAGATCCATCTCTAACACGAGTTAAATAAAAGGATGAAATTAATAAAATAATAAAGAAACAATAATGATTTTATTGACAAAAGGTGAAACCAACAATTAAAAGAGAGGGAAATTTTTGTACACATAAACCGGCAAGACCGTCTTAAGACGGCCTTCACTATTAAGTTTAGTAAGCACAATTTTTTTTTCTTTTTCACTTCAAATACATAATAAAACTCAATATAATATGTTATCTACTTACCATAAAATTTTTGAGTCGATCACTTTTTTTTAAATGTGTTTTTTTAATAGTTGCGAAAAATTAATTTTGCGAAATAATTTGTTGACTTTTTGCACTTGTTTGATAACAGCTGACAAACTACTTGTCAGTGAGTGTTGGGGAGTATAACAAATGCAAAACAATGTTGTCTAATGACATTTTTCACTTTTTTGGAGCTATAAAACTTATAGTACAGCAATGGAGCCCAAAACCGGAAGACCGTCTTAAGACGTCTTGCCGGTTAGAGGGTTAAACTGTTCTATTCAAAATTGCTGTGCGCCCCGGTAGGCTAGATGGTAGCTTGCTGGCTTAGCAGTGCGGGGGTCGTGGGTTCGATTCCCACCATAGGCACTGGCCCGTTTTCGCTACAACGCGCCGAAGGCCATAGTAGATAGTGCTCGGTTAGGGTAATAGTATATAATTTGTAATTATATGATTATTAATTAATAAAAAAAAATAAAAAATTGCCAAATGAAATTGCTTTGAATTTCAATCATGATAACTTTCTTGAAAATTTAATTTCCTCTAATTGAATGGAAAAGTGTTTTGCTGGCATGGCAACCCTAACGTATAAATTTACAAAGCACAATATTCACATTTTCAAATATCCTTGTTGATATTGTACGCCGGCTATGAGTGGGCGTTTAGTGTACTCATGTTCTACAATGTATTTCCCCATTTTCAAGCATACATACATACAAATACGACAGTCGTCGTTCAGTTCAGACTAGTATTTGAATGTAACAATACTCTCATATGCGGTAGAAATACTTAGAAGGCTGTTGCTCCTTCATTTACCGTTTTCTTAGCGTTTTTGCTATAAAAATGTTTGTATGTTTTGTTCCTTATACTTTGTATGTACGTACGTACCTACACATATATATATATAAGTACCTTAGTATGATTTAAATACTCATATGTATGTATAAATATGTTGGTAGTCGTATGTCTGTACGGGTAACAACTTAATTGCATGTAAATCCTTAGTTGTTAACCCAATTTAATTTTTCTTTCTTTGTTTTTGCAACATGTATTTAAGTATGCTTGGCTGCTTGGTTTGTTGTCCATTTAAATCAGACGTTACATTTTTTTTACTGCTGTGCATTAAAGAGTCGTTTAAATTCTGTAATTTAATGATTTTAATTTTAATATAAAGTATATTACGTAAAAAAAATTAAAAGTTTACAATTTTTAATATCGTTGTTTAATAAATATGTAAAATCTAGTATTAGCTCTTTTATTTTTGTGTAATATAAAGCGGATCTGTTTGTTCCTATCCGCTTTTCATAACACTGATGGTACTCTAATCTTAGCAATTTTTCTGCAAAGATCATCCAGCAAATATATTGCTGACTTTACTGAAATTTTTTTCAGTGTACTATTTTCAGACTTGAGTCATTTCATGAATTAGCTAAAATTGCTAACCTAACTAAACATATGTAATTTAATTTTAATTTGTTTAATTTTTCCGATTTCGAAAATTTCAGATCTTGGAAAAGGGTTCGTTCTTGATATTTCACTAATCTCAAATAATTTTCCTGTACACACAAACAAATAAAAACACATTTCAATCACGAAAACCTCCGATTCAATAACTTTAGTTGCTGAAATTCCTCCAACATCGAAAATTGCGAATTCAATTAGAAATTGATAGCTCATTAATTGAATAATTTTTCAATTAAATAATAACTCATTTGATTAAAACGTGATCAATATCGTATACCTACCCAACAACCAAAAAAAAAAAAAAAAGTGTTGTTGCCATACCAACTGTCTTTTTATATATTGAATTGATAACATTGAATTTAAATCGGCCATGAAATTCTTAGTTAGTTAGAAGATTTTTTTTATACTTATAGAAACAAATTCACACAGAAATTAGTTCTTCCTTTGTTTTGAAGCGTAGGGACTATGACAGAAATTAGCAATTTTGTTGAAATGAGAGTATTTTTTTTTTTTGTTTGTAATAATTTTGAATTTATTTTGTGCATTTTCTTTCTGTTAAAATTTTTTTTTAAATTTTTATTAAACGAAATTAATCCGTAAAAATTACGTTATTAATTTTATGATAATGTTTTAGAATAAATAAATATTCAGATTTAATTTAAATTATTTAATGAAAATGAAATTACTCAAGTTCGAGACCATACTCTATATTTCTTTATTAGGATATTGTCCTAACAAATAATCTATAGAGTTTTTGTTTTCAAATTTATTAATTGACCACTTTCAGGAATGTTTTGATAGAAGTGGCAATCCCATGCAAAACATTAAGCATTCATATAAACCAGTTTTCTCACTGAACGAGAACTAATATATGAGCTCGAAGTTAAAGATTATCACCATTGGTCAAAAATAAATTGAAAACTTGTTTGTTATGTGCAAACAAGTTTCACATAACACACAAGTTTTCATCGTATATATATCAAACTAAATTATTTATCTTAATAAAATAATAAACCTAATAAGAATTATTATCTAATCTATTTGAAATGAATTAAAAATAGTTATTATAATACGACTAAATATAAACATTTATAAAAAAAAACCAACAACAATGTGATGATATTTGCTTTTGAGCGATAATATAAAATATGTTAAGCAAGTTCCGAATTTGAGCAAATATTTAATTGATTCAATTAATTTTTAATTGACAGCTTTTAAAATTTTCAACAAACCGATTTGATCGAAAAAAGTAGGGAAATGTTTTTTTTTCTGTGTACTTTATTACCTCCCGGAAGCATACTAAAATATTTAGTAATACATTTAGGAAACCTAAAAAACCCGTGACCCAGTTCAATAGGCCTCACTTACGGAGATCTAATATCGGATCTCAAACACTCGATAAAAATCGTTTAAAGTTTCGTGGCCTCAAAAACATGTAAAGAAGAGTGTTTTTAATGGTGGTGTTCGGAGCTGCAAAAGGAACCACATTAACTCCAGTAACATCAGCTAACACTGGCAGCCATACCGCGACAAGCTTAAAGGTGAAAATATAAAAAGAAGCAGAGGCTATGGCTAAAATTAGCTTATACAAAAAGTTCTGTAGAGCAATAGCCACTACATGTGAATATGTCAGGATTAGTAAGATACTGGCAAATGAACATCAAACTGTGTGTTCTTAAGGAGGAAGGATTAGATTAGATCAGAAGGCACTATGCACCGCGACCAATGTAGGTCTTTTGTGCTGCCTAAGTTACCTACAGATTCAAGCTACCTATAAAGCCAATTATCCTATTAGGCAAAATGTTCGCGATGTCGGAAGGCGAAATGAAGCGATCACCTAGAAACCTAAGTCTCCTATCACAAAGCCTGGGACATTCGCAGAGAACATGCTCCGAGGTCTCAGACACCATCTCATAAAACCTACACATATCCGTGTCCGATTGCAGATGGTATCTGAGATTACAGTGTCCAGTTAAGTATGACGCCAGGGTCCTCAAACCCCCCCCCCTTTCAAGCGACAAGAGTCGCCTCGACCCCCTACTGGAAAAAGAGATCAATCTTTTAGCCTGGCGCTGACCAGGAGAGTTTTCCCAATAACCAGATAATTCAGACTCTCTCCATGCCCTGAGCCTTTCCCTAATATACCCCGCAGGTATTCCACAGAATGGTTCAGGACCAATAAAGGGCCTTCGGGCCCCGCGGTTGGCAAGACAATCTGCCCTCTCGTTGCTCTCATGCCCCTCATGACCAGGAATCCACCCCAGGGTTAGAGAGTTGCCCCTACCGAGCCTATTGAGAGTCTGAATGCATTCCATGACCAACCCTAGCCATTAAGGCCCTCAGTGCAGCCTGACTATCAGAAAGAATGTAGATGCGAGATCTGCGAGTTCCCCTTCGCAGGCATTCCCCTGCACAGACACAGATGGCCCAAATCTCCGCCCTGAAAAATGGACGGATATTTTCCCATAGGTAAAGCACGCTGGAAGCCTTGTCCAAAGACGGCCCGCACCCGTGTTCCCATTCGACTGCTTAGAGCCATCAGTGAACCACGACCTGAGAACCATCTTCCGGTTCCCAGGAATTGATTGGTCCACATGTCTCTGTCAAACAATAACACATCAAAATATCTATCAAAGATCCACTCCGGTGACACTCTGTCCGCAACCTTAGAAATCGGGTCATCTATTAGGATTCGCGCGATCCTCATGTGACCCTTAGGGTAGCCCCCCCCCCCCCTCATGCCAACGAATTCATTAAGTCTAGAGGAACCCATACTGGCAACCTCCATTACAGAAATATGCAATGGCGGGATCCCCAGCATAACCTCCAAGGCATCCGTCGGGCAAGTTCCGCCGGCCCCTGTAATGCCAACACACGCAAGACGGTAGATTCTCTAAAGAGCATCCCTTGCCTTACTCGGCTCAACTTTTGGCCACCATGCAAGGGCAGCATAGGTGATCATCGGTTTAGCAATAGTATTGAACGACCAGTAGACCATTTGTGGCCTTAGGCTCCATGTAGGAGGTAGGATGGTTCCTATTTAATACTCATTTTCCCAGTTGCATGAATGCGACCAATTTGGAATTGATAATGAGGTTGGAAATTATATAGTTGCCCCAAGAAGATTGGCCTGAGCAATGGAAAGGACTTGAGGTCAAATATTCTCTTATCTTTCGACTAAAAGCATTTTAAAGACTAATACATTTAAAAAAAAATACAATTCGAGAAATCGCCACAACTTTTTAGCATGAAAGGGCCGACCACAGAGAGTTTTGAAGTTAATGGGGAGGTCCTAGAAATGTTATAAGTATAACTTGGTTGAATTATTAGATATATAAGAAGCTTTCAGCCAAAAAATGATATTGTTTTTCAAATACAGTTCTCTACGAAAGTTTAAAATTCAGTCAATAATGGTTGCACTTATAATCCACCATACAACTAGTCACTAAGCAGCATATAGGATATTCCTTTTTTAGTGAATGTATCTTCCAAGTTTAGTGACTATATTTTGTATTGTATCGGAAAGTTAAAAACTATGAGCAATGAAATAAAATTGATGAAAAAACTTTTGTGAAAGACTTTTCAAAGTGAAACTTTGCATGACATAGTTTTTAAGTATATTCTACGTAACCGTGAGAAACAAGAGTCATCCAAAGTCAGTTACAACAGGTGTCGAAAATGATCGAAATATATATTTTTAAACATTTGAATATGTTTTTTTTTTTCAAATTTCAATAAAACTTAAGTCTGAACAATCTTTTCAACTAAATAAAAGTTTTTTTTAAGACTATTTATTTACTTTTGCTTTTTTCCTATGAAATATTTAGTTTTATTTCTTTTTGATGGAAATATTTGTTTCATGGCGAGAAATGGTAAAATTCTATACGTCATTGGAAAGGCCGAAAGCATAGGTTTTATTTGAACAAAAATTGAAACAAAATCTTTTTTAATCTATCATCCCATCTCTGTAAAAGTTTTAAGACTATATATATAATTTTAAAGGTACTCAAACTATATTTCAAGCAAAAAAGTACCATCATCTATCTCAGTGTGGATTCTTTAGTGGATGCATAATTTTGATTGATTTTATTTATCCAAAAAATTTAATATTTTCAAAAGTTTTACTTTTAATTTTTAAAAAATTAAAACCAAAAGTTTATTTTATGGAGAAATTTTTTAATTAATAAATAAATATTGGTTTTTTGTTTAACAAAAAACAAATGATCTTGAACTTGAATAATATTGCTCACATCATTCAATATTTTCAATATATTGACAACCCATGTTTTTGGACAACTATAACGCTGAAATGCAAAATTGAAACTATAACAAGTTTCCTGCATTTTTCCTCAGTAATAATTTTGATCCTTAGTTGTTTCTTGTAACTCCCATATATTTCGATAAAATTGGAAAGTATGAATATTTGCAAATTAGAAACTCTGTTCGATCAAAGATATTGTTTTTTTTTAGCAATGTTGAGGTTAAGAAGAAGAATAAATGTTTTTCCCTAAAAATTATAAACACTATTAGTCTTAAATCAGACTAGACTAGTTTCTGCCTTTTTATGGACAGGCTCATCAGTGATTTTCCATTTAAATTATATTATTATTTGTGTCGTATAATTGTCAGATTGTCTCTATATGATAAATTTGTCAACAACATGCAGCTGTAAGAATCGAACCTGCGCTCTTCTTACATTACAAACGTAACAATACCAAGTCATGGCCGTTTAGCCATCACACCCAAGTATGGCCTCAAATGTTATGCAGTTTAATTACAGTTTTCTTTCCTATTAGCTTTTCTGTTATTGTATATTATACTCAGAAGTGACATTACTAACAAACACAAATATTCTATTTTTAGATTTTCGTTTATTTTTCTAATCTCCTCCGTCTCTATTTCTCAACGTTACCAGATTGAGGTATGGTTTTAAAGTTCAGTGTTGACAACTTTTGCGTTTTTTAAGTTAAGACATCGCCATTTTTGTTGCAAAATTGTTTTGAGACAACCCAAATACATAATCACACACAGAAAAATAGTTTGCCATTTGCCAACTGAAATTCGCTTACTAAGACTCAAATTCGTATACTACTACAAAAAGAACGGTTTTTACAACTAAATATTGTTTTTCACAGCAAAGTTGGGTTAATACAACTGAAGTTTAGTTGCAACATCTAAAATATTCAGAGATCAAATTTCTTTATGGTTTTGATAACCGAATTTATTGGTTGTTACCACCAAAACACACTTTTTAGTTGGGTTGGCACTATATTTCTGTGTGTGCAAGAAAAATATGTTAAGGGTTTGCACTTTTGATGTAAATACTCTTTCGGCTGGGGCATCCTAAATTCTGATAATATAAAAAAATCAAAGACATTTGACACTAATTAACACTTTTAAGTTTTATATTACAAAATTTTCCTTTAAATTTTATTTTGCTGAAAAAATAATTAAATCTTTGAAATTATATTAAATATAAATATCGTATTTACTTAAAATAAACATTCGTGTCTATAAATGTGGTAAATTCCTTCCCTCACCGCATGCTTAATTTCCTTTATTTGTGTGTGTTGGTTAATCGAAACGTGTTTACCACACTGTTAATTTCTGTTTCTTGTGTTTGAATCCGAAACGTGTTAAGATGACATTTATTAAAATGTTTTTTGTGTATGTTCATGAATGTTATGAATAAATGAATTAATGTTTTTTTTTTATTTTTATACAATTTATTTTAAGTATGGCGAAAATTCAAAAAAAAGAAAAAGCAATTAGTTGTTTCATGTTTCTGTTTGTGTTTTTTTTTGCATTTATTTCCTTAAGTGTATTCAAAAGAAAATGTTTGATTTATTGATAAAAAAAAAAACATTATAAAACAATAAAATAATACATGATTTTTCACTTAATTAATAGTCTGCGGTCATGTGAATTATGTTTAATTTTATTGCTTTTTTTTCATTTCTTTGTCGATATGTAATTTCATATTTGCTCATAAGAGTCATTCCATGTCAAATCGAACGATTTTTTATATTACGATTTTTGTGTGCTTTGTAAATTAGCAGACACATTTCTTATTTCAAAAATATTTAACATGTATTATTGGAAAACAATCAGATAAAAAAATGTGTTGCTGTTATTTGTGATCAAAAATTTGAAAAAAAAAACTGAAAAATGTGCCGAAATGTCGATGTTTAAATTGATTTATTTTTAAAACTAGTACGCCGATTTAAATGGTTGATGGTTCTTTTAATGGTGTTGTACTCTACTTTTTTCTAAATGTATTTTTTTTCTTTTTTCTGAAAAGAGAAGCAACACTCAGGAAATTCTTCCTATTTAGTTCTGTGTTGCTTTCTTTAGAAAGGGGATAGTAGAGAGATGCAAGGTGGATGAAGGATGAAGGGCTTCAAACATGGCAACACTGTAATTGCGCGAGATAGGTCTTAGAACAGTTGTTGCTCGCCACCTGATGTAGAGTTGGCGAATTTATTGAATCTTTTTTGTGTCATAGCCCTGCTTCATTATTTTACTTCGGTGGGGTTAAGTGCTATGGGAACACAGAAGGCGGGCGTTGCGATACATATGAATGATAGAAAACTCATATATATTATTTTTCTGAATTGATGTTGTCGTCACCAGGAATCGAACCCGGGACCATCTGTGTAAGAGTCCAACGCGCTAACCATTACATAGCACTTTCGATCCCACCTAAATGTAAAAATACGTATCAAATATTTTCGAAATAAGAATAAGTCAGCCAAATTTCAAAACAAACAAAAATCGTGTTATAAAAATCGTTTGGTTTCACACGGAATGACTCATATGTGGGCTATTTATAGATTACAAGATTATTGCATTTTTCTTCTCCCATTCTTTGCTTGTATAAATATTTTTTGTTCTTTCTTAAAGAAAAATACTTGAATTGTAATTAAAGAAATTAATTTGTGAGTACGACTGAGGATATATTAAGATAATGATGATTGATGGGATTTAACAATTATTACCAAAAGGGTGGTGTGAGAAGTGTCAATATAATTGAAAGGAAAATGTTTGTTTTTCTATAATTGGCAGTCAGCGATAAGGAAAATATAGTTATTAGAATGGCAACGAAATTAGAATTTTGTGATTTCTATGATTGTATTTGGTACAAATATGATGTAAAGAAAATTTGAGAAAAATCGAGCAATTTCAGTTTAGCTTTTCAGTTCAAGAAAAATGGTAAAACTTGAAAAATTATAAAATCTATTAAGTCTGCTATCTGAGACAATGGCCCAAAAACGGCATTTGAACAATATTTGATAATTGAACATTTGTGTATACATTTTTATCATTGCAAACATTTTCAGAAGCAATCTAGAGTGACTTTGAATGTCTTAATTAACGTCGAAGTCTAAGATTGACGGTTTGTTCTTGCGGTGAATTATTATAATTTTTTCATTTTAAATGTGTTACAATGATGTATTAAAAATGTGGAATATTTCACTTTGTTGTGTGAAAGTGAATACATAAAAGTCCAAGGATTCCCGAACCAAATTCCCAGAATTGCGGGAACAGAAAAATGCGTTGTTTTCCGGAATACGGGGACGGGAAATCCCTGGATGCATTCCTTTAATGTAATCCATGTGTTTAAAGTCAAAGTAAATTGTTATCTCATTAATGACACGTCATAGAGCCGCGGGATATGTTTCAACCATAATTTTCAGATATATAGAACGATGCTTTATTAAGAAATTTTTGTAATTTTTTCCCCCTTAAAGCGCCCTACACACAAAAAAAAAACGTTTTATTCACGAAAACCACCGATTAAATAGCTTTAAATGCTGAAATTGGGCCAACAACGAAAATTGCTAATTCAATTAGAAATTGATAGCTCTTTAATTAAATTATTTTTCAATTAAATAAAAACTCAGTTGATTAAAAAGTGATCAATATCGTATTTCTTTCCATAAACAAAATTGTTGCCATACCAACTTTTTTTTAAAATATTTTTTGGATTTTTATACAAAAATATTTGAAAAATTATATTTTTAAGTTAACCGACTTTTAATTTTTTTGTTTTTAGTAGCAAAATGGCAAACCTGACGATATAATTTTTATAAGTTTAGTAGTGTTTTAATAAAAACCATCCATTATTTATGTTTTGTGTGAAAACAGAACAGAATTTGGAAATATTTTAAACTTTGTGTATTTGAAAAGTTCATCGTTCGATTTGTCAGATTTTCAAAAATTGTATATAATTGATGAACTAATTTCTAGCACGGAAATACATTTTTATATTCTATAATCTATATAACAATCAAAATTTGTACATTTTGTTCTTAATTATCCAAAAAAGTTCCATCAAAAAAGGTCAGAAATTTAATTTTTCAAATAATTATTTGGCAACTCTGTATAACAATCATTCAAATCTTTGCGATTAAAGTCAAGATATGGAGGATAAAAGACAGAATACGGTCTTGTTTACTACGTGAAAACGTGTATTGAATGTCTGCCAACGGTAGACCTTACACACAAACAACAAGTTTTCAATTTATTTTTTGATCAATGGTGATAATCTTTAACTTCGAGCTCATGTATTAGTTCTCATTTAGTGAGAAAACTAGTTTATATGAATGCTTGATGTTTGCATGGGATTTGTTACCTTTTTCAAAACGTTTTCTGCTGATGAGAACCTAGAAAATTCCCGAAATAGTTCTATCAACACATTTCTGAAAGGGTCAATTAATAAGTTTGAAAACAAAATCTCTATAGATTAGTTGTTACGACAATATCCTAATAAAGAAATAAAGAGTAAGGCCTCGAACTTGAATAATTTTCATTGATATTTAGTAATGTTAAGTTATTTAAATCACTTAATTATCTATTTCCAGTAAAAATATATAGCGTTTAAAAAGTGAGTTAATACACACAGACAAATAAAGTTCCAACCGAATTGAAAAGTGTTTTTTAATGGTAACAAGTTAGTACAACGATATATACATTAGATATCTAAATATTTTGGATAGTCAGATGTCTTACTTTTAAATTTAAAAGAATTAAAACCAAAAGGTTGCTTTTCGATCTTTTATCAAAAGTTTGTTACTAAAATTCAGTTGAACTAACCCAACATTCTTGTACCAACCAACTGATATTCGTAAAAACCGAATTTGAGTCGCAGTAACAGAATTTCAGTTGGCAAAAGCTGAATTTTTCTCTGTGTGCAGTCATAACTTTGGTGTTTATTCATAAATTTTTTTTGAAAATTTCATTTTTTTTTTATTGCTGAAGTACAACTTTCATTGCAAAACAAATAACTTATATATTATTTCGATATTTTCCATTTTTCAAAAAAAAAATCGTCCGTGTGATTTCGACACACATTTTTAATTTTTGTCAAAAAAAAAAAAATAAAAACTTTTCCGTGTGATTTCGACAAACAGGTCCTAAATTGCTGAACCGATTTTACAATAGCTTTTAAAAGATATAATTGAAGAGTTCATGCGAATAAGGACGAATAGACCACTTTTTCGCAAACACGTTTTTTTTGCATAAATGCATTTTATTAGCAGAGCCCTACAATCCTATGCAGAAATTTTGGGGAAATTTTGACTTTTAAGGCTAAAAAAATGACTTTGAAAGTGCAATAATTCATATATTTTTATATTTTTGTTTAAATTGGGAGTGAACTAACGCACAATTTTGATTAAATACAACGCAAAAACATACAAAAATTTTACTTTCGGTAACAATGTCTTAAAAGAACATTAAGAGGAACAAACCACACTGTGGAACAAACCACATTGTGGAAAGCAAAAAGGGCGAATATCCATCCTTAACAAAATATTATATAAAACTTATTTAGCTGCGAGTTTAAAATTTATATTAGCTAAAATTTGAAATTGTACTTAATTGTCCTTAAAGTGTTACAAACAAAGACCAACCATAGTTCGTCAAGTTTTGAAAATGTAGTCAAAATCTGCTGCAAAATAACACATTTTTATTCAAATTTCAATACATTTTTTTGGATATTCGCCCTTTTTCCACTTAAGCAAAAATTGAAGTCCAATTTTTGGCAAGTTCTCTTTCGAATACCTTACTAAAATTTTGTATATAGGTAGATGTTACTTAAATCTATAAGCTAATACCAAAAAGTTGACAAAAATATTATTTTTTAACCGTTTCCTGCGTTTTTGTTGTCCCCTGTAAAATTCTACAAATGGTCTATTCGTCTTAATTCGCATGAACTGTTCAATTGTTATACACAAAAATATAATTGTTTTGCAATTTGACTGGCCGAAATAACTAGATCTGAAATCGAGATATATGTAGTCAAATTACTAAAAAATGTATATTAAAATATATAAAATTGATTCAAAAACCACTAGATAAAAAAATTTAATGTGATTTTCGGTTTTAGGAGGCCCAAATGCATAATAAAAATACAGTCACATACTTGTAACATAAACTATTTTAAAATTTGAAAACTAGTGTTATCAGTTCAGTTAATTATTCCCACATATGAAAGAGCCATGAACTGCCATTAACTGCCATCTTGTCATCCTTTTCCATGTACTCTATAAGCAACAGCAATTGCTAAATGACACTAATAGAAAACTTATCACAACTACTCCAGCTTTGTCCAATACATCATTAGCATTTAAAAATACATAAATTTCAGTTAAACCACGATATGAAAATAATACTTTACGTGTAAAAGATAAGAGACTCCATAAGGCATAAACAGGAGCGGAATCAAGGGGAAACAAAATTGCGACATTCCCAAGGCCACATATAAAAATGTTTGAAACGTAATGTTACATGACTATAAAAAAGTAACTAAAATAAATTGCTATGACCCTTTCCAAAACTTTTGATTGGATCCACTCCTGCAGATATAGTATATATGAAAAAAAAATGTATTTATAAACAATACTGAACTTACCTATATAATGGTATACCCGCATTATCACGAAACCACAAGACCATATAAACATCGTCCAATGGTGCTGATATGGGACATGGTAATGACACTGATTTACCCTCTACAGCTTCAACATCTTTTGTTTTCACTGTATATCCGAGCAGGACGTAGTGAAACGTAAAAAAACACAGGGGAGTGTGACGATGATGATGATGAGGACGATGAAATAAATGAAGAAGGAGTTGCGGTATGATATTATCAACAGCATCAGCAGTATCGTAGTGAGTTTGTAATATTAAAAACCAGCGGGTGTATTAAACAACAGCAACAGGATATATATAAAGGTGATAATAAATCCAAACATTAGCAGAAGAAATACCACAATATTAATATTATTGTCAGTATTATTACATGATAAAGTATAGACACAAGTGTGTTATTATGAGTAATGCCAGGATATATAGAACGTGATAATTTTCGTTTAACAAGTTGTTAATTTTTAATAAATTTAATTAATAATCACCAGTCGACAATATCAAAGCCATTTATAGTTGTTTAAAGAAATGGCCATTATATATAATTATGACCACACATGACAAGATTTGAATAAAAAACCAAAATATATATATTGTTTAAATATTCAAACAAACAGCACCCAAAAGTAGGCAACATATATAATTTTAGAGATTTAAATCATATATTGGTCGTATAAGTAAATTAACATATTGAATACATATGTAGTGGTATATGTTATTCGAGTAGTAGTAGTAGTTATGGTCATTGTTGGTATTTGTGGTTCAAGTTATTGTTGTAGTTATTGTTTGCAGGTGTTGGTTATTTATTTTATTTTTTTTGTTAGTTGTTGTTGTTGTCGGTTTTTGACCATTGTTTACATTGTATTAATTGTCCACATTTATTTATATACAAACACACACACACATTGGCGTTACATTTATAGATGGTAATCCCAAAAACAGCACCACACATAGCACAGCATTAATGTTGTTTTGTAGTTGCGGTTAGTATCAAATATAGATATTGTAATTGTAGTTGTTTGTGTATGAGTGTGAGCAAGATTCAACATTAAACCATTTTCGTTTGCGGTCATCAATATAAAAAGAGAAGAGAGAAAAACAAAATTCATATATTAAAGATTTTTGTAAATATTTGGTTTAATAATGTCAAATAATTTAGTTGTAGTTTAATTTATGGACAAATAATAATGTTGTACACTCAAATAAAAAAATCTGTTAAAGCTACATAAAAAACTATAATTTTACAGGAAAACCAACTATTTTCAGGCCAGCAGAACGTTTTGGTAATTTTAGCAAAAACGTGCCTGTAATTACACTACTCGACGGCCAACACAAAACTCCCTTTGTAATAGATCTTTTTTTAATTAAGATATGAAAGATGATTAAAAAATTTTTGAAACGTAGGGTTTTTATATTTTCATTATTCATTTTATTTTTCCGTATATTTTGGTTAAGTTTATCGCAAAATCAGAACCTGTCATTGTAATACATATATTCTAATAGATTTAGGTATGCTAAGTCGAAATCTGGACAAAAAAAAAACCTCATTTTCAGTTTTTGAAATATCGTGGTTTTTATAATGAAAATACAAAATTATTTCAAATTATTTATATTTACGTTTATTTATATAAAAATGTTCTGCTTTCATAAATATTTTAGTATATTTTCAATGTATTTGCAATTTTAATACAGAAATGAGTTCATATTGATCAAGTTTTAACGCTTGCTAGCAAACAAAAAATTTATAATTCATTTAAAAATTTAGAAACATGTAAAATTTTCAATTCCTTGCAATACCTGTAAGATATTCTGAAACAAACATCGACATGATTATACTCAAATTATAGATAATTTTTTGTAGATTTATAATAATAAAAGCAAAATAAAACAAATATATACGAAAAAATTAGGTGAATTATGTAAATATAAAAATCGCAATATTTCAAAAACTGCAAACGAAAAATAAAAAAAATTCACAGATTTCAATGCAGCGTAAGTAAGTCTATTAAAATATAAGTGTTTCAAAGAGAGGTTCTGCAAAAAATTAAAATTTACCCAAGTGTTATTAATTTCTGTTATTAACTAAGCTAAAGTAGTACGAAAAATTAGTAAAAAAATTAGTACACTCAAAGAAAAAAGTTTGTAAAGTCAGCAAAAAATTTTGCTGAGTCAGCAAAATTTTAGGCAGGAGGATGCTTGCAAAAAAGTTGCTAATGTCAGCAAAATCTTTTGCTGAAAATTAGCGAGCTGATTTTTAGCAACAAAATTTGTAGATTCAGCAAATGTTTTGCTAACACTTAGTAGATTAGAAATAAAAAAGCCTTGCTAAAAATTAATAAATTTTTTGCTGAATTTTAGTAGACAGAAAAAAACGCAAAAAATTTGTAGAAAAATTGTAATTTATTTGCTGAAAATCATAAAACATATTTTTGTGATTCTTTTAAAAATAATTTATTATAATAACGAAATATAAAAAATTTTTTGTTGTTGTTTTGGTTTTTCTTTGATATTTTAAATTTTGAATCTCGCTCCTAGACGAGGACAAGAAATTCTCATTGAGTTTGTGATTTAACATAACAAATATCTCTAGAAATTCTAATAACAAAGTCCCCTGAAGATTTCCTTAGGCAGGAATGAAATCCGAATAGGGACACGCCTACATCAGATTGCTTTTCACAATTTGTTAAATAAGTTTTGGGATTTTAGCACATTTAATTACTATAAATGCAATTAATGTTTATCCCGATGAAAATAAATTTAAATAAAAAATATGCAGGTGCTTGTGCAAATTTAAATGTAACTGACACTAATAGAAAACATATGATTTTCTATTGTTGAATAAACGTCACTACATTGCTAGATCTGTCAAAAAACAGAGTAGTATTTGGAAGATGACAAAGCCAATTGTGACAATTTTTTGTTGTTGTTTTGGTTTTTCTTTGATATTTTAGATTTTGAATCTCGCTCCTAGACGAGGACAAGAAATTCTCATTGAGTTTGTGATTTAACATAACAAATATCTCTAGAAATTCTAATAACAAAGTCCCCTGAAGATTTCCTTAGGCAGGAATGAAATCCGGATAGGGACACGCCTACATCAGATTGCTTTTCACAATTTGTTAAATAAGTTTTGGGATTTTAGCACATTTAATTACTATAAATATAAAAATTTTCATTTTCCCACATTGACGACATCAATTAATTTAATATCTGAAAGTATATAGAAATAAATATATAAAACATAACAAAAATTCTTTCAATTACTTACATCAATGGTTGTCTAAATGATGCTATCGTTTAAAGGACGCAACTGCCGAAGATAATTATAGAAACGAAACGAAAAAATAAACAAAAACAAACGAAACGAAAAAAACAACTCTTTTTTGCAATAAGAAAAAGGAACCCTAAAAATCTACCTAAGATGTGTGTCTTTGTCTTTCGCTTTACTCTGTCTACATTTCTGTATATGTTTTTTTGCAATTTGACCACACTATTATTAATCTATAAACATTTAGTTTAAATAAATAAATATTTTATTTTGTCTTTTATTTAATTAATAAACAATTATTTTCACAAGCCGGTGACAGCGCAAAATTTAAGTTGTTTTAATCCTCAATTTTGTTTTATGTATGAAAAAGAGATACAAAAACTTCCATGGTTGATTTTTTTATATATCTTATTAGAGTTGAACTTTTTAGTATCATTTTCCTCTTCTCTACTACATCTTGACATGCCGCGACATCTAATTCATTCTAGCGTATATCTTTCAATCTGGTTGTCGTCCACACTATTAATGTGCTTATCAGCACAATTTTTTTTTAGCAAAATTAATTAGTAAAACATTAGTATATTAGTAAAGCATTAGTATAGCTAAGTGCTGAATAAGTATAACAAAAATTTTAGCTGAAAACACGATTTTAGCAAAAAAGTTTGCTAAAAAATAGTATACCTGATTTACAAGACGTTTTACTAACTTTTCTACTAACTTATTTTTTTGAGTGCACCTTAACTAACTATAACTTTATTAAACTCTTAATTGAAATAGATTTGCTTAAATCAATAATTTGTTTGTTAAAAATTACAACTTTTTTGTCGTTTGCTTTATATTTTATATTATAAAAATTATTAACTCAATATAAACTTTGCTCTCAGGTATGAAAAAGAAAATCAGTAGAACTGTTTGCAAATTAAAAAAAAAATTATATATACAATATTTTGTTAAAATTAGCAACGAAAATTCGTAAAAAGTTTTGTAAACAGAAAATGGAAAAGAAATTTTACTAAAAAATGAGTATGTAGTAAAAGTATACACAGAGTATACAAAAATTGTAAATTCGAATATAAAACATTTTAACAATTTTTCTATTAACTTTTTTATTTGAGAGTATACAACAACAAACAGCAAACATTTTCATTTACGAAAAAATTACTCAACAATTTTCAAATTTTTAAAATCTAAAAATTGTTTAGCATACATAAAATTTCTAAGGATAAAACTAAAAAAAGGATAATTTTTAAATTCCTTGCAATACCAGTAAAATTTCCTGACACAAACACCTACATGATTGTATTCAAATCAAAGATTTTTTGTGTTAATTTGTATTCTTAAAATTGTGAATACAATGTACAAAAAAAGCTCTGTTGAATAATGAAAATTTTAAAATAGCGATATTTCAAAAACTAAAAATGAGAATTTATTTAAAACAACACAACTCTTGAAAAAAATTTGTGAGTGCATGTGTTTAAGAGTTAAAAGTTTTCAATATTAAAGCGGTAAGGTTTCAATAAATTTCACTGTATTAAAGTAATGTATATATTCACTGTATTAAATTGTATATGAGCTATTTCAAAAATTGTTAATACCTGTTGATTCATCGAAAGTCAGTCTCCATGTTTTTTGATTTGAGTGAAAGGATGGAAAGGGGTAGATTATTTATACTTAAAAACTAGGGCGTGCACAGTTTTATGCTGAAAAGTTTTCACCTAAAGAATTAATGACCATTTAAAAGTCGAAAATGAAAAAAAAATACTTGAAACTTACAAGAGTTTTTTCATTAATTTTATTTTTGTGCTCGTAGTTTTTACTCTCAGATCCAAGCCACCACAAAACGGAGGCAATAGACCTGTGAAATAAATTCACTAAAAAGTAATTTCCATATCGCTGGTTGGTGAAAAGTTTTATGGTGGTTTACAAGTGAATTCAACATTTTCCGATTTTTAAACTTAAAAAAGTTTTTCAATACGGTTTTTGCCCCGTTTATTGGAATTTAGTTTAAGAACAGTATCTAAAAATGTTGTAATTTACACAGTCTGTGGGGTATACCAAATTGGTGTCAACGCATATACAAACATCACAAATTTTAAAGGAATTGGGGTAACTTATTTGAAAATATATTTTTTTTTGCGTCTGACATTTACAATTATATCTGAAATTAGTTAGAGTATTGCGTGGACGGAGTTTGTTTGTAAATTACACCACCGTATCAAAAAGGCATTTTAAAAATTTTAATCGCAAATATTTTATAAAGTTTTTAAAAATTTCGCGAAATTTAATTATTATATTTTCATAATTTTTTTTTTTTTAACATGGCTTAAGAAATTAGTTAGTTTTTATTTTATTTTTTATGTTATTAATTAATAATCATATCGTAACAAATTATATACTATTACAATAAGCGAGCTCTAGCTACTATGGCCTTCGGCGCGTTGTAACGAAAACAGACAAGTGCCTCTGATGGTAATCGAACCCACGACCCCCGCACAGATAAGCCAGCACGCTAACAACTAACCTACAAGTTTGTTATCCAGAGCGAATCTTCACAACGGACTAAATTAATAAAGTAAAGTTTGTTTTTTTTTTTCAAACGCATTTCTCTCAACTAATGCGCTGTATTAATTCCACCAAAACGTACATCAAATTAAAGATTTTAATGAGGTTAATATCGAAAAGGCATCGAAAAATTAAAAACTTTAAATTTGATGGCGCAATCAAAATTTTCATAACCTCAAAAAACGTTTCGCGAATTTAAGAGAATTTTATAGGATTTCCTGCAAAAAGTAACCATAACCCAACTCAATAACCCTAAACCGGCAAAAAATTGTTGGTTTAAAAAAAATCGTGGTTTACTTTTTAAGTACTAATATTTGATATAGAAATTCTTTTAGTGTATTTTTATATTTTTTGGGTAGTGTAATATACATTTTGAAATATGATAAATTCAATGAGATCTGTAAATTGATGTAATTAATTATCCAAGCAAAACTGTAATTTTAATATTTTTAATTTGCTTTAAACTTAAAACGGCTTTAAACTTTGCGCCGTTAAAGATAATTGGTTAACGCGGATATATTAAACATGCTTAAGCATAGTTTAACAAAACACAAAAGACTATTCATTAATTTTTCTTATTTTAAACGAGCTTACGATCATTTATGTATTAATTATAATTATTTATTTCCAATATTTCTTCTTCACATTGGGTGAAGAACAATTATTCAGGGAACAATTATTACAATTTGATTGAAAACTTGTTTTTTTTTTCAATCAAATTGTAATAATTGTTCCCTGAAGAAGTCAATCAATGTGAAGATGAAATATTGGAAATAAATAATAACAATTAATAAATAAGTGATCTTAAGCTCGTTTATAATAAGAAGAGATAAATAAAAAAAGACGTTATTCATTTCCCACAAAAAAAAAATAATTGAAAATATTTTGCCTGAAAGTGTTGAAAATGATTGAAGTTCCTGATATCGTTTTTTTATTGTACCCAATATTCTACCGTAAATTAAAAATTTAATAAAAAGTTTCTTAAGTTTGATATAATTTTTATAAATAAAAATGTGTTATTTTCGACCTTTAATTGTGCAATGAAAATGAAAGTTACTAGAGTTTCACAATTAAAGATAGAAAAAAACATAATTTTTATTTTTAATAAAAATTATATCAAACGTGTATATAAGACAAAATAATACTCCCCCTGTACATTTTGTTTTTAAACAAAACAAGTGTACAAATAAAAAGGAAAACAGAAACGTGTATTGAATATCTACCAAAGGTAGACCTTGAACACAACAAACAAGTTTTTAACTTTTTTTTTGGTCAATGGTGATAATCTTTAACTTCGACCTCATATATTAGTTCTCATTTAGTAAGAAAACTAGTTTATATGAATGCTTGATGTTTTGCATTTGATTGTCACTTCTTTCAAAACGTGTTCTGATGATGGGAACCTAGAAAATTCCCGAAATAGATCTATTAACACATTCCTGAAAGTGTCCAATTAATAAATTTGAAATCAAAAACTCTATAGATTATTTGTTAGGACAATACCTAATAAAAAAAAAATAGAGTACGGCCTCGAGCTTGAATAATTTTCATTTTCAAAAGCTTTTAATAAAAAATTTATTTCGTTTACAAGCAAAAAAAAAATTAGTTTTATTCTACATTTATAAATTAATTCACCCTTTTTGGGAAACCCTTCTCATTAAGGACTTTAAAGTACTTTCTGTAACCTTCTCGGTAGGAGCAGGTCACTGCTTACAATCGTCCAGTCTCTGCTTACAATCTTTCATGCCATTTGACACTATTTTTATTGCCTTTAAGTCTCTTTCAGCAAGACCCCAATACCTCTCAACTGGTCTTAGCTCCGGGCAGTTTAAAGGATTTGGCCTTACTTGGTGCAAACACTATATTATTTGCTTCATACCACTCATGGGCTCTCTTGCTGTAGTGGCAATATGCCAAGTCACGCCAGAAGTATCTGCATATATTGTGTTGGCGTATAAATTGTAAAAGTATTTTTTGCAAACATTATTTTATGTAAATTCGGCTTTTGTTGTTAATGTTGTTAATGTTGTTACAAATGACTTGCTTCTTTTTCCACAACTGCATACTGGTTGCCAAACCAGAAACTTTATAGGGAATATTTTTATCATGACGACCCCGTTTTCTTTCTGAGCCAGGTTTTCTCTCAATCGTAAAGTTTCCCGTTGAATTACTTTTTAAAAAGTCTGACGACTAACGTTTGACTCCTTGGCTAATTTTTGTCATGTCCAAGAAGGATTTTGTTAAAAATATAAAATTATGTTCAAACGAACGAAAAGACAAATTCTACATTGTCATTAAGTTATTTATTGACATATTTTTAAAATGTACTATGATCAAAAAGAGTTTTTAAAGAAAAATGGTAAGTAATGAAAGTTATAAGGGAAAACGCATTTTAAAAATTTTTTTTGAAGGTACACCTGGTGTTTAATGTATTGAATTTTCCCAAGCATATTCGAATTTCATAATTACCACCACACACTTAAGCTTATTAACGCACACAATCTTACTTATACTGACATGTACATAAATTATACGTAAATTACAAGGAAACTACACAGTGGGGAATTCTCAGATTTGAATGCAACTAGGATATGTTGTAAAGGACAAAAAACATTAGACACGTATTTTTTTTTAGGTGCGCAATTTCAAGTTTAAGGGTCAAAAAGTAGGTGCTTAGGCTTTTTTCAATTTCTATAATCGATCGGTTTCAACATGACATTTTCCATATTTCAAATAAGTGGCAACCCTGAACCCTCATCATAGGCAATATGGGTATCAAAACTTTTGTTTTCTCCAATACTTTAATACTGCGAACAAAAAAAATCTGAATTTATTAAATTTCAAAGATAGTTTCTTACAATACTATTGTAACTATAGCCCCAACTTTTTATCCCCTAAATTTTTATATTTGTTTGTCTTCAACAAAATATCCAAGTTTCATTAAAATCTGCGGATTCACCACTGTATAGTTTCTCTGTTAGTTTGTGTACTTCCATTCCATAATATTCTTAATTAAATGTTAATAAATTAATAACACAAATAAAAATAGCTAATATTAAATGTGTATTAAAAGCATTTACTATTTATTATATGAATATTATATAATGTTTACACATATGTATAAAAATAGTGCTTATGTAATATGTGTCATACAAATATACAGAAAGTATTTGTTAAGCGGTTAAGTCAATTGGAAATTATTTCATGTGAAAAGGGTTATAACTTTTTTCTGCAAAAGTTTTACTCACTACGTTAAGGGCAATATTGTATCAATAATAAATGTGATTAAATTTGAATGCTGTGATTTACAAAACTCTACTTAGTCACACTCATCGCTGTGTCGAGCATGGCTCAGCTCGCTAAGAGGTAATGCTACGAGTCATAGCCTATTGTATGGCTGTGGGTTCTAAACTCACTATGACACAATGTAAAATATGCTTTTAATATAGAGCAATTAAACAATTTATAATACTTTGTTCAATTGGCTCATAAATTAACCTCTGCCGAATCCTTGCAGGGGACGAAAGTGCGGCAGTCTGGCATACAGATTGTGTCTGTTAAATTTTTCAATAAAAACGTTTTCTTCTTCTCCTCTAAAAATCTAACTTAAAAAAACTTCAGTAATTAATTGTAAGAAAATTAATTTCGATTGTCATTATATGACAGTTACACACATTTTACGCCAGAAAAAATAAAAATTGCTTTTGCGGGTAATTTTGCAACAAAAACTTCCCGCAGGAAGTTTCTAAAATGCATTTTAAAAACCTTTTTACCATTTAAGTTACATTAGTGAAGCAAAATTACTGCACAATATATTTTAAATTCGTTTTTACGTAATCTGCTCGCTTTTTTTTTTGCTAATTGTAATTGCCATAACGCGTAATAACACTGAAAAGGTTTAATTACTTCTTAAACTCAACATTTATAAAATAAATATAATATAAAAAATATCATATAATATAAAAAAAACATTAATTAAAAGAATTATTTGAAAATTTCTATAGTTAAAATCATTTTGCACAAAGATTATAATTAAAGAATAATTTTTATGTTTGATTTTTTATGTAAAATTTCATAATAAATTAAATGAAACTACAAAGAAAATATATTACAAAAAAATCCAATATTTTCTAAAAAAAATGTTTATGTTATCATAAATAAAATAAATAAATAATTGTAAAAAAACAGCAAGAACAATCTTTAGCGGTTCCAGGACTCGAACCCGGAACCCTCTGAGTGCCAGGCCATACAACCTCCATACGAGATATTAACATCTGATCACCAGTGAAAAAGAAATCATAATTAGCATATTTCTATTACAGACCCCTTTTTGTTGATGTAGTGAAACAAGTTATTCATTTAGAAGTTGTTTCATTTATTTTTGCTGCGAAATTATTGTCAAAATAAAAAAAATTGAAGTTTTTGTTATTTTGAAATTTTTTTCGTATTTTTATGCTTGGATTATTACCAGTGTATAATTCTTAATGTAAATATGCCTAAAATAAACTAAAATTAAAAAAATATGTAACTATAAAGGACTAATGTAAATTCGCTATTAATGTAATGCATTAATTAATGTTAATTTACGCCTTAAAGCACACAAATTACAACTCATTTATTAACTACCATATTAATTAGTCGTTACAATAAAATGAATTTAAGGACACAGGTCAAGTTTGTTTGAAACTCATTATCAATGTTAACTAAACACATTAACAATAGTTTTCTATGGCTTTTAAATAAATAATTATGTGAAATACAAAACTTGTATCTCTCCCTTATATGGTCTCCTTGACATTGCGTGACAATAACATTAATTTTATATAAATGTTTTTTCTAGTACTTAGTTTTATCTTATTTGTTAAACATTTTAATGGCAACGACAAAAAAAAACAGCGCAGCCACTGCGACTATTTACAAGTACATTTAGGCCGTAATTTAACACGTTAATTTAAAAAAGAAAACATTCATAAATGTACCATGTTTAACCTTTAAAAAATTAAAAAAAAAGAAACTAAAAATTTCTCGGACGTAACAGTTATAACTTTATTAAAAAATTGTTTGTTTGTCAAATATTGCTTCTTTATACGAGGGCAGATCAATATGTCCGTGACTTTTTGAATGAAACAAAAAAAAAATATTTTTCAACATAATCTCCTTTTAGCCCAATACACTTAGTCCAACGTTTCTCCAATTTTTGTATCCCTTCCAAAAAAAAATAGGATTTTTCAAGGTCCATAAAATAGGCAATTGTTTGATCAATAATTTCATCGTTGGAGCTAAATCTGTTTCCATCGACCCATTTCTTTAGGTTTGGAAATAGGAAATAGTCACTGGGGGCTAAATCTGGAGAATATGGCGGATGAGGTACCAATTCGTAGCCCAATTCATGGAATTTTGTCATTGAGACTGCACACGTGTGCACCTGTGCATTTTCTTGATGAAAAAGAACTTTTTTCTTGGCATAATATTCGCCGTTTATTGTTTTTTCCCACTTAAAGGTAATCGATGTGGCTTATCCCGCGTTTATCCCAAAAAAACCCTTGCCATCACCTTTTTGGCCGACAAACTTACCTTGGCCTTCTTCGGAGCCGGTTCACGTGGAGAAACCCATTGTTTACACTGCTGTTTGGTCTCGGAAGTGTTGTAATGGATCCATGTTTCATCCACAGTTACAAAACGCCACAAAAACTCATTCGAATTGCGGTTAAACAACTCCAAACAATCCTTTGTCCCACGATTACGTTTATGGTCAATTGAGAGCAAACGCGGCACCCATCTTGCAGACAGCTTTCTCAAACCCAACTGATCAGTTAAAATCGAAACCACACTGCCATATGAAATGCCTATGGCATAAACAATTTCATGCACTTTTACTCTTCGATCGGCCAACACCATATCGTGGATTTTTTCGACATTTTCGGCTGTATTGACCTCAATTGGCCGTCCAGAACGTTCTGTGTCATTTTTACTTGTGCGACCACAACGAAAGTCAGTAAACCAATTGTTTGCCATTGAAATCGATTATTCAGAGTCCCCATAGCATTTATCACGCTTTTACTTGGTTTGATTGACGGTTTTTGTCGTAAAAAATAATGTTTAATGAGCACTCCAAATCCAATTTTTTCCATTTTTAAAAAAAATCCACGAGGTTGTATGTTTTGAACAGCTGTTAAACACAAAGTAAATGACAAAATTTGGCAAAAGTCTACTAACAGGTGGTACTTGATGGGAGCAGTGTTGCATTTCATATAACTACGAGGGAAGTTCGAAAAGTCACGGACTTATTGATCCGCCCTCGTATATTTTTATTATTTTTTTTCCTGGCCCTGTATGATTTATATTTTCAGGTCAAACAAAAGTATTTAAAAACATGACTTTTACATTTTACAATAATAATAAAAATGATTATAATAACAATTATAAATAAAAATCAAATTCTCAGGAATAATAACAGTTTATACAGCAGTTTATGTATCAAGATATTGTCTATGAATTATTAAATCGAATTCGTTATTCAGTAATTGCAAATTAACCCGCATATTTAGTCAATGTATGGAGCAGAACCCAGGTTTGTTTTAATTTTTATTTTATGTAAAGGGTCCGCCATCTAACTTTTTTTTCAACTAGTGCTTATTTCGTGAATGGTAACACTTAGCTCATGTCTGATTTGACAGATAATTAGTTTTATCCTTCCGCTGAACGTATGTTCGTTATCTTGTGAAAAAAGTGAAAGAAACTGGCATCCTCATCGATAAACCAAAGCGTGAAAAGCCAACAACAGTGCGTACACCCGAGAATAGTGCTGCTGTGGCAGAAAGTGTGCGTGAAGCGCCATCAACATCAATTCACCGTCGTTCTCAACAATTGAACATTTCGGAGACATATTTGAGACGAATTTTGCATAAAGACCTTGGTATGACGCCATACAAGGTCCAATTGGTTCAGGAGTTCAAGAAAAAAAAGTTATTTGGCGGACCCTTTACAATTTAAAAAAGTTTTTACTGGATAATTTCAAAAATAATTAATAAAGAATTCATATAAATTATTTTTAAATTGAAATTTTATGCATAATTTTTGAATGCAATATTTTTGTTTATATTAGTTCATTATATTTGTTGCATTATGTTGATTGATTTTTTGGAAATAACAGTCATATTTGATCTCTGAAAATTTCTAAAGAAAATGGTTTTTAGGTCAGGTTTAACATGAAAACATTAAAAAATATAAACACATTTATAAAAAATTTTAACACATATAGAAAATGAAATCATTGCTTGCATATCAGACATACTGATTAGAGTGGAGCGATTAAAACAATTTCGGAATACGACTTCCACGGTAATTGGGTTCTATTGATATAGCCATTGACATATTACTAGTGATATTTTAGCCAGATCGTTAGTCTAATTTTGATATATTTTTCCTTGCTCCACTCTAATACCCATACAGATATCACTGACATAATGTCCCAGTCCGAAGCTATGAGTGGTACCAAAAATCAAGCACTAGGTATACCACTGGCCAACCGAGGAATTGTAAATAAACTACGGGCACAACATTTGTTTAAGACGCTTTACCAGAGATTCCAAAAAGCGTTTTGACAGTATTTATTTACAATAATTTCAGTGGTTTTACAGAACAAATCATTGGTAAAAAATTGGCTGGCACCACTATGCCAACGTAAAAGTGTTTTCCCCAGTGGTATTCAGTCAGAAATTACCAACGGCTCAAAAGTCTAACCACTGGCAAAGCATTTATTTTATAAAAGTTATGATGCTTTGTTAAAAAACTTTTTTGTCGGAAGGTTCCGAGTTGGAGCCCGGTTTTAGGTAAACATAATTTTTTTTTGTGATTTTTTTTTTATACTTTTTAATATTTTTTTCACAGAAAATTGATTATTTTATTTCTGGAAAAGCTAAATAGCACTAACTTTTTGTTTTGTTTTCAGAACATTTGTTCCATCAAACGTTATGTCAAGTGCTGACACATTTAAACAGCCAACTGCTATCCATCAGTTTTCATTCATTTTCGTTTGAAGCTATCAATGTGTCGTTGGCTCGGTGGTTAGAGCTGTCGGCTGGCAATCTGCCGGCCAGGGTTCGAATACCGGCGGGACCAAAAA
>CM037854.1:214820675-214885851 GCA_021234595.1 Delia radicum
TTCTAAATACGAAAATCAATGCAAACTTTTAATCCCTTCAATAATTGAAACATTCTGCCACAGTTCAGCCAGTTGAGGTGAAGAACCCTCCATTTGTTCTGTCGATATATAAAAAAGCTTAACTCCATCAAAGTTGTTCTTTGCACATTCATAAAACGATAAAGCATCTTTGAGAACAATATTTTTGAGGTAAGGTAATTGTTAGTAGAAAATTTATAAATTTACATTTATAAAGAATAGACATTTGAGCTTTATTATTGACAACAAATAAAAAGTTCTGAGCACTTTGCATTTTCACTCATAGTTGGCCTTCTTATGGAATTGCCCGTATTCGTATTCGTATTCGTATTTTTTTTTGTAGAAAGCCGAGCCCGAAACAAAAAAAAAAAACATTTTGCAATTAAAATAATTTAATTAAATTGGCAGGCGTTGTGGTGTAACGGTTAGCGCGTTGGACTGTTACACAGATGGCCCCGGGTTCGATTCCCGGTGACGGCAACATCAATTTAGAAAAATAATATGTATGAGTTTTCTATCCCTCATATGTATAGCAGATCCCACCTTCTGTGTTTCCATAGCACTTAACCCCACCGAAGTAAAATAATTAATCAGGGCTATGAACCAAAAAGCTTCAAAAAGTTCGCCAACTCTCCATCAGGTGGCGAGCAACAACTGTTCTATGATTTATCATCTCGCGCAATTACAGTGTTGCCATATCTGAAGCCCTTCATTCTCTCCCCACCTTCCATCTCTCAACTATCCCCTTTCGAATGAAAGCAACACATTAATAAATAGGAAGAATATCTTAAGTGTTGCTTCTCTTTAAAAAAAAAATAAAATATGAAGGTCAGTTTGAAAATAAAAAATGTTTTTACTATTGTGAATATGATTTAATATTGTTTTTCTTTTCTTTCAGCCCTTTAATAATTTTAAACAATTCGATATGACATTGATAACGAAAACAAGAAACAAAACAAAAACAAAACAAACAAGGATGATATAAAAAAAGTGGAAAATTAAAACAATTTTAAGTGCATTTACAGAGTGTTTTCCAATAAATTTAAATAAAGCATACTTATCATTTGTTTTTATATAATAAACAATTGGAAAAACAGAGACCTAATTTACACTCAGGGAACTTCTGCTGTAAATATTTGTAGTTGTTGGAGTTGTAAGCTTTGATTTTATGCAAAAAAACAGCCAGTTGTAGAAGAAACTTAATTTTTGACTACAGACAAGCAATGCGGCTTCGCGGATTAGTTAATTTAGAAATTTTGTTAATTTTTAAGTCATTAAAAATGAATTATTAAAAAAAAAAAAAAAAAAAAACTTCTAGTTCGTTTAAAAAAAACAAACCACATTAAACTACTGTATTACTGATTTACATTAATTTAATATAGTAGTTTTTTGATTGTGATTAATTTTTTAAACCACTTACAACATATGGGAAAACAGTGGACGTTAGAGTGAGGTAAGTTTCTAAAAATAGAACTGCTGTGTTTTTGGAGTTGTACTTCTGAGATTATGTATGCAAGAACAAAAAACACCCTGTATTGAATAAAACTAGTTTTAATCACAACAAAACTCGACCCGACGATAGCTCAGTGCGCTAAAGCGCTCTGTCTAACGTGTAGTGCGAGTGCATGTGGCATTAGAAATCAGTTTATCTATACCACGGTCAGTGATTGCACAGAAAATTTCATATAGACGCAATCGAACAAATAAAAACATAACAAATATTACATTAATCAAAAAAACAGGGTCACTGAAGGTTCAATACCAGAAACTGCGCAGTCTGATTCAGAAAATTGAAAATTTACAATGTAGTTATGATTTTTAGAAAATACACTCATTCTTCTCTACCACGCCTTTCACAAATGACTATGTTTCTTAAATTTTCTGAAATGCAAGCCGTTCTTTTTTCAAGTAAAATTTTTATTTGTTTGTTACCACATTTGCAGTTTTTTTTTACCTACATAGTATTCTTAGTGTTTTTCTAATAAAATTCTCCTAAATTTTTGTATAATAACTAATTTTTTTTATCTGTTTTTAACCAACTAACATTCAGTAGAAAACATGTGCTGATTTCAACTGATTTATTATTATTTCCATGTTACAATTTCACTGCCAATTATTTTTTATTTAAGTCTAACTAATTTTTTTACCTAAAATCTAGTTCGCGTAAATTTAGCAGAAAGTGATTTTCAACTTCATTAAGAATTCTGCTGCTGCAAATTCAGGTGTTATTTTCTATTGTCGTAGCTAAATTTTCAACTATTTATAAGGGCTTTTTTATGAGTGTACAGAAAATGTTATTTAAATAATGTTAAAACTTGGTATTTTTCTGACTTTAATAAATAGGTTAAAAAATTGGATAGAGGTTCAACTAAAAAATTTTTTGATACAAGTTTTTTTATATTTGTCAATTGTTTTTTTTTTATAATAATATATTTTGGCACAACAACTTTTTCTACCCTTCGGCCAATAATTTACCAAAAATATGTATTGTTTTAAATGAACTTTTTCTAAATAACTGTTCAATAATATTTTCCGATATTTTAGGGTAAGTTTCTTAGTTGCATTAAGAACATGTTTTCGAGAATGGTTTTCTTAAGACGTTTTGTCTTAAACGATCCAAAATTGTGTGATTGCATTGCATTCACTTTACTCTTTAATAAATTATGTTGCATACCTAAGCGTATGATTGATCTCTAAAATATTATTTATTACTCATACGCAAAAATTTAATATTTAGACATTAAACCCAATATGACTAATAATTCTCAAAATTTATAAAATTTGTGGGTGGTGGAATAAAAGGAGGCCGAAGATGACCTAGTGCGGCACTCCATCTAGTGCTGATTCCCACAAGATTTTTTTTTCATCTTCTCTTACATTTACTAACAATTACATTTACTACAAATACACACAGAGAAATAAAGTGGAAACCGTATTGAAAAGTGTATTTTAATGGAGACAACTAATAAATTCAGTTAGTACAACGATATTTACATTAAATTTCTAAAATTTTGTGTGTTGCAACTAAAATTTAGTTGAATTAACCGAACTTTGTTGTGGAAACTAGTGTTCAGTTGTACTAAACGACTGAAATTCATAATAACCGAATTTGAGTCGTACTGACCGAATTTCAGTTGGCAAATAGCCAAATTTTTCTCTGTGTGTAGAGAACATTTGTATATATGAACTCAAACCTGTTAATTCAAAATGAAATGCAATTTATAAAACATTTATTTAATGATTTTTTTTGTATGAAAATTCGTTTATAAAATATCAAAAATGAGTATGCATACGATCATAAATATTTCAAATTAAAGTAGGAAAAATATGCAGAAATTCAAATAAGTAAAAAAGAAGTGATCTTTTAAAAATGTATCTCAAAGTATTTTCAAATTTAGATAACAAAAAATAAAAAAAAAAACAATTTACATCTCCAAAAAAATATATGTTCAAATATACAGACAAACAATATTTGTCAAAAGATAGCAACAGCAAGGGGGAAAAAATAAGCACATATTGTTATAAAAGGCCAAATACCTTTAAAATAACCTTTTTACATACTTTTCCTGTTATATACCCTGCCAGTGGCATACTTAACTACATACCTAACGATTTCATTCTGTTAATAGTGTTTTTCGTCCATGGCTATAACATTTGATTTGATAATGTACATGTAAGGAATGCTGACTCTAGAAATGCTGACTTGTTAAATATAACAAAAAAAAAAAAAAACTACTGGATATTATGATTGTGAAGAAAACAGTGAACTACAAGGGAAAAACAAGTTCATTAAAACAAAATCGAACCAGGAGAACTGTTCCAGTCAAGAAGTCCAAAGAAAAATTGTGACACTTTCAAACTGAAATTCAAAACATACGATGAATATATTGACTTTCGCAATCAAATTATATTTCAATAACTTGAGTTCGTCCTGTACATTTTGCAACAAAACAAATGTTTTTAAACTTAAAAGTTTCTTACAGTTTAATTAGTTTTTTGTTTTTATATGTATCAACATTATCTTAATGTTATTTTTAATTTATAAAGAGCTTTCAACTTCATACATATTTACAAAAATAAAGCAAATGTATATTAGCTAGGTTGATACTAGTATTTCAATCTGGCTAAAGATCTCATCAGAACCCGAAGTTTTAGAAACGTTAGAGCCTCCAGAATAGACAGAGCTTTAACAAAAAGCATATTAATCATCAATTTTGCTCCATGTCTTGTCTTCTTAGTAATGAAACACGTGGTTAGGGTATTTTCATAACAAGTATCATGACATTACTAAACTTTAAAGATCAAAGATGTTCTATTTATATAAAAAAAAATAGATTTTACTTTGCCTCAAGTCATTTTTTTACTAGTTTTTGGTTTAGTTTTTTATTTTTATATACATTAAGATTATTTTGGTGTTATTTTTAATTTATAACGAGCTTTCAACCTCCGTATACTTACAAAAATAAAGCAAATAAAACATATTAGCTAGGCTGATACTAGTATTTCGATCCGGCTAAAGATTTCATCAGAACTCGAATTCGAAACAATAAATAAATTAAATAAATCAATTAAAAAATTTAGAAATTGTATGATATTTGATAATTTAAAAATTGAAAATAAAATACGCTTAGGTGCTACTGTACAAAACAATATTTTGATAAATTGAGAATGCTGGCAAATGTAAATCACGCTTTGGTTCTACTGTACAAAACAATAAATGCCAGTTCAGAAGTTGTTTTTAAAAGATAGAGGGTTTTTACGATAATAAACGATTCTTCGAACATTTCTTTTTTGTATTTAGAATTATCTTTATTTTTTGTATTTGGCATCATACATAACATATACATACATGCATGTAACTAATTGGGAAATTATTATGTTTTGTTTTGATGTTATTAAAAAAATATTTTGTTTATTTCCAGATTTTTTTTTTCAATTGCATTATTATAAGATTCAAATTCATCAAAATAAATAACTGAAGTAATAATTTTTTCTTCTAAATAAATATTTTTATAATAAGTTTTTTGTGATTTTTTCAGTCTGCAAAGCTCCAGAAAAATATTTGTTGATTTCAATAAGTCGATTTTAATTGCATTGAGCTAAGTGTCAGCAAAACATTTTGCTGAATAAACTAATTTTTTGCTAAAAATCAGCTATCTGATTTTCAGCATAAAGTTCTAACAAAGTTTGTTATAATTTTTATTAAAAATAAAAATTATGTTTTTTTCGACCTTTAATTGTGCAATGAAAATGAAAATTATTCAAGTTCGAGGCCATACTCTATATTTCTTCATTAGGATATTGTCCTAACAAATAATCTATAGAGTTTTTTGTTTCAAATTTATTATTTGACCCTTTCAGGAATGTGTTGATAGATCTATTTCGGGAATTTTCTAGGTTCCCATCAATCCCATGCCAAACATGGTAACAATCCCATGCCAAACATCCAACATACATATGAACTAGTTTACTCACTACATGAGAACTAATATACTATGAGTTTGAAGTTAAAGATTATAACCATTGATCAAAAAATAAATTGAAAACTTGTTTGATGTGCAAGATCCACCTCTGGTGGATATTCAATACACGTTTTTTTGTTTCAGCAACCCCCCCCCCCCCCCCCCCCCCCCGGCTGCTTCATAAAAATAACGTTTTTTTTTTTGCAGAATAAATATTTCTTTGAGTAAAAGTCAAATAACTTTTTTTTTTGAAAATGCTATGAAAAAAAACTATTAAATATTTTTTCGTGTAGGCTACTGCATGGCCAGCCGAGGCTTCCATTTGAATGAAATTATTTTCCATTATTAACCGAACGATTGTACTTTCAAATAAAAGAAGAAATTTTGAGAAAATATCAGTAGTTTTTTTTATAGCATTTTCAAAAACAAAAAGTTATTTGGCGGACCCTGTACTTATAAGACTCCAAACTTAAAAAAATGCCATACATGTCATACACTTATTTGAGCGATACATTTAATTTTTAAATTAAACCTTCTGTGTATGTAAAAGTGTAGTTCAATTAAATATCTTGACTTTAATATACATTTTTGCTATCAGGCACTTACTTTTCATTGCTTTCTTGCATACCACTGTGTCGTTATTATGTTTTTTGATTATTAAACTTGCAACACAAAAGACCAGTTTTTGCTTTTATTATGTCATTGTGTTTGTTATACCAATAGATATTTTCACACTAACATAAAAAGTGTTTTTTTTTTTAGTTTTGTTATGATATGACTTTGCGTTAACAGAACGAGAACAACAAAGCGAATACAAACAACTTCAAACTTATGATATTTGTTTAACAAAAACATGTCTGCCTTTCATAGATGTTTATATATGTTATCTGTGTTTTTCTTAAACACTCACACACACACACACACATACAAATACTCATCTAAACATGTTCATATTCTTATTTATAACAATTTATACATCTATGAGATTCTTATTTATGAGTTTTGATACACATACAATATATACAAGGTGGCGCAAAAATAACCTTCCGATGTTTTTTGGCTGTAATTTAAAAAAAAAAATGAAAAACTTTGATTCTTCTTGTGGATTATTTTTATTTGGTATTTTAATTTTTTTTACATCAAGTCGAGAATATGATGTCATGTAAATGGCCGCCGCCACAGTTGATTGTCATTTGAGCCCTTTTTATGGCATTTTCCATCACTTTGGCCAAAACTTCCGGCGATAGGTCCTCACATTCTTGACGGATATTGTCTTTAAGAGCTGCAAGAGTCTGAGGCTTGTTGACATAAACCCGCGACTTCAAAAAGACCCACAAAAAGAAGTCTGGAGCGGTCAAATCAGGCGATCTTGCTGGCCAGTACAAATCGCCAAAACGGGAGATTAGGCGCCCGGGAAATGCATCCTTCAGCATATCGGTTGTGGCACGTGCAGTGTGTGCCGTTGCATCGTCCTGTTGGAACCACATGTTTGTCAATCCCAATTCATCAAGTTGCGGCAAAAAGAACTCGTTGATCATTGCTCTGTAGCGCTCACCATTCACAATAACCGTTTGGCCCGCGACGTCTTCGAAGAAAAAAGGTCCGATGACTCCTCCAGCGAAAACAGCACACCATACAGTGACTTTGAGCGGATGTAATGGCTCTTCGTGGATTTTCAGTGCCCCAGAAGCGTAAATTTTGCTTATTTACGTACCCGCTAAGATGGAAATGGGCCTCATCACTCATGATTATTTTTGATGAAAAATCATCTTCCTCTTGGTGGTGATTAAGGATGGCTTGAGCGTATGTTACACGCGATTGGCGGTCAGCAGCTAACAGCTGATGCACCGTCTGGACTTTGTACGGAAACATCTTCAAATCTTGTACCAAAATTCGCTGTAAAGACCGTCGACTGATACCCATTTGCGTGGCACGTCGTCTGGTCGATGTCGACGGCGCTTCCATGACATCCTCGGCTACAGCAGCAATATTCTCTGCAGAACGGCTACTCCGGGGTCTGCCACGCCTGGCAGCATCTCGTGTTGTGCCAGTCTCTTCGAGGCGAGCGGCTAAACGTCGCAGTGTTTCACCAGTAGGCGTTGGACGGCCAGGAAATCTGCGACGAAATTCACGTTGTGCCAAAGTCACCGACCGATTATTGGTCAAATAAATAGTCACCATTATTCCGCGTTCTGGAGCAGTGTAGCGTAACATTGTTTATTAACGTGTATTTCGCATGTGTTTACTACACAAATGTCAAAACAGAACTGACATTAGGGGCCAATCGCAAAATTTATAGCATTTTCTGATAGGAGGATTACTTTTGCGCCACCTTGTACATTTGCAAATAACAACAAAAATATTGTATAAATTTTCAAATGTGAAATGACACGTAGAAATATTATAACGATACATATCCTTTTGTTGTTTGTTGCTAAATTATAGTCTGTGTGAAACTTTGTGGAAAATTTTCGTTTATAAGGTTTTTGTGTTATTTATTCATTTTGTGGGTTTTGTGGGTGTGGGAATATGAGTTTCCTTTTTTTTTTGGTTCTTATATTTTTCAATTGATGTCAAAGGAAACCTTAATACGGAGAAAAGTCTCATTTACTTGTGTGTGTGTGTGTTGGTATAAAATTTTGTGTTTTTAGAGCTGTTGCTTGTTGATGTTGAAAATTTATATTATATATTGTTGCTGTCATCATTATCATCATCATTTTATACATCCTTTATAAAATTCAAACAAATTTAACTATAAAGTAAATTTATATGTGTTTTTTTGGAATTTTTTTTTTACAAAATTTTCTATAAATTTTTGTTGCGTACGTAGTTTAGAGCGTACAAACAAAAAATTGCTAAGCAAAAATTCGTTTAACACTGTTAAATTGTGTGTTTTTTATTTAAATAAATTAATCCCCTGAGTTATATAACTTTTGTTAGGTCTATATCGTAAATTTCGGTAAGTGTGTCACTATAATATCTACACAAACATACATACATACATTTTATAATTTATACATGTCAACCCCCTTATATAGTTACTCCATCCCATTTATTTGCCATTTAAAATATTTGCATATTTCTAATCAAATTTAGAATTATTGTTGATACATTTTTTTCTTTTTTTTTTTTCTTTTTTTTTGGCAAATTGCTTTTGCGAAGTTGTTTTCATTTAAATGCATTTGCATTAAAATTAAGGATTTTCATTTGATATATAAAATTGTCGTAAACTTTGAAATGAAAATAATGTTAATTTAGCCTTATGCAAAATACATTTAAAGGACAATATATTAGAACTGATAGTTTATGTGGCAATTTAAAACAAAATTAAAAAGGTTTAAGAAATAAACGAAATGACGATATTAAATAACAACCTTAACATAATAGATATATTATTTTAACTTTTGGTTTTCATTTTAAATTAACTCGACATAAGATTTCCGCAGTACAATTGGAGTCCGAAAATACTCTTTAAGGAGCCTTCAAACCTTCAGAAATCATAAAAATATATGAGGGTGTGTTTCTTTGCCAAAAAAGCCTTTTTCTGGACACTTTTCATGATTAATAAACGACTCCTAAATATGAGCATTATTTGGAAAGATTAATTTTTGAGTCATGTATGAACTAAACTCGACAAAAAGTTAGTTAAGTCAGCAAATAATTAAATAATTTATTTTGTCTTTAATTTAATTAATAGACAATAACGTTGACAATCCGGTGACAATCCGGTGACAACACGAAATATAAGTTTTTCAATCCGCAATTTATATGTCTACGATACACATTGTTGGCATCTTTTTGTTTTATTATGTATGAATATCTGATAAAAAATCTTAATTGGTTGACTTTTTCATATGTCTTACAAGAGTTGAACTTTTTTGTATCATTTTGTTTGTCTCTACTACATCTTAGCATGCCGCGACATCTACTTCATTCTACGTATATCTTTCAAACTGGTTGTCGTACACACTTTTAATGCACTTATCAGCATAATTTTTTTTAGCAAAAAAAAATAGTAAAACATTAGTAAAATACTGGTAATACATTAGTTCAAAATAGTTAAATGCTGAATATGTATGACTAGAATTTTAGCTGAAAATATAATTTCAGCAAAAAAATTTTCTGAAAAATAGTACATATACTTGATTTTAACAAATTTTAATCAAAATTCGCTAAAATACTAAGAAAGTATTGAGAAGTTATTGCTCATTTCATTGCTTTTTGGAAATGACAACAAAAATCGATGTAAACAATCAATGACATTTTGCCTTTCATTTCTGCTCTATAAGAACCTATGCATCTTACGAAGCAGTGGAAGAAGCAGTTATTATGCAAAAACCGTGTTTTACTGATTCCTATGTTATGCTGGTATAGGTTAAAAATATTTATTACATATATGTAAGACCATGCAGTAAGGCTTACTAGTATGGCCTTTTCGAATTTAAAAAAATGTTCAGCATATTTCCCGAACTAATATAAAGGATCGTATAAACCGAGAGCTTAATAACGTTGATAGAGGAGATGTAGAAAATATATGGAATTCTGTTAAAGATACGCTAAAATCAGTAGCAGACAATACCCTGGGAAATAGAAAAAGAACCCAAAGAAAGAATGAATGACAGACGAAATATTACAACTAATGGAAGAACGTTGCAAGTATAAAAACGTAAATTATGGGCGTTGTGGTGTAATGGTTAACGCGTTGGACTGTTACACAGATGGTCCCGGGTTCGATTCCCGGTGACGACAACATCAATTTAGAAAAATAATATGTATGAGTTTTCTATCACTTATATGTATCGCTGCGCCCACCTTCTGTGTTCCCATAGCATTTAACCCCACCGAAGTAAAATAATGAATCAGGGCTATGAAACAAAAAGCTTCAATAAATTCGCCAACTCTATATCAGGTGGCGAGCAACAACTGTTCTAAGACTTATCTACTCGCGCAATTACAGTGTTGCCATGTTTGAAGCCCTTCATCTTTCACCACCTTTCATCTCTTCACTATCCCCATTACAAAGAAAGCAACACATTAATTAATAGGAAGAATTTCCTGAATGTTGCTTCTCTTTATAAAAAAAAAAAAATAAAAATAAATTGCAAAGAACACCTAATAGTCAATGTCAGGAAATCGAAAGATTGCAATACATATACACAGAGAAATAAAGTGCCAACCGAATTGAAAATTGTATATTAATGGTCACAACTTATAAATTCAGTTAGTACAATGATAATTACATTCGATTTCTGAAAATTTTGGGTGTTACAAATAAAATTCTGCTGAATTAACCTAACTTTGTTGTGAAAACTAATATAAAGTTGTGCCAACTGTCTGAAATTCGTTATAACAGAATTAGAGTCATAGTAACCGAATTTCAGTTGGCAAATAGCTAAAATTGTTTCTGTGTGTACCTCCATTAATCTCCATAGAAAACTAAAGGAAGCCGCTGGAATATACCGCAAAAAAACCCCAAAAGTGTTATTCAATAACGACAACGAAGCTGTTTTTGATATTACAGAAAAGCAGATTATCTGAAATGAGTACATACAAAAAATATTTACTGATGATAGCAGATCAAGCTACGAAACGAGCGCTCAACACCCACTAACAGAAATTTCAATCACTAAAGCAGAAGTGAAGTCAGCAGTATCAGCCTTAAGAAACAAAAAAGCATGTGGCCCAGATGAATATCGTTCTGAAATACTCAAATTAATAGACAACGACAATATCCAACTTCTTACAGATTTGTTTAACTATATTTACGACACTGGCAAATTCCCACAAGATTGGCTTAAATCCACTTTTATAGTCATACCCAAGAAAACCCACGCAAAATATTGCAATAATTATAGGCTTATTAACCTAATGAGTCATGCCTTCAACACATTTCTCAGAATCTCAGTTTGGTTTTAAAGAGGGTATGGGCACCCGCGAAGCACTGTTTTGTATGCAGACACTGGTTCAGAAATGCAGAAATGTGCAAAAGGACGCTTTCCTATGCTTCATTAACTACGAAAAAGCTTTCTGTTGGTATAGACGACAAAGAAATCCGATGCATTATGAGTCTGTATTGGCATTAGACAGCACAAGTTGATGCCAACGGAGACCTGACAGAAAATATATAGAAATTTCCAGAGGAATCAGACAAGGCTGTATATTGCCCCCATTATTATATAATATCTACTCCGAAAGAATCTTTCAGGAATCCATAGGTAATGTACGGAAAGGAATATATATGAATGGCATGGTCCTCAATAATATTCGATATGGCGATGACACCACCTTACTGGCTGATAGCATGTCTGAACTTCAAGATCTAGTTAACAAACTGACTACATACAGTGAAGCATATGGCCTGAAGATAAATATCCGAAAAAGGAAATATATGATTGTAAGCAGAAAAAGTAACCACAACATAACCACCTTAAGAATACAAAATTCCTATGTCGATAAAGTACAGAACTGTAAGTATCTGGGAGTTACAATCAATGACCAGTGGGACGGTTCAAAAGAAATAAGATGCCGTATTGAAATTTCAAGAAAATCATTTTTTAAATATAAGAAAGTTCTCACCAGCCATGACATTAACCTTGAAACAAAACTTAGATTCGTCAAAACATACGTATGCTCAGTACTCCTATATGCAACGGAGCAGAGCTGTGACTGAATCATTCATTTTTGAATTAATTCGCGAATCATTCATGTACTGAATTAGTAAAATTTTGAATTAATTCTTTTCGCCAAAAAACGAATTGAATGAAATTTGAATCGATTCATATGCATTTGGCTGGAATGAATTGCAATTCATTTTAAATCAAATGAATTCGGCAAAATTAATTGCAATTCATTTTCAATTCAAATGAGTTTGGCGAAATGAATTGCAATTCATTTCCAATTCATTTGACTTGAATTGATTTTGAATTAATTCAAATGAATTAGAATAATGAATTGCAATTCATTTGCAATTCATTTGTATTAAATTGATTTTGAATTAATTCAAATGAATTTTTTTGAAACTCTTCATCACATATAAGAAAATTTTATAAATATGAGTAATAGCACGATGCAATATTTTTTCTAATTCATTTGAATTAATTCAAAATCAATTTAATACAAATGAATTGAAAATTAATTGCAATTAATGTTTCTAATTCATTTGAATTAATTCAAAATCAATTCAAGTCAAATGAATTGGAAATGAATTGCAATTCATTTCGCCAAACTCATTTGAATTGAAAATGAATTGCAATTAATTTTGCCGAATTCATTTGAATTGGAAATGAATTGCAATTTATTTTTACCAAATTCATTTAAATTAATTCAAATTTCATTCAATTCTTTTTTTATGTGAAAAGAATTATTCAAAATTCAATTCAAATTCGTAATGAATTAAAATCAAAAATGAATGATTCATTCACAGCTCTGCAACGGAGGTGTGGACTATTAAAGTAGTTGACGTAATAAGACTGGAAGCCTTCGAAATGTGGATATACCGACGAATACTGAAAATACCATGGACCCACTTTATATCTAACAACGAAGTACTAAGTACACCGCGATAGAGAGCTCTTAGCCACTATAAAGATAAGAAAAACGGCATACTTGGGTCACATTATGAGAAACCCAAAATATAAGCTTCTACAAACCATTACGAAAGCCAATATTGAAGGTAGACCTACTAGAGGAAGAAAGAAACTACGTGGCTTAATAACATACAAGAATGGACTGGTATCCGAGATGTGAGGAATCTCCTGAGGCGAGAAATAGGGACGCTTTTGCAGAAATTATGAAAAATTTATGAAATTTTTTATCATGCAATGTAATATAATCTACTTCAATTGTATTGGTCACTAAAATTCGGAAAACGAATTGGCAAATAGAGAAAGATGTTTCCGATCAGTAATAGCTGCATAACAGGCATTCTTTACATCACTTATAACATTTAAGAAAATTTATATCAACCTTTAATTTCGACTCTATATTTGATTAAATTTTGATTCAATGATTTATTTTTTTTATACAAATCGAAATTTTTAATCAGTAATAATTTCTGAAAAATTTTTAAATATTTACTAATCTCTTTTGTAGTTAAAGATTAATAGTGACCTAAATACTTCAAAACATGCCTAATTAAAAATCTTTTAATCATTTATGTTTCTACAACTAACAAATTAACTTACCTTACTTCCCACATTAATCCACCTTCTTGCCAACCTCATTCAGTTGTCAACATTACCAATACATACAATGGCTTTACGTTCTGTGGGTGTGTGCATTAAATTTTTAGTTGTCGTTGTATTTTTGTGATTCTTTTTTTTTTGACAATTTATTTAGTTTTCTCTGTATTTGTGTTTGCTGTTGTTGTTTGTGTGTAAACTTGTTAACAATTGTCTAAATTGACTTTTGCTTTTTTGCTGTATTTTATGTATTTGTTGTAAATATATATATAGTACATGTTGTTGGAATGTAGTCAGTTTTGTAACATATTGACAATTACTTTTATGTGAAAGGTTTTTTTTTAAGAATACACACATACGTTTTTTGTGTATATGTTAGAGTGTCCCTTAAATAGGAATTTGACATTACATCCCCCCCCCCCCCCCTAACACACACAGTTTGGTTGCAAATGGTTTCAAGTGCAAGAAATTGATTTTTTAAGATTCATGGGGTTTTTTTATCACCCGGCAACTAAAGGTTAACGGTTTTGTGATTAGAAGTAAAGATAATAAAATTAGTTTTAATAAATTAAGCGATATTTCTCCGAAAATTGTGAATAATGTTATTTTGTAAATTTTTTATTGGGTCTTTTTTGCCCAAAAGTGTAAAAATTAACCCTATATGGAACAGGTTACATAAAATAATTATTTTAGAAGATTTTTTTTTATCAATATTGTAATCATAGTTAAAATTAAGTTTCATAGACATGTTATGTCCCCACGTCACTAAGGGTTGACGATTTTTTAGATTAAATTAAAGACAACACTGCACAACAGCATGTCTGATAATTGGGTTATGTTGCATGATATTAGTTCATCTTTTTATGACGACTTAAATATGTGACTAAAGTTTCTGTATCAGCTCTAGTAAAAAAGATATGACATATGGGTATTTTTATAATAAAACACTATCAGCCATATTTATAAGTTAAAGTTAGCAGTTACTTATGCATCACAAACAACAAGCTGCATACTAGAATGCGTTTTTTGCTTAGAAGCTTGTTAGCATAAAGTTTATTCATAATGTATAATCTGTAATATATTCATATATAATATGTCAACTTAAATTTAAAAATAACCCTAATTTCTATATGCCACAATGTAATTCTATAGGTGGCATTTTTTTTTTTTTTTTTGCAAAGCAACTCTGATTTTTGGAGTTTACAATTGTGTATTCTCACAAAAAAAAAATCGTGCTTAAAATAAGGGGAAAAACATCTTAAAATTGCTAAAAGCGGAAAAATCTTATAAGTCAGACAAAAAGTTATAAAAAGATCAGTTAACTGGGAACAAGCATGAAAAGGTAATATAAAATATTTATTTTCATAATTTTTATACAGTTATGTTATTTTTACATGTATTTACAGGATTTGTTAAATAGCCAGATGTAGTTGGCATTTTAATATATCGCCCGTTTGCTGCAATAACGTCATAACTCAAAAATTATGATTTTGTTGTTAATGAGCTCATTTGCTGCAATAACGTCAAAACTCAAAAATTTAGATTTCTGTTGAAAATGAGTTTAAAGTTTTTAATTTACTCCCAACTTGAAGAAAAGATAACGACTTAATTTCTTATCAAGAGATGAGTATACAAGATATAAATACGACTTTTTACACAATATTATGCGTGATATAACGAATTATTCTGCGTCATTAACACAAAAATCGTGTTTTTTGAGTTTGTGACGCTCTTGCAGCAAATGAGCGATATGTCCTGGCTGTTTAGCAATCGCCCCTGGCTACCTTTTCACAAATTTCGCTCATTTAACCCTAGTATACACACCCGGGTACAAATGTATCCACTTGCAACTTTGCAGTGCTGTAACTTAGGGTACTAGAGATATAGGAAATATTAGTAATTTATAATCTTTAAATGTTAATTGATCCAATTTCGGATCAGTAGTTCAGGAGCTTACGAGCTTCCAAATTCGAACCTACAATAACACACACAACATTTGGCTATCCCATGCCGTGACCTTTTTTGCATATAATCTCTTGAAACCGGTAGATAGAATGTTGCATGAAACAAAAACTAAAACATTTGTAAATATTAATATACGCATTTAAAATGAAATTGGACTATTTAAACATTAGAAAAAGCCAAAATAAGGTATCCCGGTGTGTGTTCTCGTAAAAGGTTGGGTAGGCATCGTACGGTTAATTGTGTACAAAATTAATAAAACTCACTCACCACAATTTTATTGTACGTTGTTGCCGGCCCCCCCCCAACACTTAACGCTGAATAGAACTTCAAGATACGGTGAAATAATATCCACTGTTTATTTTTTTTTATTTCAGGTCATTCTTGATCAAATCAATTAATTTTTTGGCATATTCTTTTGTAAATCTATACATTTTACGAAATCAACTGTCAGTATAACCAAAAAATGGAATTAAATTCTTAAGCGTTTCCACAATTTAGATATTAAAAAATATTTTTCTGGCAAAAAAATGTATATTTTTTTTTTTTTTATTGTCACTTTGACAGAAAACAGCTATTTTTTTTTAAACACTTAACAACAGCTTTGAGGCTTGTTAGCATAAACTTAATAAGAGTGTGATAAATGTATTATGAATAGAATATAACTCTTTGCTAACTTATATTTATGAATATGGTGTATATATGTAAAGATAATCATATTTTATTTAGTTTCTTAAGTAGAAAAAACTATGAAATAAAACAAAAATATTGAGAAACTTGGAATTTAACGTTTTCCAAAAAAAAAAGAAACATATTTCTTCCATTTGGAACCACTTGTAATAAATCTGAGGGGAGTAATGAACGAAAATCGACAAATCGTTATTTTAAGGGACATCGTTGTACACTAAGTACACTGAACGTTCTATAAGTGTCAGCTACCTGATTAAATTAAAAAAAAAAACATGAATTTTATAGAATTTTTAGCCAATTAAAGCATGCTAGGAATCAATTTTTTATATATTTTTGGTTTTACTTTAAAGAAAAAAACACTTATAAAATTTTTAAATTTATTTTTTTATTTCAACTTCTAAGGTAAGGTGACAATTTACTAAGCTTGTAGTTCAATTAAAAAAACAAACCACATCAAATGACTGTTTTATGATTATACTAAGTGAATCGATTTTTCATTCTTTTAAGGGGATGTGACAATTAAAGTATACCGACATTTTAGGCAGGTGACAATTATAGAACTTTTAGTGTATATCGATGCATGTTAGTAGATAAAATTATTACAAACCATAATACCCTCTATATATGCAGCAATATATGTATTTAGCTTAAGGCAAACACTTATTTCTAAGGAAAAAAATATTAACTATTGCAAGGATTTTCTTAAATTGTAGAAACTTTGTGGTTTAAATTTAAATAGGTTGCTCCTTAGAGAAAATTCTATTGTCCCAGCCCATTTTTGATCTGATTTTTTAGTCACTTAATTTCTAAAAATATGTGCTATCCTTATATATGTAAGTAGTTATATTTAGAGTGTGTTTAAATGAGCTTTAATAAATAACCCTTGGTAGTTTTGTTTATTTTGGATTTTAGATTATTTTAATAGTTATGCTGCCAGGTAGAGAACATTATAAAATTTATAGGGCATTTAATATATAGAGCAGAATTTATTTATAATTAAATGATAATTATATACAATTTTACAATACGTTATTTTCAATTGGTTTTTGTGGGTTCATATTAGGTAATGGTATTTTAAAATAATCAATAATTCGCTTTAGCTATTAGTTTATTACTATGTCACATTGAATGCACTATTTAGAAAATTTAAAGTGTGCGAACATTTTAAATATCGTAATTAAGCAGAAACATTTCCAGTATAGACAAAAAGATGAAATAATGCAGATTTAAGGAGTGAGATCAGTCAAACTAGTGCAAAATAACTGAAATTTACTAAGAAAAACTAGATCACACTCTTACATTAATTGCTAAAAAACATTAAAGGTTTTACAAAATACGGGTTCCAGAGTTGTTCAAAAAAAAAATAATACCACTAGCATTGTATTTCTGATCCAAATAGTGCTAACAGCAAATCAGCTATAAAGACAACTTTTCAGTGTTTTTGGTGAGAAAAAGTGAACTATTAAAAACATATAGAGGGCAAAAAGTGCCGAGCCGAAATTCAGGGAGAAATGAGAAAAAATGTGTCGTAATTTTGCAATAAAATATTATTGTTGTTTTATTTATGACGAAACCTACGTCATTGGTGAGTTTATTCAGCTTCCAGGGAAAAAATTTTAATTTAAACGAATTATGAAATATTTACAAATCAGAGATAGCAAATAGTTAATAGAAACTAAGATAACACAGGCCTACAAAAAAAAATTTTTTGTTTGGTGCCGCTAATTATATGTTATAATTTGGTTAATTAGTCCGCAAGACGTCATGGTTAGCTGTCAAAATCGCGAAGCCACGTTCAGGCTTGTATCGATCGGTCATAACCTAAAAAACGTATTTTAGTATACTTAATGTCATTATAGTCAATTAATTTCTTTGATTAAATGATAATATCGATATGCCGTCGTCGAGAAGGTGTTGTGTAAATAATCCAAATACATTTTGTTATATTTGTGGTGAATATGTAGTAAAAAAGTTTGTTTTTTTAATAAATTTATTAAATGTTATTTAATTTATTTATCCTTGCGAAATCTCGAAAACTACACGTAGCATTAAAAAAGTAAGTATAAATTTTTTATCAGGGTACCGAACGTACTTGAAATCTGTTTTATTTTTAGCGGCACCAAAATCATTGTAGGCCTGTGTAATTATTATGATGTTTAATAATAAATGTATTTCAATGTTCTAGTTAATATTTTAAATATTATTATATGTAGTTATTTTTGTTTTCTGTGATATTTTTATATTGATTTAATTTTGATTTCTTTGATATCTTTATTTTACACTAAATGGTACGAAGAATGTTGATGAAGACCGTAGTGGGTCAGAAAATGCATTCCATTCATGCTAGTGTCTAATAACTTTTTCTGTGTTTTTTTCTAATAGTCAAAGTAAATTATCATATAAAAATTATAATTTTTCTGTTAATTTAGAGAAAAATTTGTCATGATCTAAAACCGAGCAAATAAAATCTCACACATAAACTTATAGATCAACGATAAAATTCACTATTAAACCATTCACCAGGTACAGTGTAGAAATCGTTTAATGTATATGCTCGACATATGTATTAACAAAAAAATCTTTAGTGTTTGTTGATATGCTTTGCTTATGTAGAAGGATAGTATATGATGACATTAGAGAAAAGAATTACCATTTAAAAGTTTTAACTGAAAGTTAAACTGGCAATTATGATAATGACTAGAGAAAAACAAACACACTATAAATAGAAATCGTTCGTGCTAAATTTCATTCTAACTAAACACACAGAGTAATGTGGGATTTAAAGTCACCCAATTCCTTTAACGTGTGAGTTAAATAGAAGATATTTACGATTAACACTAAATGGCACGAAGAATGTTGATGAAGACCGTAGTGGGTCAGAAAATGCATTCCATTCATGCTAGTGTCTAATAACTTTTTCTGTGTTTTTTTTTCTAATAGTCAAAGTAAATTATCATATAAAAATTATTAGTTTTCTCTTAATTTAGAGAAAAATTTGTCATGATCTAAAACCGAACAAATAAAATCTCACATTAATACAGTTTTTCATAAAATTTAATGAAAAATTTCATATTATTTATTAAAAACGTCAAAAGAATAATGAAAAAGTTTTATTAAAACTTTGAAGCTTTTTCATAAAGTTTAAGAAATTTTTCATTGACATTATGAAGAAAACTTCATTAGTGAAAAAATTTAATTAAAACTCGTCCAATGAATTCTCTCCGTGTATAACAAATACAGGTTCTGGATGGATTTCCAAATTGTTTTTTTTTTTGCATTAAATTTTAAAACTCATTTATATTCGAATTATTAACGATGCTAAAACAAAACATATTAAAAAGTGATAGAATTTTTTTTATTAAATTTTGTTATTTATATTTATTTATAGTGATGTTTTGATATATAAAATTATAAAGGGTCCGCCATCTAACTTTTTTTTCAACTAGTGCGTATTTCGTGAATGGTAACACTTAGCTCATGTCTGATTTGCAGATAATTAGTTTTATCCTTCCGCTGAACGAATATGGTCCGTATGTTCGTTATCTTGTGAAAAAAGTGAAAGAAACTGGCATCCTCATCGATAAACCAATGCGTGAAAAGCCAAAAACAGTGCGTACACCCGAGAATATTGCTGCTGTGGCAGAAAGTGTGCGTGAAGCACCATCAACATCAATTCACCGTCATTCTCAACAATTGAACATTTCGGAGACATCATTGAGACGAATTTTGGCATAAAGAACTTGGTATGACGCCATACAAAGTCCAATTGGTTCAGGAGTTCAAAAAAAAAAAAAAAAGTTATTTGGCGGACGCTTTATATTAATGTGACAAAATTATTTTTGTTTAATTGAACCACATACACTTCTACATGAACATTTATAGTTGAATATAATATATATATAATTATAATCATATCTATTTCATATGATCAGATATACAAAATATGTTAATATATAAAATACGACACAATGATATAAGATGATATATTACGCCACATGAAAAAATGCGCATAAACTAAGTATAAGACATGAATATATATTGTAATATATTACCACACTTATAAGCTATAATAAATATACTATAATGATATCAAGTTGTATATGAGTATGTAGAAACTTTTTTCAACGGGTACATCCTTTTAAAAACATTCACTCCTTAAATCTGTTCTGTCGAAGTTTTAAGCAAATTTTGTTGATATAAGTAACAAGTTTAGATCGTTACGATTGAACATTTTCCGACATGACTACATTGCAACAAAAGTCTATTTTATATAAAATTCAAATGCATAAAAAATTTAAGATTGCAAAGAACCTTTCTGTAATATTGGCTCATACAAGTTTTATCTCTGACCCAGGGTGAAAAAACTATTGGTTCATGTGGGTAAAACTTTGTTGACTTCAAATTCGTATTTAGAGTGTCAAATTAAAGTTACATAAATTTAATTACAAGGCTGTTTTAATAAGTAGATTTTATAAAGTACACTCTAAGCACTGTATGTAAATTTACTGCTGAAAATGTGTAAATTTAAACACAAAATGTGTGAAATTATTTTCATATACAATAATACAAATACAAAGCAATAACAGGCATTATATGTTTAAAGTCAAGCATTTTGTGCCTGATAAATATTTTGTTGATAAATTCAAATTTTACTCAAATAATTTGTAAATTTACTATCCTATAATAGTAATGAAAACGTCATTAATAATTAAAAAAAAATTATTTTAAAAATTATAAAAATATAATATAAATAAAAATGAATATAATATAAAGCATAAATAAAATAAAACAAGTTCAACATTTCCCCTCGTCTTCAAATAAAAATTTTCTTAATTGTCCAATTCGTGTGGTTCCTGTACGCAACAATTAAATATGACTTTAAATTGTTTGATTACTAGAGAAGTTGTATTTAACAATTATTTAACTTTAAAGTATTTGTAATTGTAACAATCTTTCCTCATCTTTTGCAAAATGCTAATGCAAATTATTGGTAGAAGATTTCGGTAGTGGAGCAAAAGCAGGCTATTATATCAATGCAGCATGAGTGGCAGTGCCAATCGTTTAAAATATGTACTAGGGTGGGGCGATTAGTATGGAAGAAAAAAAATCTTAATGGGCGCTTCGCGTTTCTGATTCTTGGGACTGTACTGAGCAAAAAAGTCCACTAGACCATACGTCTACGGTGAAAATCGAGTTTCCAGATTTTGACTTTACGGCAAAAAAGTCCTAAAAATTGACCCCTTAAACCCCACCCATAAATATGATTGATGCATTAATCTGCTAGAGAATCTTCCAAAGAAGAGATTACTACCATAATCTTGGATATGCTCCTCCTACTTCCTGAGATATGTCCATCCCACACATTGTTACTTTCACAAAATACGGCTAAAAAGTCAAAATCTGGAAGCTCGATTTTCACCGTAGACATATGGTCTAGTGGACTTGTTTGCTCAGTACAATCCCAAGAATCAGAAACGCGAAGCGCCCATTAAGATGTTCAAATCGCCCCACCCTAATATGTACTGCTTGGAAAAAAGGAATTTTAAAGTCCTCAGAAGTCTTAGGTTTTTAAAAAGAAAGAGTCTTGCGAGTCTGAATATTTTTGTATTAAAAATTATGGTTAGGACCTGAGATTGTTTCCTTAAAAAAATGCTCCGAATTTGAGACTTTCTCTATTTGAAAAGTGCTCATAATCGAATGCCTTTTCATTAGGAAAATGTTTAGATTCTGAGGATATTGCTATTTTAAATGTTTTCAAAATCTATTCATACAGGAAAAAATACTCAGAATCCGGTGCTTTTGCTTAAAGAAAACACATTTATAATATAAAAATGTTATCCTAATTTTTTCCAAGGTTCATATTTTTTATAAGAAAAACAAAAATTTTAGTTTCGCTGGTATATTTATTAATTTTTATGGACTTTTACGTATTAACAATTGCATTTTCAGACATTTTATGCACAATTTTACATAAAAAACAACGTTTTATTGCGCACATTTTGGCAACTTTACGAATGAGTTTTAAATTTTTTTTTTTATTTTATACACACTTGCAATGTAAATTTACTCATTGTATGTGCACCAACTTACACATAACGTGCGTATATTTTTTCATTTACACACACAGAGTAATTTTACCAACTTAAAGAGGAGTACAGTTTCCTACTATAAATTATGTAAATTTCAACAAAAAATAATTAGAGTGCACTGTTATTAAAGTTTAAGGAGAAATTTGTAAAAACTTTCCCTAAATAAATTGTTCTGCAGAATTTATAATACCCATTAATCACTTAAATGATTTATGTTTTTAATTTCAATAAACAAAATTAAACTATTTTATGCATAATGCATATGCAGCTATACAGTGTGATAAGCTCAACTTTAAAACAAATGAATGTCACAATTATCATATACAGTCTATCAAAGTTAACGCTAACCCACAACCACACTAGCAACTGCACCACAAATACCATCATCATGATAATTAGAAAGAAAACAAAAACAGAACAAGCATAACATAATCATCATTAACGTCATATAGAACAGCATATTAGATTCACAAAAAACACTCTCACATACATACATATCAACACATAAGCATGCACTAACTCGACAACCTCAATTGTAACAAAAAAAATATTATATTTAAAAATGTAAACAGAAATAAAGCTAAAAAATGTTTATAATGCGGGATGATTTTTACCACTGCGCCAATTTTATATGCACAGACAAAATTTACAAAAAAAAAATATAAAAATATTTATATGATAAAATTGTTAGTAATACGAGGGCTGATCAATAAGTCCGTGACTTTTTGAATGTTTTTTTTTGCAAAAAAAAAAAAAATAATTTTTCAACATAATCTCCTTTTAGCTCAATACACTTAGTCCAACGTTTCTCCAATTTTTGTATCCCTTCCAAAAAATAGGAACTTGTTTGATCAATAATTTCATCGCTGGAGCTAAATCTCTTCCCACTGAGCCATTTCTTTAGGTTTGGAAATAGGAAATAGTCACTGGGGGTTAAATCCGGAGAATATGGCGGATTAGGTACCAATTCGTAGCCCAATTCATGGAATTTTGCCATTGAGACTGCACCCGTGCATTATCTTGATGAAAATGAACTTTTTTCTTGGCCATATCTGGTCGTTTCTTTTTTAAAATCCTCGTTAAATCGGTACAATAAATTGGCATAATATTCGCCGTTTATTGTTTTTCCCTTTTGAAGGTAATCGATGTGGATTATCCCGCGTGCATCCTAAAAAACGGTTGCCATCACCTTATTGGCCGACAAACTTACCTTGGCCTTTTTCGGAGCCGGTTCACCCGGAGAAACACATTGTTTAGACTGCTGCTTGGTCTCCGGGGTGTTGTAATGGATCCATGTTTCATCCACAGTTGCAAAACGAGGCAAAAACTCTTTCGAATTGCTGTCAAACAACTCCAAACAATCCTTTGAAGTTGTCACAAGATTACGTTTATGCTCAGTTGAGAGCAAACGCGGCACCCATCTTGCAGACAGCTTTCTTAAACCCAACTGATCATTTAAAATCGAAACCACACTGCCATATGAAATGCCTATGGCATCAACAATCGCACGCACTTTTACTCTTCGATCGGTCAACACCATATCGTGGATTTTTTCGACATTTTCGGGTGTATTGAACTCAATTGGCCGTCCAGAACGTTCAGCGTCGTTTGTACTTCTGCTACCACAACGAAAGTCAGTAAACCACTTTTTTACCATTGAAATCGATGGTGCAGAGTCCCCATAGTATTTATGAAGCTATTTCTTGGTTTGATTGACGGGTTTTTTCGCATAATGATTAATGAACACTCGAAATTCACTTTTTTCCATTTTTAAAAAAATCCACGAGGTTGTATATTTTGAACAGCTGTTAAACGCAAAGTAAATGACGGAACGTGCTTAAAATTTAATAATAGTCTATTAACAGGTGATACTTGATAGGAGCAGTGTTGCATTTCATGTAACTACGAGGAAGTTCGAAAAGTCACGGACTTATTGATCCGCCCTCGTACTCTAATACATTATACAAAATAAATATGAAGTTATATGTAAGGATGAGTGTGAGTGGTTTTATAGATTAAGGCGGCAGTTTTTTGTGTAAGAAATAAATATATATATTTATTTTTTTATAAAATTTATTATATATTTTTAAAAATTTTAAATTAAAAACTATAATTTGTCCTGCAAAATAGTTGTATTTATTTTTGATATTATATTAAGAACTCGTTTGAAGGTATATATTTTTTTTATCACTTAAACGTATGAGTGATACGAAAGAAATCATTATATTGATCATACGCCATGTAGTACTACTTTAAGGCTGCATTAGTCTTTTCGTATAGTAAAATAAACGCAGTTAACCGATTAAGGTATAGGCGGTAAACCGATTAAGGCATTATTCGAAAAATCGCAAACATGGAGTAACTGGTTATTCGGGTCGGTTAATCGAAAAGTTTGCCGATTAATCGATTAATCGTTTATAATGTATTTCTTTGTGTTTTTATCAATAAAAGCAAAAAGAACTGCTTTTTTTTTTGTTAAACAACAAGTAAAGTTAACTGCATTGGATTATAAAGTGTTTGTTGAAGATGATTCAAAACATCGTGCGATGTTTTAAAGAAACATGCCTTAGAATCTTGGGGTTTTAATTTGTGAAAATCTATGAGCTCTTGAAAAACAAAATGTTATGAGCAGGCCAAGTTTTTTTACATTTTTCATTGAATGCCACTCTACCAATTATTTTGTAAAAATTAGACTTTTCTGATCCTTACCATAAAAAGCAATTTTTTGCAAAATTGTTTAGACCTTTCAAGGACATAACTGTTATAAGTTTTATGAAAAAATAGGTAATTTATAACCAGCGGAATAGTAGACGTTAGTGGTATAACTACGTACATTTTTTAAGCTTTTTATTTTATGTTAAACATTGAATAATCGCCTGGAAGATGTCCTAATTTAAAACAAATGACCTCGAGCTCGCAAATTCATTTACTTTATTGTTTATTATGAACAATTTTTATTTCTTTTTTTCTTACACGTAATTATTACTTTCTAATTAATATTTGTTTTTTTTTTTGGTAGTCAATAAAAGTTATGAGTAAAAAATAAAATCCAAATTTACGCACTCTAGTCGAGTTTAGTAGAAAAATTATGCATGCATTGGTCTAAATTTAAATAGGAAAATTTTATTTTAGTTGAATATCTGTATTCAAATCGCTCTTAAGCCCATTTTACATTATAACACAAGTGTATTATACATGTCAGAAATGTGTTTTATAAAGCAAATGTAAACAGGAAAAAACTAAAAACGGATTTCAATTAAAAAAATTACTGAATCAATTCATATTTTAATTGATTTAATTGATCACGGTAATATTATAATTTTTATTGAATATAAAAAAGGAAAAAAAAAGTTATAAATAACTTCTACAAAAAAAAATATGGTACTCACAAAAAAAGTGTGTGAAAGATTCGTTGGTATATGTGTTTTTGTTAATGCTTCATGTGTTTGCATGTAAAGGGTCCGCCATCTAACGTTGTTTTTTTTTCATTTGAAAGATAATTAGTTTTATCCTTCCGCTGAACGAATATGGTCCGTATGTTAGTTATCTTGTGAAAAAAGTGAAAGAAACTGGCATCGTCATCGATAAACCAAAGCGTGAAAAGCCAAAAACAGTGCGTACACCCGAGAATATTGCTGCTGTGGCAGAAAGTGTGCGTGAAGCGCCATCAACATCAATTCACCGTCATTCTCAACAATTGAACATTTCGGAGACATCATTGAGACGAATTTTGCATAAAGACCTTGGTATGACGCCATACAAAGTCCAATTGGTTCAGGAGTCCAATTGGTTCTGACCATCCTATGGTTTTTCGGTTCGCTAAGTGGGCCTGCGATCGACAGCTGTACACAATCGATAGTGTGCTTAAAAATTGGACCGATCGTGTAGGCTACTGCATGGCCAGCCGAGGCAGCCATTTGAATGAAATTATTTTCTATTATTAACCGGAAGGATTGTACTTTCAAACAAAAAAAGAAATTTGAGAACATGTTCAGTGGTTTTTTTTATAACATTTTCAAAAAAAAAAGTTATTTGGCGGACCCTTTACAATGTTAGTAAAAAATTAAATTTATTCTACAGATGACTGAGATTTTCGTTAAAAATAAAGAAACTGTATTGCAATCCAAACAACTACATATTTTTAAAGCAAAAGTTCCCTGAGTGTACAGTCCAAAAATTATACTTTTCGTGCTTTTACACCCATAATAATCCATGCATAAAATTACGAAATGATTGTCAAAACTACAGTAAGTTTTCGTAAAATGTACAAATTTTCGTTTATTTTGACAAAATATATTGCCTAATTTTTTATTTAATTTTATTTGTTTAAACTTAAAGGATTTGCTATATAATATAATATAATTTTCCCACCAAATTTCATAAAAATTCGTCCATACGTTTTTAATTTAAACATATGTCCTCTACAGGTATCCTCTTGGAATCGTGTATGTCCTTGTACCAAAATTATGGTTCTTTTTTATTAGCTTAACCTTCAATCCTGCTTTGTGTTTAGTATCAACGGCTTCCCGTCAACATAAATATATTTTCAAGATTTTTGAAATTTGTGTTCATTTCAAAATATTTATTTTTGGAAATTTTATGAAATTTTAGTTTTGAAAGAAGTGACAATCATATGCTTCCCACGCTTCCAAACCTTCCCATGACATTAAAATAACTTTACTTTTGCCACACATAAATAAATTTACAAAATATTTGCTAAATTTAAAATACTCCGCCTGGAGGCGAGCTTGCCGGTTAGATGGTTAATGAAAATTTATTTGTATGAAACTAATCGTTTTTTTTTCAGGGGTAAACAGATTATTATTTTTATTTTTACTATTTTTTTTTTTAAATTTTCATACTACAACAATGACGTTATAATTTTTATAGTTGTATAATTTCAACAGTTCCAACAGTTCCAACAGTTTCTACTCCAACTGTGAACTTAGCTATAAGAATAATTCAACTGTGATATTTTAATTTTTCGTAATTTATTTCTGCATTTATTTTTAATTAGTTAAATCTGTTTTGTGTAGTTCATTAAATGTCATATAAAACCTGTGATGTGTATTTCTAAAAATCATGTAAATTTGACGAGAAGACTAATTACTTAATTAAAAATGAATCCCCGATGATGTTGGAAAATACCGCCGAAACATAGGAATACGAAAAATGAAATTAAAAAAGTCTTTTAGTTACGTTTAGAAAATTCATGACCTTGAATGTCTGATTAGAATAACTCTAAAAATAACACAATATAAATTTCATATAAAAATATGGATAATTCCATATAAATATATGATGGATAATTTCTTATAAAAATATAAATAACGGAAACCCGCAAATTTAAACCGGACCATAACAATTTTGAAGGTTAACATATCATCAGAAATTTGTACGTGTTTGTCATTTTAAAGAAAAGTCTGTTGTAAAAAACTTGAATATCAATATTTTTTGTTAAAAAATTCAGACTTTTTTAGTTATTTTCTTAAAACCGAATAATGCTGCCGAATATTGATATTATTCGGTATTCAGCCAAACATGCCAAATACCGAATGGTAACAGAATTTTCCTGACATCTCCATGTCAAATTCCGAATAGTGATTATATTATTCGTGTAATCTCTATTTCTTTGATATCACCTGAACGTATGAGTGATATTAAATAAGAAAACTATAAATCATACGCCTTCGTACTATTGTGCATTATAACCCCAACTGGTTTTACTTTGATTTCTTTTAAACTTCTGGTTTTAATTATTTTTTAAATTTAAAATCAAAAAATTTCAAAATGTAATTGTTTTAAATAAATATGATCTTCCCTATTGCAAATATAAACTAACAAACGAACAGACTTAGTTTTTAGCTACACAAAGATACATATAGTTAGATAAACAATGTATTTGTAGCAGTCACTTTATACGAACATATGAAATAATATGGAATAAAAATACAATTTGAATGAAAAAATGAATATGAACATTACAACAGCAACAAAAAAAAAAACAAAAATCCACAATCCATATAAAACCAAATATTACTTAGTTAAATTATTTGCATATAACGGTGTATCAAAATGTGCATCTATGCATGAACAATGGATCAGAAATTCGCAAATTAAACATAAAAAATTGCAAAATTATAATATCAATAAAAAAAAAAAATTACGATTATTGTATAAAACCTTCTTTGTTTATCTTAAAAGTTCTCCTAAAAATCTCTACAACCGGTAATAAATATCTGTAGTTTTTGTTCCTTGGAATTATAAGGTCGGCCAATTTATGGTGTGGGTTTCCAAAACCAATATTTGATCTTTAAAACTTATAATCTCTACAACCGGTAATAAATATTTGTAGTTTTTGTTCCTTGGAATTAGAAGGTCAGCCAATTTATGGTGTTGGCTCTCAAAACCTATATTTGATCTTTAAAATTTATAATCTATACAACCGGTAATAAATATCTGTAGTTTCTGTTGCTTGGAATTATAAGGTCGGCTAATTTATTGTGTTGGCTCCCAAAACCTATATTTGATCTTTAAATTTAATAAAATTTTACAAAAAAATTTAAATTTGTAATCCATTATGATCAGCGCTATAGGAAATATTACTATGAACAAAAAAAAAAAAAAGAAGCAAAACCCACATGGTAAAAAGAGAACAACAAAAAAAAACTGTTGACGCCATATAACATTTTGACTTTAATGGTATAAGGTAAAAAACCAGAACAAACACACTCACACTTACTTTTACAAACAATTTTAGTATAAAAATTTTTGTGAATACTTTTATATTGTATGAAGTAAAGCAAAAAAAAAAAATTATATTTCATATCTACACCGTATAGAACGAATATAAATATATATATACACATTTATAAACTCACATGCATACACACATATACGCTTACGGCTATAGTAGATGGTTCAAATTGGATATCGTTGTGTGTATACTTAATATCGTTTGATATTATGCAGCAGGCAACAGATGTGTGGTATGTTCCCTACAAGCAAACAGCAAAAAGGCTATTATAAAAAACTAATTTTTTTTTCAGTTTTCTGTATAGAATTTCAATATTTTTATATTATTTTTTAGTAAAATAACAAATAAAAAAAAAGAATCTTAAATGTGTTTATAAAAACAAAGCATTAAAAATTATTTTTAGGACATTTTTATTATTTTTCTATCAAAAACGTAAATTGAAGTTTTATAGCAGGAATAAAAAAGTATAATTTTGTAAACTAGACTAATGCCACCTGTAAAAAATGTATCTAAATATGTTTTATTTTATATTAAATAACACAGGAGGACAAAATCACAATTTTTAAAAATTAATAAGGTTATGATGACCAATTCAATATATTTCTGGTACACTCAGGGAATTAAAACTTTAATCTTATTGATGAAACTGTTTTATAAATAGTTTGTCTTCCATTATTTATTATATTTATGAAATTTTCGTAGATATTATGAAGAGTTTCATATAAATGTATGTTAAAAGTTTCATTAATCTTCATCATTTTATAAAAAGTTTCATAAACCGTATTTTTGTTCCTATCATTTGAAATTGTGAATTTCCATGTGATTTTCCTTAATTTTTTTTCCTTAGAACATATCCGAAGTTCATTGAGATCTGGAATAGAACTCTCATATATGGGCAGGGGCTCCATTGTCTTCTCTGAAGCTTCTGGAACGTGTTCCGGGGAGGGCGATGAAGCTTATCAATGACAGTAGTGTATCCAACTCTATTGATTCATTGGAGCATCGTCGGAATGTGGGTTGTGTGACACTTTTCTATCGATATTACCATGGGAGATGCTCATCTGAGATAAGTGAACTTATTCCACGAGCCCGAAGTTTTATTCGTAATACTCGCTTATCTAGTAGAGCACATCCGTTTGTAGTTGATTGTCCTGTGTTTCGCACAACGCATTAGAGAGAAAATTCGTTTTTTAGTCGAACGATTCGTATGTGGAACAAACTTCTTCAATGTTACTTACCATTTAGAAAAATTTAAATCAAATATCCACAAACACTACTCCCTCTTTCCTTCTTCCCATACCCTATTTTCCTGATCAATACAATGCACTGCATGAGTAGGGGGCATCCCCTGAGTATTGGTTAAAAAAAAAAAAAAAAAAATTGTTTTTCCTTAGAACATATCCGAAGTTCATTGAGATCTGCCGAAACGGGTTGGGATACCTTGCTTGTAAGTTATAAATATTTAAATGCGCCAGTCGCAAAAATTACATTACCGTGATCTCGAAAATTTTTAAATTGCGTTTTTCTCCCCTTTTTTTGTTTTCACACTTGTTTTGTTTAAAAACAAGATGTAAACAAGACCGTAAAAGGAGAAAAAAAAAACAAAAAGCGAGTATCTACCAAAGGTAGAGGGTGCACATAACAAACAAGTTTTCAATTTATTTTTGATCAATGGTGATAATCTTTAACTTCGAGCTCATACATTAGTTCTCATTAAGTGAGAAAACTAGTTTTTATGAATATTTGATGTATTGCATGGGATTGTTACTTCTTTCAAAACGTGTTCAGATGATGGGAACCCAGAAAATTCAAGAAATAGATCTATCAACACATTCCTGAAAGTGCTCAATTAATAAATTTTAAAATAAATAATACACAAATGAAACATAAATCAACGTTTATCTAAATATTAAAAACAAAAATGATTTACCCACCAACAATTTTTTCTCTTCCAATTGGGCATTTTCTTCGATGAATTTAACTTTGGCTTGTCATAGGAGGGAATCATTCCAAACATAATTCTTTGGAAGTTTTTTTGCCTAAACAACTACACTCAGGGAACTTCTACTTTAAAAATATGTAGTTGTTTGGGTTGTAATACAGTTTCTTTATTTTTAATGTAAATGTCAGTCTTTTGTAGAACAAATTGAAATATTTACTAACCTTGTAGTTCATTTAAAAAAACAACCCACATCAAATGACTGTTTTATGATTTTACATTCATTTTTTTACAGTCGTTTTTTGTTATTTAAAAAAATAAAAAAAAAGTAACTTTTTGTTTATTTTTTACTAGCATGTGGTTCATTTTTAAAAAAACAAATGACAATGTTAGTTGAATTTACTGTAATGTAAGTCGTCCTTTTTTAAGTGAATTAAAAATCATTCTATAACACTGACGTTTTTTAATAATTATTGAAAAAGTGGCAACACTGTAGGTAACTCAAGGAATTCAATGAAAATATTTGTTTTTTCTCAAGAATCTAAAACTGTTATAGTATTAATTAATTATCCGAATCATTACGTTTAGAACTAAATGCCATATTTTGTGTACTTTGGCAATAGCTAAAACCGGTCCCATTCCCCATAGGGGTTCTGCGTTTGCCACAGAATCGGTCCCTTCGTGCCAGAGATCAGTCTGCTAAACCCTACCCTATGGAAACAACTGGCAACTTTAACATTGGCTTGTCATAGGAGCGGTCATTTCTTCTGCTTTAAACCACATAGTGACATGCCACAGGACTAACCAAAGATGTACATACCACAAGACTATCGCAAAAGGGTCATGTCGTAAACTAAACAGCTTCCAATGGGTTAAATTCTGATCAACTGTCTTTTTCTTGTTAATAAGCATTCTGGTTAAGTGGTATGTCCTCCCTTTACCAGTCACAGGATTGGTAAGTTTAGGACAATTGGCACTGCTTAACCCACTTCAGTATTAAATTATACCAGTCCTGTGATAAGTCCTTCTTTAACCAGTCACTTTTAGGACGATTAACTCCTCATTTCCCATAAGGTTGTTTGTCCTTTTTAGTGCATATTTGGGCTTATTTTATATTTATTATAAGTATTTTTTTTTTTTTTTTTTTTGTCAAAAATCAACTAGTCATTATGGAAAAGATAAAAGTTCATTGAAATTGTTGATCAGAAGCAATTTAGGATGTTTTTTAACTTCTTCCATTGTTAATTCTTTAATATTTTTCACTTTAAATCCATAATTAATTATTTTTTTTTTTTATTTTTTTTTTTTTTTTATTAATTAATAATCATATAATTACTAATCATATACTATTACCTTAACCGAGCACTAGGTACTATGGCCTTCGGCACGTTGTAGCGAAAACACACCAGTACCTCTGGTGGGAATCGAACCCACGACCCCCTCACTGATACGCCAGCATGCTACCAATTAGCATACCAGGGCGCACCATAATTAATTATATTTTAATTTAATACTACTAAAAATAAAAGCATATTTTTTCAATCATATGTGTTTTTCTTTTTACAAATTTTTACTGGCAAAACTGTATCTAGTAAAAACTTGTAAGTTCTTTGTCATCAAACTGACACTTTACTCTCTCTTTTTACTACTTTTGACTGAGTATTTGTATGAACGAACACCTTCCAGTAAGAACTAGTACAAATTTGTACAAATTTTTGGGTTAGCGAACAAACTTATTATTACACCGAAGACAAGCTTAATATTCTCTTTATTGTCGCTTTGACTTAAAAGTTGATAAAAAAAAAAAATAATACTAATTTGACTTCTAGCATGCTTTAAGTGTTGGAAAATTCTATTATAAAAAATTTAATCAGGTAGGTGACACTTATAGAACTTTTAGTGTTTTTGTATTAAAAAATTACACGATAATTTTCTTTTTCTTTATACAAAAACATTCTCTATGTAATTATCAAAGGTTCTTCTCTTCCTAAAATCTTTGACTTTATTTTGAACATTCTTTTAAATTAACTTTTTCTGTTTGTATTTTTGTCTTTCTTGCTTTAGCTGTTAATAATGTTTTCGCATTTTTTTTTTATATATATTTTTCTTTAAAAATTTTTTCAATATTTAAAGATCACATTAGAAACCATTGAATTTGATATATCGTACAAAAAAGAAATAAGGAACTGTTGCAACAAACAGAAATTACATTAAAACTTTACTGCAATCGAATTGTATAACAAACGTTTAGTACACAAAAAAAAATGAAAAAAAAACTAGAATTCCTGCGGATGTGAGAGTTTAATAAGAAAACTACTTCTTGTTCTACTAAAATATTTGTACAATCAATAGCTACTAAGAAATGCTACAATGATTTAACAACTACTAAAAGGAAACATATGCCAAGAGTTGAGAGTGTATTGAAATAAAGAATGTAAGTGTAGGGTTTAGCTAAAAGAATTCTGTAGACTTAAATAAACGTTTTTCATTTTATGTCTGTTATATATTCTTATACTCACTATCAGAGTTAATACTTTCAACTACAACTTTTTAGTTTTTTTTTAGTTTTATTTTAAACATCTGAAAAGAAAATCTATCAATAATACACATTGACTTTGGCTTATCGCTGCCGCAATCGATTTTAACCACAATAGAGAAAAAAAAAAATCCTTAAGAAAAAAAATGGAAAACTAAAATGAAAATCAGTTTCATAAGAAGAATTCTATTGAAATACTGCATTGCTACATCACAAAATACATTGCAATAAGGAAAATATGTCGAAGTACGAGTAGTACGTGTAGGTTTGTAATAGTAAAATTGATGTAGTGTCTCTAGGAAGAGCACACAAAAATAGACAACATGAATGTCAGTTGCATTAACTTTTCACAATAATACCAGGAAGGCTGGTACTATAAGTACATATTTGTTAAACCGTACATACGTACATTTATATTTAAACATAAGTCGATAATCAGTAGGGTGATCATTATTTTACAAATAAAATATTTGAAGGACATTTAAAGGCGATTTAAACTGTCTTAGAATAAAGCTAAAGTATATGAATTGCCGATTAAAAAAGATATATCTTATATATAATATCATATCGTTTTTGATATACATCGATATTTACACATACCAAAGTTCAAAGTTCATCTTAAATTTTTTGACATCCAGTAATATCCACTTAGCTCACTCAAATATATTAATGAATTAAATCGGATCAAAATTTATCTCAAAATTGGTCGATCCAATAATATTAATGTTAAGATTCTGATAGATCCCAATATATGCAATGGGATTAATTCATATCTCATTTGATCTAATTAGATCCAAGAAGATAAATAATTTTTGGTGGTTCTAACTAGATATTTTGATATTTAAAAAAAATGAGTAAGGGGGATGTGACCTACTTCGAAAATTGTCGACACCTGTTTAAACTGGCTTATTCTTATTTATCAAGGTTTTATGAATGCAGAGGAGGATCGTTAAGTTGACTGAGTTTGAGGATCGTTAGGTTGACTGACAAAGTTTCATGTTGAAAAGAATGCACGAATATACTTGATGGCTGTTTTAAAGTCAAATATTAAAAAAAAAATACTCGAGACTTACATGAGTTTTTTTTTAATTTTATTTTATTGATCACAGTTTTCATCCTTCCGATCCAAAACAATACAAAATTATCTTTTCTGTCAAATTATCTTTTCTGTCATCCTTCCGATCCAAAACAATACAAAATTATCTTTTCTGTCAAATTATCTTTTCTATCAAATGTTTGCTTAAAAAAAAGAATTAGTCATCAGTTAGTCCTAGAGTACGCCATACATACGGCTGATGATTAGATTGGTATCTATGAAGATGCATTAGCGTTAACCATTGATTATAGGTAGTGTTTATATCTCTATGTGTTGTAATATGTGTTGTAAAAAAATAATTATCAATTTACTTTCGGGATTCGAAAATATGATCTTAAACCAATTATAATTTACAATCATTTTGCTAAATTTAATAATTTTTTTTAAACATGGCTAACGTTAGTCAAAAGTGATTTAACAAAACTTGATTTATAAAACTTACAACCTTAAATAAAAGATTAAATCATTCAGGTAGTAAACAGTAGTAGTTGTTTTAAAAAATTTCGTTTAATTTATATTTGTAATTCTTGATGTCAGGATTTAAAAAAAAAATATATATATGAAGCTTTATATAGTTTTATCTAATTTAATATGGCCACACACTTAGTACAATAAAATATCATCCAAAAAATGGCCCGATTAAATTGTATCACATTAGATCTAATTGTATAATTTTAGATTAATTAAGATACAATTAGAAGTGATTTGATATAGTTTTGTTTTAGTTTTTTAATAAAATAATAAGTTATACTATAAGATTATCACTCATTTAACATAATAGGAAATAATATGGTCAATATATAATTTTAAATATTAATATCGCATGATTCCTTTCAATTTTCAAATCATTAATATAAGGTTTTCTCATAAAGGGTGTTTTTATAGAGGTATAAGACTTTGAAATGGAATAAAACAAATATGAATATTTTAAATTGACACGAAATTTACTTTATTCGAAAGATAAATTATTATAATTTAAATATGACTTCTGACATATGACTGCCACGGCTGGCTCGGACGTAGTCTGATCTGGAGGTCCAATTTTCGATGACTTTTTCGTACATTTGTGGCCATATATTGGCAATAACGCGGCGAATGTTGTCCTCCAAGTGGTCAATCCATGCGGGCTTATCGGCGTAGACTAGCGACTTCACATATCCCCAGAGAAAATAGTCCACTGGCGTTAAATCGCCAGTGGACTATCGTGAAACTATGCGTCTACCAAACGTTTCCTTCAATAAATCAATTGTGGCATGAGCTGTGTGCCATGGTGCGCCGTCTTGTTTAAACCACAGCTCCTGCATATCATGGTTGTTCAATTGATGAACGAAAAAGTCAGTAATTATGGCTCATTGATTGTAACGTTCTGACCAGCATCGTTTTTTAATACGGACAAATGATTCCACCATCCCATAAAGCACACCAAACAGTCAGTTTTTCTGTATGTAACGGTGTCTCAACACACACTTAATATTATCATCACTCCAAATACATCAGTTTTGTTCAAAACTTAACTTATCTTATCCATTTAACCAAAAGTGAGCAAAATCGCTAATCAAAATTTGCTTATACGTATTTCGAACAGAACCATGATTTTCAAAATAAATTTGCACTATTTTTAAGCGTTGTTCAGGCGTCAGTCTATTCATGTTGAAATGCCAAACCAAACTAAACATAAATCACTTGACAGCTGACAAAATGGCAGTTAAAAAAGTGTTGCCAACTTAAAGTTATATACCTGTATTAAAAACACCATTTACTTATTTAATATTTCTAAAATTCCGAAAAAATACCTGTTGAAAACAGTAGTTTTTACAACTTATGTGGTCATTTTAATAGTTTATACTTCATTTAAGGTTATTTGTTTTATGCCGTTTCGATAGTCGTTTCTACTTCCGTTGTAGTTGTTTCATAGTATTATATGGTTAGTCATTTTTAACTATTGATAAAACAACTGTAATGGAAGTAAAAACGACTATCGAAGCGGCAAAAAAACAAATAACCTTAAATGAAAGTAAAAACCATTAAAACGCCTACATAAGTTGTAAAATGTATGTTTTTAACAGTTATTTTTTCGGTATTTTAAAAATATTTTTTCTTTTAGTTGCAGTACAAATTTGTATTTCCTATATCATATTTAATGACAAATACAGTCATCGTTTTTTGACTACATTTGTATTCACTTTAACTGTAATTTTTAGTCATTTCTACCTTCTTAATTTCCTGAGTGTATGTTTTTTACATTATTTTATTATTTTAAATATCAAAAAAATAAATATAATTTATAAAAATTGTATTATTTATTTACGTTATTAGTTGTTTTACAGTACTTTGTCAACGTTTTAAAATTATGATTTTAATACTAGCGAAGCACTCAATGCCAGTGCGTTTGCCAACGTTTTAAAAAAAAACGACTGGGCCCAGCCTGATGTTATCATTTTGGGTTTGGCCAATCACTTGTTTTATAATTAAAAAAGCACTTTAGTAGTTGCTTTACCAAGGCTTTCCCAACGTTTTAAAATTATGATTTTGGTACTGGCGAAGCACTCAATGCCAGTGATTTTGCCAACTTTTTAAAAAAGAAACTACTAAGCTCTGCCGGGTGTTATCATTTTGAGTTGGCAAAGTACTTAACTCTTCAGAAATCCAAAGCTCTGCCAAGGCTCATAACACCGTTGATAGCACTGGATCAACGCTTTGCCGTTCATAATTTTCTGGCTGTGTGATTTCATTCAAATAAAACTGACAAAAAAATATTACTTGAGCCAGAGTAAAAGCAAAAAAAAAAAAAATTGTTTATATAAATAGAACATTTTTTTTCTTCAAAGTTTAGTAACGTCATGATGCTTGTTAGTAAAAGACACTAGCCACGTGTTTGATTACTAAGAAGACAAGAGTGGAGCAAAATTGATAGTTAATTGGTTTTTTTTGTGGCCCTTTGTTCCCAATAGGAACATAATATATATAATAGGTTTTTTGTTAAAGCTCTGTCTATTCTAGAGGCTCTAGCTTTTCTAAAACTAGCTAATATGTTTGCTTTGCTTTATTTTTGTAAACCTATATTGGTTTTAAAAAAATTACATTACTATTGCTGTAAATTTACCAAAAAAAAGAGCGAATAATACAAATATTTGAAAGTTTTTCGTAAATGAGCGATAACCGCTTATTTGAAAAACTAAGAATATTTTGTAAAATATACAAAATTGTTTCATAATAAAGCAAGCGAAACATCGAAAAAAATCGAAACTTCGTGTATTTTACGAAAGATTTTTGTGGTGCGAAGCAAGAAACTTTTTCGTAATATACTAAAACGCATTCGTAAAATGCATACAAAAATTTCATAATTGCATATATTGTCCGAAAATTTTCTTGGTACGCAACAACGACCTCTTTCGTAAAATACAAAAAGAAATTAGTAAAATGCATACAAAAATTTCGTAGATATCGTATATTTTACGAACAGTTTTCATAATGCGAAATAACTAATTATTTCGTACAATGAATGAAAAGTTTCGCATATATAATGCATAGTTTTTTTTTCAGTGTAGTAATAAAAATCACTAGTGTCCGACCGAACAGTTCGGCCAAAAAACTATATTTTGTCGGTTTTTTAATATCTAGAGGCAATGATGACAAATTTTGGTATTGGAAACATGTTTGTTGACCCGATTTAATTCGATTTTGTGTATAAAATTTAAGAGAAAAGCCGAAGTTTAGCTATAAAGTTAAAAGTTCGGCCGCCGAACTATTTTCGATTTGGCCGAACTTTCTGAGGCCGAACAGTGAATTCATTGCATAACTACAGACTTTTCATCAAAGTTGACACTCAAAATAGCATCTAATCAGTCCAATAAACATTCTTATATCCGCCAAATTTGTCCATAATGCTTTAAAATACCGAATACAGACCAAATGCATTTTCTGGCCGAACTGTTCGGTCGGACACTAAAAATCACCCTAATACTCATCAATAGTTAAACACACCACAACCACTAATACCAGTACTTCTTCTACCACTACTACTATTTCTTTTACTTCTACATGAAATTTAATGCTAATCCTAGTAAGCGTTTGTTACAGATGCTAATGGCATTTTCTATACTGATAAATTTTCTATACGTTTCTTTTTGATTTCATTTCTATAACCATTTTTTTTTTTTTTTTTTTCATTTTCTACTAAATAGATTCATGTCTTCTTCATCTTCAGTTTCTATTTGCTCTATATTTTTTTTTGTGTTGCCATGATTTCTATAGAGTTTTTATAAGAAAAAATATTTTTTTTTTTCTATACTTCTTGTTTGTGTTGTTTGTAAATCTTTTAGCCTTAAGGTATTTTTGGGTTAGTTACATTTAGTAAAACGTAATTGACTGTCAGGAATTTATTATTTTTTGCCAGTATGTATGCAAGAATTTCTATATAATATAGTAAATTTTATTTAATACCCTACATCGGACAAAGGTATAGAATGTTATAAGGCTAGAATTGTATTTCCAGTAAAAATTCCAACATTTAAAGCAATAAGTAACGCAGAAAGTTAACGTTTTCTGATAACCTCTTCCGTATTAGAAAAATCAAATTAAAATTGGAACCACTTTTAAAACCTATATTCAGATTCACATAAAATATATTATTTCCAAATAAATAGCAAATTCTATCGTAACCCTTTGATATATTTTATAACACTTATCAGTGCGGGGGTCGTGGGTTCGATTCCCACCAGAGGCACTGGTCTGTTTTCGCTACAACGCGCCGAAGGCCATAGTAGCTAGTGCTCGGTTAGGGTAATAGTATATAATTTGTAATTATATAATTATTAATTAATAAAATAAAAAAAAAAATAAAAAATATTTTATAACAAACATATCCCTCGTTTAACACTAATCTTTTAATCTTTTAACACTATAAATGTTTAACACAATTTTAGGTTAGATTAGGTTAGGTCGAAAAGAGGATTCGGAAAAGTGAAAATACTTCCCTAATCCGACTCAAGTCCCTGAAGACTTGCACTTAAGCCAGAATGTCGGCTTGTTGTGCGCTCTAAACAATCGGTTCTATGTCACCTTTCTACCCAGGAACTCCGCCGCACTGACGAAACTCCTCAACTTCTTCCATCCTATGCCCTAAGATCCCCCAATGTGGATATTGGTTAACTAGATAGTATTTCGACCCGGATCCCGTCGAATGCCGAATGCCGAATGCCTCGTCCTCCCCACAGGCCCTGCACACATCCGAGTCCGCCCTCACAATACGGTGGAGATGGGCCCTAGGTGTCGAGTGTCCCGAGAGGATGTCCATCAAAAGACTAAGTTCCTTCCTACTGAGATTCAGAATTTCCCTCGTCTTGTCCTTGTCCGGGTTGCCCCAGAGAATATTTGTAGTCCTGCCAACACCCGCGTTTTCCCAGATGATCCTATGCATGGTGTCAGCACAATTTAGCAAATATTGTTAAAAACAAATTAAATCTCACGGAAATAGTTTACAAACAAAATTCAAAATAATAAAAACTATCGTAAAATATACAAAAAATGTTTTGTTTTACCGAAGTTTTTGTAGTTTTGACAATAATTTCGTATTTTTATACATGCATTATTATGAGAATATAATTAATGTTTTATAAAACTAATATTTTATTTATTATTACAATTATTTTAATCCCTGCATACAAATAAGAAATTTATGTCAAACTAAGGAAAACGTTATAGAAATAAATAAATTTTCGTTAATTATACCAAAGTTTTCGTTAATATGACATTAATGTTAAATATTCATTGTGGGCCCAGGTGGGCTAGTTGGTAGCGTGCTGGCTTATCAGTGCGGGGGGTCGTGGGTTCGATTCCCACCAGAGGCACTGGTCTGTTTTCGCTACAACGCGCCGAAAGCCATAGTAGCTAGTGCTCGGTTAGAGTAATCGTATATGATTAGTAATTATATGATTATTAATTAATAATACACACAGAGAAATAAAGTGCCAACCGAATTAAAAAGTGTATATTAAGGTTAACAACTTATAAATTCAGTTAGTACAACGATATTAACATTAGATTGCTGAATATTTTGAGTGCTTCAACTAAAATTCAGTTGAATTAACCGAATTTTGTTGTGAAAACAAATATTCAGTTTTACCAGCCGACTTAAATTCGTATTAACCGAATTTGAGTTGCAGTACCCGAATTTCAGTTGGCAAATAGCTAAATTTTTCTCTGTGTGTAATAATAAATATTCATTAAATTTAAATACATTTAATATATGTTCCTTCAATTTCCACAATTTGCAAAAACACACAATTTTATATCTGAATTTACTCGGTTTGATTAGAATTCAGCGTATTGTACAAATTGAGGTTTAGGAGTACAATTGGATAACTTGTGTCACCACAGCCATCCAAAATTTTGATTTGCCTTTCACAAGTAGTTCATCAAAAATTCTTTGTGTATGTATATATTTTCTGTAGCGAGCTATTTTCGTTAATACATAATTTATTTCCTTTAACATATTCAAATTTTTTTTTCTTTTTTTTTTTCTTTTGCAAAAATGTACAGGAAAATACGATTTTTTTCTTTCAGTTAATTTTCCTTGATAAATGTATAAATTTAACGTACACAAAATTGTATATTGAGAAATTTTTGTTGCTGATTTTCTACGAAATTTTTTTTTGGGAAATTATTCTTAGTTCTTTTCAAATAAAATTTATATAGATTTTTTTGACTAAAAAAAAACTTAAATTCTATAGAAACGGCTTTAAAAACAAATTTTTTTTTAACCATTCATTAAGCTTCAGCGAATTTCTCCAGAAAATATTTTACTTCACAAATACGGGACGAGACGTACTGGACGTACTAATTGATTATGGAACAAATGCTTGAATTTTTATTACCCAGGAAAAAATTGATCTAGTCATATATAATATGATTAAGTCATATATGACTTTGAATGAAGTCACATTACGGCTAATATCATTATATCCGAGTAGAAAAATGTATATAAATTTATATGTGATGAGATATTTTCCGCACATATAAGAATATACAATACACCCAGTAACTACAGAGGCATTTCGTTCATGAACTTTATAGCTAAAATTTTTATGGGTATTATGAACGAAAGAATAACGTCGTGGATAGAAAAGAATAAAATCTTAAATGAGTATCAAGCTGGATTTCGTAGACAATACTCCACGGTCGATAATTAGTTCATCTAAAGTTTAAAGAAAATAAAAAAGTATACGCATTTTTCGTAGACTTTAGAGCCGCTTTTGAAAAAGTGACCAGAAACCAACTAATTTTTAAACTGAATGCAATGGAATTATCTACAAATTTTGTGAAGCTCTTGGAAAATATATACAGTAATACAACATCTGCAATATGGACTGGGAGTGAACTATCAGAATATTTCGAGACTTTCTCGGGAGTTAAACAGGGATGCCTTTTATCGCCTTTACTATTTACTCAATATATAAACAACTTACACGATTATTTGGGAGAAGGTGTGGTAATTGAGGAGTTAAATATTAGAATCCTCCTTTACGCGGACGATATAGTCATTTTAGCGGACGATAAAAACATTATGCAAGAGATGATTAATAAGTTGGAAACATATTGTACACAGTGGAGTATGGAGGTGAATATGGATAAGTCTAAAATGATGGTTTTTAGAAAGGGCGGAAGACTGGGTAAAGATGAAAAGTGGTGGTACAAACAAGATGAAAAACAAACTCCACGAATGTCTTTCACGAAGCATGTAGAATGCAGAAACAGTTTGTCTAAAAATAGTATAAACTCAACATGGCACAGCTACCTTAACAAGCCAAGTGTGTCGCTTCGTGCAAAGTGGAACATTTTCAAGCGGTTTGCAGAGCAATACAGGCCTATGGGGCACAGATTTGGGGATTTACGTCTTTCGAAATTGTTGATAAGTTACAAAGATATTTTTTGAAAAGAATTTTAAAACTGCCAGACTATATTCCCAATTATGCTTTGGGTCTAGAAACAGGAGCTGAAGATAGCCATTTCTACACATTAAGTCTTCATTTGAGCTACATTGTAAAAGTTTTACATAATTCTGGAATGAATAGGCTTCCACACAGGCTCTCAAAAAAATGTTTTCTGGGCAGACAAAATAAATCAAATCGGAGAAGAATTTAATATTGCTTTTGATGTGGGACTTTCAAAGACTGAATTTATTGCTAAAAGTCACGAATTGGTGTCCCACCGAAAAATAATTGCTATGAGAGAATGCTAGAAAATGCTTCAAAAAGTGACACACGTATCTACAGGCACCTTACACCAGCTATGGGGTTTGCATACATAATGGAAGAAAATCTTAAGATAAACGAAATATCAGTTTTAATAAGAGCAAGGGCTGATGTACTACCTCTAAGAAAAAATAGTTTTGATGCCAATACAAGAAGGACTTGCAGTTTGTGTAACACATGAGAAGACGAAGATATCACACATTTTATGGGGAAATGCCCAGTACTTTAGGGTTAGATTTTTTGGTAGAGCCAGTTTCAATGAAGAATATTTAATTAATTTACTAAATGGAGGATCGGACACATGTAATTGGAATAGTTAAGCTTATTTTATAGTTATAACATTAAATTATAGAATCATTTTGCTTACAGAATTTAGCTACTGATTGTCTTAAACAAAACAAAACATGTTTGGAAATTAAAATTTAATTGTATAGGCTGACGACATTATGTGAATGCCTTTTAAAATTTTATTTGTACATTTTTTTTTTGTTCAATAAAGTTTATTCTATTCTATATAAGAATATATAATTTGATCCGAAAAATGGTTTTATAATATCAGATCACTTTGGATCTAATTATATTTAATTAGATGCAATTTAATAAAAAAAAATTTCCAATTCTATTCGAGTTTTGTCCCGATATAATTACATTACATCTAATTATATTATATTTGTTAAAATTATATATAATTAGATGCAATATAATACACAATAATTTAAATACATTCAAATTAAAAGATATTAAGTTATGTATATTTGATTTCCATAAAACTTCAAAACACAAAATTTATGCTTTAAATCTGTAAATAACTTCAACTTTATTCACATTTTTATGTACATCAAATGTTCGTTTAAAGCGAAATTGTTACTTTGAACTAAATTAAAAAAAAAAAAATGTGCAATTTTAAAAAGTAATGGAAATCGATTTAGAAAAACTATAATCTATATTCGTAAAAAACTTTACAATTTTTAATTTACTTAACTTACATACAAACTAACTTAGACAATTTTTATAGTTTTGGATTGTATATAAATATATCTAAAATGACAGAAAACGTGTTTGAGCTTGTGTTATATATAATTATGTGTTGGGTTTTATCGAATTCTGTAAAAAAACATGTAATCAAATTTTGCAACCATGTATTATCATATATAAAATTCAGAATAGTATATTTTTTATACATGATTGGATGTGATTACATATGAATTTTATTCCTTAAACATTTGGAAAATATTATTATGTATACATAAAGCGTGTTTTTTTATAGTGTCACAACTTTGAGTTGGCATCACTGCTTTATTTGACCACCCATTTAACAGATGATAGTTGCTTTTTGTTTAGTTTGCTTTGAAATTTCATTGCGAATCGACTTACAAAAATAATTGTTCTATTCGTCAATTCAGCATGCACTTCTTCGATTTTATGGCGTACATAATCGTCCTTCAGAGCTGCTAATTCGAAGAACCCCATTTATTATTATCTAACCCTATTGGATTATTTTCTTTGGGGTTATATTAAGTCACTTGTCTATGTCGATAAACCACAAATAATTGAACACCTGAAAATCAACATTCTAAGAGTTATCGGCGAAATACGGCCGCAAATGCTGCGAAAAGTTGCTGAAAATTGGTGTTCCAGATTACGCCTTCTACGCGCCAGCCGTGGCGGCCACATGGCAGAAATCATATTTAAACATTAATTTCATAAAATTGCCTTTCCAATAAAGCCCGTTTCATTGATATTAAAAGTATATTTCCTTGTTTTATTATGATTTAAACTTGTGTCAGTCTACAAAAAACACCCGATAATATATATGACACATATGCTATATTATATGACCATGTATTTTTATATTAAGGAATATATTGCTATATATAAATTTGTTTACTTGGATATACAAATACATCTGGTAATTTTTTTTTCTTTTTTTTTTTGAGAGAAGTTTTTATCTGGTACTTGTTATTATTACATGTCTTCAAATCTTACTCCGTATATAACTACATAAGACAATATGTAATGTGATTGATATGATTATATATGATCCCATGCTAAGTTTTTTTTTTTAACTATATGTATGTGACGCCATACTGAAAATATTATCCTTATACATACATATTTCTTCAAATAAAAAAATGCGCACAAGATAATTTTTAAACATTTCGTTATGTTTTAATTAAAAATGTTTGGGTTTCTAAAATTATTGATTTCTAGAATTTTTTTAATTTCAACTGAAATAATTTTAAGCATAACTTCAAGTCACCAAAAGCGTAGGCATGAAATTATATGAAATCAGATATATTTTGATCCAGATATGGACAAATTTCGCATAAATTGGTAACAAATTATATATACTTTGATATAATTAGATGCATGTAGATGTTCCATTTTTCGGATCAATAATATTAGACCCCTTATTAAAATTTGTACCCGGATACAAGTGATTTAAAATTGTCCAACTACTAAATTGACATAGGTTATAATAGTGAATGTCAGAGTCAAAAAAACTTACATATTCAAAAAATTTACGAGAATTCCTTATAAGTTTGTGATGTTCATATCTTATTATTGGAGCATCATCTTGGTATACCTTAAACTACATAAAATTACACAATTTTTTAAAATACTGTTCCCTAATACCTAAGTCTGTTAAACTGCGCAAAAACCCTGTGAAAAAAAAAACAGCGGAAGTTAAAAAAATCATAAATTTTGGTATAACTTATAAACCACCATACAACATTTCACAAAGCAGCGATATGGAAATTAATTTTTAGTGAATGTACTTCCCAGGTCTGGTGCCTCCATTTTTAATTAGTTTGACCCGGAAAGTTAAAAACAATGAGCAACAAAATAAAATAAATGAAAAAACTTTTTAAATTTCAGGTAATTTTTTAGTTTATCAACTTTCAAATGGACATCCATACTTTTGGTGAAAACGTTTCAACTTGAAACTCAGTCAGTTTCAACAGGTGTCGAAAATTTTAGAAGTAGGTCATATATTCCCCATGGATTTTATCAAAACAGGAATTACAAAGCTTTTCTTTAGAAATGTTTGGTCAATAAATTTTTATGCACAAACAAATTACAAACTTTCCAGCAGTTTAAACTCCGTAGTCAAAGGGTTAAGCAAATTAGTTAACACACGAAAATCATTAAAAAACGAGCTTATTTTTTCTAAACTCTAATACAGGAGTGCCCAAAAGTTCCTTATGGAAGAGCAAACACCAATACATTTAAAGAAAAACTAATTTTTATTCAACATTTTTTGTTGTAAAAACCAATACATACAAAGAAAAAAGAAAAAAATATTTCAATGTTTACCAGCAAAGCATACGAAAGTGTTGTTGCTTTGCGCTTGCGTGTATAAAGTGAAGAACGACAAAAAAACTAATAAGACAAAGTTGTTTGTGTATTTCGTATTGCTAGTGCTGAGCGCTCTATATGTGTATTAAAACACACAGCCTATAGCTAAGTGTTTTTACAAAAACAAATGAGTACCAAGCGCATAGGCCGTGGGCACCCCTGCTCTAATATATAATTTATTGGTAATGAAACTTTTACGAAGAGTCAGCATTTTTAGCAAGTAATTTTATAAATTTTAACAAAATTATCAAAATTTTAATTACATTCTGTTAAACTTTTTAAAATTTGTGTATATTTTTTATATAATACCGCTTTTAATATAATTTCTAATCAGTAAACTCTTGTTTAATATGATTAGAAAAAGTACAAGCAAAAATATACTAATAAATTTTCTAAAATAAATATTTTCTTAAACAATCATTGTATATTGTTTTATTTAGAATCCTCAGAGATAAGATTTTTCATTAAGTTTAGATTTCTAAAGAAATTAATGCAAAAATATATTATGTGTTGTGTGCTCGTAGGAGAATTGCAAAAATAAATTTATAAAAATTGTTATTTTTTCTAATCAACACTATTTGTTTTAGAAAATCGAAAAATAAAAAAAAATTTTATACAAAAAAAACTATATAGTTACTAGTGTACACAATATTGCAACAACATTAGGGTGGTAGAAATTTAAAGATAAAAATCAAGTAAGGCCATATTTAGTTTAACAGCCTTGGTTAAAAGTCTTTAATCAATGCTTTTATTTAACAAAATTCTAGCGTTTTTTTTTAATCAAATTGGATTGTGGTTATACTTAATGTTGCCCTCTTTTATAGTGATCACCCTAACAGACTTGATAAAATGTATTTAATCAATGCTTTTATTTCAAAAAATTCTAACGTTTTATTTTCAATCAAATTGGAAAGTGTTTAAATTTGGTTTTTTCCATTTTCTATAGTGATCACCCAAACAGCATTGATAAAATGTATTTAGTCAATGCTTTTATTTAACAAAATTCTAACGTTTTTTTTAAATCAAATTTAATTGTGGTTATACTTAATTTGTACTCTTCTATAGTGATCATTCTAACAGCCTTGATAAAATGTATTTAATCAATGCTTTTATTCAACAAAATTGTAGCTTTTTCTTAAATCAAATTTGATTGTGTTTAAATTTAATTTTTCCATTTTCTATAGTGAGCACCCTAACAGCATTGATAAAATGTATTTTATCAATGCTTTTATTTAACAAAATTCTAGCTTTTTTTAATCAAATTTGATTGTGTTTAAATTTAATTGTCCCATTTTCTATAGTGATCACCCTAACAGTCTTGATAAAATGTATTTAGTCAATGCTTTTATTTAACAAAATTCTAGCGTTTTTTTAACAAATTTGATTGTGTTTAAATTTAATTTTCCATTTTCTTTAGTGATCACCCTAACAGCCTTGATAAAATGTATTTAATCAATGCTTTTATTTAACAAAATTCTAGATTTTTTTTTAATCAAATTTGATTGTGTTTAAACCCTTCGTCAGGCACATATTTTGAGCCCTTAGTTCTGGCACATGGTGTCTGGCCAGACCCCTATACATTTACATGCATTTGTATGGAAATAAGGGCTGTTTGCCGTTAAATTTTTTACTAAGATAGGAAAATATTTGTTATATTTTGTGTTTCTATTTCTTTTTACTATGTTATTAGCTACCTGAGGAAGAAAAAATAGACCTGTAAAAATCTTTGGAATGAAAAGGGCAACAATTTTTTTGTTCTATATATATTTCTGTTTATTATGGGTAAAGTAATAAATGTTTATGACAAAATAGAAAATTATTATGAAGAATACATTGATTTTTTTATTCAGAATTTTGCGGAAGGCAACAAAAACAGAAATATTCTACTTTTGAATGTTGCTGATAAACAGGATTGTTGCATTTGCAGCAAAAAATGCGTGTCTTACGGCGTATTTTGTCACCTTGCTGCAGGCAAATTCTGCAATCTTTTTTGGCAGCTAATGTGTCTGGACCACTGCGTGAAGCCACATTAAGGTTTGCTATATTGAGACGTCTCCCAAAGAACGCTTGAAATGCTATACGAGTTGTTGGTTGAGTCACAATGTGCGGATTATTGATGCGATTTTCAACTTTGGCCAGTACCAATTGCTTTGCAAGTTTATATAAAAATATGCATCTTCTTTCTTTTCTTGTATTTTCATCATTTAGCTTACATATAATGTAACTTGCCAATACCATCACATCAATCATGTTGCAGAAAAACGCGTATGTCCAGCGTCTGGTTGACCGTTTTGTTGTGTAATGAGTTAGCATTTGATCCATCGTATCGACTCCGGCTTTAGTTGAATTATAAAATAAAATTGCTTCCGGTTTCATGGCTACGCCTTCAACATGTTTCGTGTAATGCACGGTTGAAATTAAATTGACTGCCTTATTTTTTTTGGGCACGTAGCTGCAAAGTGCAACAAGATTTTCATGAAAACCAAACACACTTGAAAGAATTGGTCGTCTGGTGCTCTTCATAACTTCCTTAGGAAGACATCTTTTGTTTGCTCGAATGGTGCCAACAAATGCCAGTCCCATAGCAGCAAGTCGTTTAGCGCCGTTCAATGAAGTGAAAAAATTATCAGAAATAATTGTTCTGCCGCTGTTTGCGTAACAATTTGCGAAATACATTAGAACGTTTTCACCTTGATTTAGCTCCCGATTGTCTCCTTCCTTTCCAGTGTATAGTTTTCCTTTCAATGGAAATTTAGTCTTAGCATCGTATGCCGACCAAACTTTGATCCCATACCTTGCAGGTTTTGATGGGATATATTGGGTGAGCTTTGTGCGCCCACGATACGGAAACAACTGCTCATCGATGGTGATATTTTCATAAGGTTCATAATAATTTTGCAGATTTTCATTGAGAAAATTCCAAAGGTCCCGGATAGGAGCTGCTTTATCTGTTTGCTGTCGGAATGCCTGCGTACGACTATTATCGAAACGAATATATCTGGACAGAGTAATGAATCGTTTGTGCGACATAGCCGCACGGAATATGGGCAGCGAATCAGAACGCCACAATATACTGGAGTCTTGCATATTATTATGGCTGAGACCAGAAGCCAACAAAATCCCAATGAATGCATCTAGCTCAGAGCATGTCAAATCAATCCATTTTCTTTGGGTAGACTCTGGATGTTCTTCATTCCATTTTCTAATTGATTCTCGCCCATGCCGATTTGTTTCACTAATGATGCCTATACTCTCTTTGCTTTGCCTATGCGTTCATACAAAATGCATAGGGGTCTGGCCAGACACCATGTACCAAAAGTAAGGTGAAGATTTTTTATTTGGCTTTTTTGTCCTGTTCCAAGGACTTTTTTTCAATTATTAATTTATACATCGAAAGCCAACAATATTTTGGGAGATTACCTGAAATTACAGCCATGTACCTAAAATAGAAGTATGCTAAATTGAAGCATGAAAATGAAATATGTCTGGCCAGAACCATGTGCCAGTTCGAGGGTTAAATTTTATTTTTCCCTCTTCTATAGTGACGACCCTAATGCTGATGTTTATGTAATCATGTTTAACTAAGAGAAAACGACAAATGCACATAACATTTATAGTTTGTGACTATAGTTAAAAGTTCATGGTACAAAAAGTTCATAGTATTTTAAACTCTCTAAGGAGTTTATATTTTTCAAAATACAAGCATAAGTTTATGAACATGTTCAATTTATATATATATATATATATATATATTTTTTTTTGTTTATTTTAGTATAACAAGAAGAAAAAAACAAATATTCTTAAATAACTATTTCATATAATTTGCATAAAATTTATTTTTTTTTTTTTGGGAATTCTTAATAAATTGTATAGAGAAAACTTGTTCTATAAACACCCACTTGTTTGCATTGTGGTTTATATTATTTTATAGTATAATTTTAGGAGCTCTACTAACACACCGTTACTATTTAACATGTGTGTGTGTAGGTAGGTCTATTAGAGCCTACAATAAAACTAGATGTTCATTTTTATTAAAATAATTTTAATTAAATGAAAACATAAATTTAACATGTTATTTAAACAAATAAAGTAAAAACTAGTTTTATAGTTAATTTTGTTATTTTTCAAATTTATTTAAAACCTTTACAATTTCTAACTAAAACTGCAATTATACAGATTTCACTTTACCAAAAAAAAAAAAAAAAACATAACACAAACTTTGAAAAAACTTGTTTTGTAGATTTAAACTACATATGTATATAATATAATTTAAAATATATTTCACTACATATACATTTTACCTGGCTACTGTCCAAATATTATGCTATAAAACTTAATTAGGAACTTATATATTATTTGCTACAAATTTCTACCAAATACTTCATGGTATATCATTCGTTCTGTGAAGGAACACTAAAAAATTTAAATACCTCATGACATGTTGTTTTCCGTAACACTAAGTCAAGTTTTATAAATGTCTTATCAGGCGTACCTCAACGTAGTCACCTTGGTCCTCTGTTGTTCACACTATTCATCAATGATCTTCCATCCGCAATTCAACATGCCAACGCCTTAATGTATGCTGACGATGTTAAATTATTCATTTCTTTCGACAATCCTGATGATCAAGCTTTACTTCAATATGATATTGTTAACTTTACTACATGGTGTGATGAAAACTTAATGGAACTTAATACAAAAAAATGTAAATACATGATTTTTTCAGGGTTAACCCCTTTTAAAGGGTTATACTTGATGAACAATGAGCTGCTGGATCTGGTTGACACATTTAACGATCTTGGAATATTACTTGATGCGCAACTTGATTTCAAAAAACATATTACTACAACTGTAAATAAAGCAACCGGAGTTCTTGGTTTTATAAAACGCTGGGCTAAGGAGTTTTCAGATCGTTATACAACAAAACAACTTTTCACAACGTTAGTGAGGCCAATTCTGGAATACGGATCTGTTGTTTGGGATCCATTCTATGAAACACATTCGAAATCCATCGAGTCGGTACAAAAACAATTTTTGGTATTTTCTCTCCGAAATCACTCGTGAATCTTCCTTCTTTTGAAAACCGTTTACTTCTTATTAGACTGCCTACACTAAAAAGTCGAAGACTAATGCTAAATGTGACATTTCTATTAAAACTAATAAATGGAACAATAAATTCTGAATACCTACTAAGTAAACTCGATCTTAATACGCCTTTTTACGTAACAAGAAATTTCGAATTCCTTCACCTAAAAACTGTACGAACAAACTATGCTAATGCAGATCCTTTTCGCCGTATTTGTTCTGATTTTAACCAATTATATCATGTCATTGATTTTAACACAAGTCTTGACAATGTGAAGCGAGAATTAATTATTTATCTTAATCAAATTTAAAATTTTTTGTTACACCTGTAATATTTTTAATAATTTAAATTTATAGTCTGTAAGGATTTTATACCTGTAGACTGAATAAATAAATAAATAGTGGACGTATATATACGTCTTACGCAACAGAATACAGTTTTGATAAAATATATACACACGTCTTACCCAGCAGAGAGGTTAGATTCTCAAAGCATCATGATTTTTTCACGGCTTAAATTTTTAAGAAAATTCATAAAATACCAAAAGTAAGAGTAGGTAAATTTGAAATGCCATATATTTGAAAGCTGTTGTCGAATTTCTTTTATTAAATAAGCAAAAAAAAAATATAAAAAGACATATTTAAAAAAGTGCAATTTATATATGTATATTCGAAATTGCTCTCTTGTTTAAAATTGTTTAAACATGCATTCATCGAAAACTTTAATTTTTTTATATTAAACAAAATTTAGATTTTTCAGTGATGCCAATACCATTCGATTTTTTCGATTTAAAAAAAAAAACCTAATATTATTATAATTTCCATATACAAAAATTTAATGTTAAGCCGACATGGGCGACGTGAATTACATTTCATAATCATTCACTTGTGAAAATTTTCAATATCATTAGTAATTCCAGACCTACGCCCACACATTTGGTCTCAAACGCTTCTTTGGAAAATTTTTAAAATTTTAAATACCAAACATGGGGATTAGTAACAACGTCTGGTTATTTAAACCCAATTACATGTAATGAGATGTAAAAAAGTAATTGGCCTGTAATTAAATACACATATATTGGTATTATGTCCCATGTATGGTACTGAAAAAATTTTAAATTTTCCAACGAAGATCTGCAATTATTATAAATAAAAAAATTGTTCGCAAGTAAAGGATTGTGAAATATAATTGACGTCGCCCATGTCTGATTTTAAGTATAAGGAATGAGATCACTTAAACTGGATCACGAATAAGTCAATATAACTTTTGATGTCGTCAAGTAATTTCAATAAATAGCACCGCTTATTAAATGCTAATTCATACAAATTGATGTTTTATTAACAGCATTACAAAATTATTTGCTTTTAATTAATATTTTTACTTTTCAAGAATTTTCAGGAAATATGGTTTTTATCGTTTCTTTAGTGATCTTCTTTGCTGTGAAATAACGATTTAGTTTTAAAGGTTTCAGCATATTTGGCGACTTATTTTGTGTTCATCATCATTTTTTTCACCACCGCGCAATGTATTTATATTGGTCTCAGTTCTGAGCAGTTAAGTGGATTCGCCTCTCTTGTTACCAAAACCACATTATTTCTTTGGTACCACTGTACCTCTGATTTGCTGTAATGACAAGATGCAAATTCAGGCGACAGATTCTCTAAGAAAAAGGCAGAAACTAGTCTAGTCTGACTTAAATTAATAGTGTTTATAGTTTTTAGAGAAAAAACGTTTATTCTTCTAATTAACCCAACCTGTCTAAAAAAAAAATTTCGTTCAAAACGATACCTAATTTGCTACCGTGTTGATGACGTTTCTTACGAAAGCGTTAAACTACACGATGGCAAATTGTTGTTTTTTACCAAAATTATTAACATTATATAAAACTTGTATGTAATATTGTCATAAATTAACTTCGAAAAGTGAACGATTATCTGCAATCGTCCTACAGAATTCCTAGCTATGAATTAAGAAAGAATATGCCTCATGTTCCCTAATAAATTAGTAGTAGCGTTTTTCAGATGCTCTTTTATGTACAAATCGGTGTTTATACTGCGAGTTTTTATATAAAATCAAAAAGTTTGATTATAAAGTTTGTTTTTTTGTCAAAATTGTTTCCTCAACATATCCTTTTGCGTTCGCTATATAAAATTCCTGCCCTGGAAGGTGGGAAAAGTCACCAAAACTTGGGATTCGTCAGGTATTATATAACAATCATATTTTGCTACAAAATTACGGCACAGTTTTTCAGCTCGTTCTTCGGGCTTCTCATTCTTCCTGGAATTTCGAGTCGGCACTCTATGCACTATATATGGGTGCGTACGATTTCATGTCACTCAGACTTTTAAAAATTTTAAGAAAATTTTATAAAATATTTTTGATGTTATCAGCATTTTTAAGACAAATTCACAAGAACTTTTCCATAAAAAATCAACAGTTATTTAAAAGTTTTATCGGTAAAGCTGTTTCAATAGAATATACAGTTAAATTACCAAAGAAATATATTTCTTAACGATCTGTCTATTATTCAACAAAAGAAATATACAAAAAAACGGACGTAATAGTTAAAATATTCAGTTAAAATTTTTTATTCAAAACAAAAAGTTGTTATTTTATATTAAGTATTGAAATAAACGAAAATCTATTGTTTTTATGGATTTTGTCAATTAATTTTTCAACACTTGAAAATAAACTAAAAAATACAATTGTTTTAAACGAAAAGGAAGTAGGCCTGATTTTAACTGATTTTTAGTTAATTCAAAGTGTATATTCAATAGTCTTTACGGAAAAAATATTGTAAGTGTAATATTCTTCTGTTATTTTGCAACTTAAAACCATGAAAAAATCGCAAGTTTTTTGTTTAAATTTTAAAAACTGAATATGGAGATGTGTTATGGTGTAAGGACTCCATAGTGTATTGAAGACCCTCAGTCAATTCCTATTTGAAGTATAAAAGAACGCATGATATAGACAATACTTATATACAAGAATATGTTGCAGCAACAATAAACTTTCAATACACTTTCAACACAGCAACAATAAAACACTGTGTTGCATTTAGCTTTCTCCCTCTTTTTTTCCTTTTCATGTTTTTATTTACTGACATTGATTTACTAGTAACAAAGTAGCATAATAAACTTTTGGCAATACCTGCCAAATGATTTACTTTAAAGTAATAGAGTAATTTAAATAAAGGGTGTCCCAAGAAGAACGCAATTTTTAAATCTGGCAACATTCGAAGTGTCATTGTTTCACATTTGAACCATTGTTATTGTTTGCTAGTAGAAGGTACGAGGTTAGTAAAAATGGAGCGCTACACGAATGAACAACGCATTCTCATTGTGAAATTGCTTTACCAAAATGGTGAAAGTTTTGCGGCTGATTTTGCCGATAAAATCATCTTCAGTGACGAGGCCCATTTTCATCTTGATGGCTTCGTCAATAGGCAGAATTGTCGCATTTGGGGTGAGGAAAATCCTGGAGTGATTCACGAGAAGCAAATGCATCCTCAACGTGTCACTGTGTGGTGTGGTTTTTGGGCTGGAGGAATCATTGGACCTTTTTTTATGAAAATGAGGCAGGTCAAGCGCAAACAGTCAATGGTGTTCGGTATCGTGAAATGATAACCTGTTTTTTCTTGCCTAGAATTGAAGAAATGAATGTGGAGGGCATGTGGTTCCAACAAGACGGCGCCACATGTCATACAGCCAGAGAAACAATTCAATTTCTGCATCAGTCATTTCCCGGTCGTGTTATTTCGCGTTTTGGAGATCAGAATTGGCCGCCTAGATCGTGCGATTTAACACCACTAGATTTTTTTCTTTGGGGTTTTTTGAAGTCGATGGTTTTCGCGAATAAGCCGACGACGACTCAAGCCTTAAAAGAGGAAATTGGACGCTGCATTAATGAAATACCGCAGCATTCATGCAAAACGGTCATTGAAAATTTCATTAAAAGATCGCGTGCATGCCAGCAAAGCCGCGGCGGCCATCTGCACGATATATTGTTCCATACACAACCTCATTGTGTCTACTTTACGATATAATAAAGTTTCACGATTTTTTTTAAATATCTGTGTTTTATTTAAAATTTAAAAATTGCGCTCTTCTTGGGACACCCTTTAGTTAAAAAAATAGAAAAGTTAAAATTTAAAGTAAGTTAAACTTTTGTGGTTGTACGGAACTGTTTTTCAGTAGAGTAAAAAATCAAGTGAAAATAAAATAATAATTTAGGTCACTATTGAGCTTATTGCCAAACTACACGCAAAGGGAAAACATGGTTGAGGGAACCATATTCGAAGAGCATCATACATTTTTGGATTTATGATTGCGACGACCATGTTACTATGGTTGTGACAACCATACTCTTATCTGCCTTTGTATCATAATATGATAATTAGAGAGCCATATTATTGTTCCAAATATATCCCAATATTATCATATTATGGTTCTGGAAATTACCATAATATGAGTATTCTCCCAGCATACTGTTGAAGCTGGATTAAGAGGATATACGTGTGTTTTAATAGTATATTTATTTAATAATTCACATATTTAAATAAACTTAGATTTAAAATAATTTAAGTATTCAAATTGTCTTTGCGCTGAAGAATAAGCTTTGTAAAATATTGTGTCATCTATACAAGCTATACATGTGATTACAGAATAAAGCAAGCATAAAAATATTGTTAAGAATACAATTTCACAATACATTTATAATGGTAAAACCATGTTTGCAGCTATCATAATAATTGCTTTATAACCACATTATAGTCCTAGTTATCATATTATGATCATGGACACGAATTGCGTTATCTTTTATTACCATTATTTCGTACTACACTTAAACTTAAAAGCACGTTCATTTTGTATAAATTTTTCTTTCACATTTATTATCTTTAACAACATTTTTTTTTTTTTTTTTCGTAATTACAAACAATTTATAAATGAAGCACTTCACATTTAAAGGGTGCGCGACAGTTAAACTTTTGCCTAGACTTCCAGGGCAAACCGAGTGGAGACTGCATTCTCCCTCTTCCACAAAACAAATCACTATTGCAATTACCACCACTACGTTGTTTGTTCATTTTTAATGTATTTTTGTTTAATATTATTAAATTGGTTAGGGATGACTGTTTCTCACAACTCTCTGAAACAAGAATGAAACTAAAAGAGCGAAGACTCTCAAAAAAAAAACCGATTGATCATCTTATAGTTGGTGCAACTCTAATATGGCTGCAGTAAGATAGAGGAATATGATAATTAATACAATAGTATGATTGTAGACAATACAATAATATGATAACCGAAAAAAAATTCAATTTTTAATAGAACATAATAAAAGCAACCATATTATTGGTGAAATATGATTGATACAATAATAGTTTAATTGAAACAACCATTTATTGCTGTAGGGAAAAAAGTTTTTTGGCCGCAATCATATTGCAACCACATTTTTTCTCTGCGTGTAGAGTAATTAGAGCAATCAAACAGTTTGAATATTAAAACTTCAGTAAACTAACTGCGATATTCATAAGCAAGATGTAGGCACAGAAGAAGGATTTCTTATTGATAACACCATTTATTGAATTAAGTACAAAGTAACTGCTACTATGAGTAACTGCTACTATGTTGACAGCAGCTGTAAAAAATAATTTTTTTTTTTTTTAATGTAAAATTATTTTTTGTTATCCCGATTTTAGTTGTATTATTCTTTTCCATTTATTTTTAATTATTATATAGATTTTTCTTTTTCTGGTGGAAATCGAACCCACGACCCCCGCACTGATAAGCCAGCACGCTACCAACTAGCCTACCGGAGCGCACAAATGTATTATAATGCGTATTAACTCGTAAATTATATTATTTTTTTTACAAAAAAAAAAAAAATCTGTTAGACAGGGAATGTTCAAAAGACTTATGAATAGACTTACGAACAACCAGTGAATAAGCCTAAAAAACATTCTAGTTGTGAACTTGTTGTGTGTGGCTCACATCGAATGTGTAACTAAAACTTATGAATACCGCTGTAAATGCTTAACAACATATTTTCAGAAATTAACCCGTAACACTTTGTATTTACCTTATGGTTGGTAACAAAGAACATGCATATACATTTCGGTTGCCTGTGCTGAATGGAATAAAACTTTCGTTATAAAGAAATAAATAGCTTTCCTCTAAAAAAATCTTGTAACACTATTCCATTGATTTTAAAAGTTACCTACCCTCAAAATTTGCTAATTTTTGGATTAGAAAAAAGGGAGATTTTAAAGGTAAATGCTTTGAAAATTAATATATTTATTTTTGTGTCATTTTTTGTAGTATTCTAAAAGAAAATCCTTGCTATTTGTCTCAAAATTTGGTCTTGGACAAAAGTTTTTTATATTTTGGAATTTGCCTTTCTATTAAAAAAAAAACTGTATTTTATGCAACATAATTAATTGCATTTATAGTAATTAAATGTGCTAAAGTCCCAAAACTTATTTAACAAATTGTGAAAAACAATCTGATGTAGGCGTGTCCCTTTCCGGATTTCATGCTTTTAAAAAAGAATAAAAAATGTCCTTGACTCGCGAATATCTCAAAATTCATCTCTTATTTTGGTTAAATTTTTGTTTATAGATTGATCGGATGGGGTGTAATTTCAAACAAGACAAAAGTATTTAATATCGACATGTCAGAATTTTTTTTAATGATTTTTTGTTTTAATTTTTAAATCTGAATTTATTTTGTTTTAGTTTTTTCAAAAATACGTACACACAGAAAACTAAAGAGCCAACCGAATTGAAAAGTGTATTACAATTTCAGTTGCTACAACCATATTCAAATGTGATTTCAGAATATTTCGGTTGGTGCAACTCAAATGCTGTTGTATTAACCGAATTTTGTTGTGACTACGTGTATTAAGTTGTATCACCCGATTTATGTAGTAGCAACCGAGTTTAAGTTGGCAAATGATGAAATTTTTCTCTGTGTATATCATATATTTTTGAAATAAGAATAATTTTGCCAAATTTCAAAGTGATATAAAAAATCGTTCAGTTTGACATGGAGTGACTCATATATATGTTCTGTTTACCATTTTTACAGAATTATAAAAAAAAAATTGCATTTGTATTGAAGAATATTTCAAATAATTACAATTAAATAAGTTTGATTAATTTCATGTTTTTTTTTCAATTTTTCATAATCCAATTTGCATCATTGTGGCTGATAATAATGATTGTGTTAATTTCGATTTATTTCAAAAATTTTCTCTATTTACAATAATATTTTTTCTGATTTAGACCACTTTGATATAATTCACATCTCCTAGTAAAGTGAATAAATAAAATCGATAAAACGCTATCATATTCATAAGCATATTATTTAAAAATCGTCCTGTTAACTCTCACCTAGTTTTATTTGCCTTAAAGATACTTTTAAATCTAATTTTAAATTGTTATGCTTTTTTAACTAATAAAAAACTTTATAGCAATCTTTATGTACGACATATGAACTTTGCTTTATAAATGTCATTTACTGCCAATAAATACAGTTAACTTTAGACTTCAGTCATGTAACAATTTTATGATTTTAAAATAAAACTTAAATACAAAAAAAAAAAAAAAAAAAATACTCGTAAATATTTCTCAACAAATAATAAATAAAACAAAAAAAATATATTGAAAAAAAAATATTTCCAAACTTTAACAGGCTAAATGTAAACCCCTTTTATAGTACAAACACTCATGTATAAAAGGGGTACAACTAAAATCAAAAGTCGGTTTTTGACTCAATTTTTTAGCAAAAAAAAAACCTCAAAATTTAATTGATGTTACCTCAAACTGTTAATTATTGTTCTATTTTTAAATTTGTAACTTATCTATGGAAAATGTCTAAAGCCGAATTTTTTTGAGTCGGATTAAAATTTTTAACCCATTTTACCATTCACTGAAATTTTTCCCAAGGATGTAATGGTATCTCAACATGATTTTTCTAAAGATTTTTACACTTTTTGCGCTCTCTAGCTGTGTTATTTGCAATTTATAATAAAATTTTGACGCGTTGTATGTACTTCACGGCTTAACATTTTTTAATTCTAATTACACTCTAAATATGTCAAAATGACACACCAAAACCCCGGGACACGTAAACTTAATTTTGGGGCGTAGAATTCAGTTTTAAAAGATATTTCAATTTTAAATTTTCATTGACTCAACCAATTTTTTGAGTGTATTTTAAGAAAAACACATCAAAATCCTTTTTGAAATGACTTTATTTGTTGTTTATTTGGCTAAGCTTAAGTCCAACAATGATAGCCATCCATTTTAGCAGGATACAATACATTTATATACAATCCGAAACATCAGGGTAATAACCTTTCAATTATACTGACATCTGTTAGATCAGTGTCATATGGTGCGAATTTTTCAAAAATATTGGCATTTTTAGACAATTTTTCGAAATTGTAATATGGCTACCCTGGCGAATCAATTCTAAATTTTTTTTTGTTTGTTGAAAGAAATAGATAATTTTTTTATATCGAAAAAGAAAATGAAGTAATTTTTATTTGTTTATAACGAGCTTCCCAACCTCTGTATATTTATAAAAATCAAGCAAAGTATATATATAGTAGCTAGATTGAGGCATGTATTTAGATCTGGCGAAGATCCCATCTGAGAACCCGAATAGTAATTTTCAGAATACTATAGTTTTTACAAGATCGGAAATTTCATGCGCCGATTTTTTAATTTTACATAAAAAGTACAGTACTGCACAGCAAATTTTTCTCATTCAAGAAATTTTTTCATACGTTCTTAACCAAATGAGATTATCAAGGGCTTATATTCAATATCCTCTATCTTAAAAAACAGTACTTTAGAGGAGAGCATAAAAACGGTTTATTTCGATTATTAAAAGTGTTTTTAAAATTCTATGTTCTACAATATTTTTTTAAAGCGACTACTGAATCTTACGTTAAATTTGTTATTAGAATTTTGCATTATTGGCAATTTTGTGGAATATAGAGGATTTTGAATTTGAACAAAATTGATGGTAAAAATTTTTTTATTAGATAGAGGGTTTTGTAAAGTAATAAATAAAACAATATAATGAATGAATTTATGACTTCCGTCAATATTTTAAAATTTTTTATTGAAGTTGACTGCTATAACACAGCATAAGGAGTAAAAATAATAATAAATAGTATTTAAACGAAATAACTTGAAAATTATAAAAAATAACATTGCGCTTTTACTTTTTTTAAGCTTTTTTGGCAGTTAGTCTCTGACAGATTTTTGTACACAAAAATACATTTAGACGGAATTACATTCTTAAGATCCTGTAAATTCGTCCATTTATTTAATTGTATTTTAAGTATACCATAATATATGGGCTTTGGCTTATTATGACCTTTATATGGTTTAAAATGAATGTGTTCAATGTCAAAATTGTCTTTAGATTTAACGATGTCATCTTGAAGATATAAAAGTGATCTTAAATGAGATACCGCAGAATCGTTCTTTACACGACCTGGTCTAATTGATGAAAAAAAATCATAATTTTCGAACTTATTATTGATTTTACCAGTTAATCTGGCTTCTTGAGTAACTCTAACATAATCGTTTGGTAATTATTTTGATTGATTTTTCAATTTAATCTCTATTTTTGCATGAGCACTGTCGCACTCCATGTGGGTATGCCCTTTTTCTGAGAATTTCTATTATAAAACTTTATTATTTTCTGCAGCAAATTTGAAAAGAGTATTTGATAAATAATGGTTTCGATTTTGATAACCACAAACATCAGATGCGTAAGAAAATATTAAGGTTTAAAACCAAAACTAAAATGGGAGAATTTTCGATTTTCCAAGAATGTCCTTAAAATTTCATTGTGGGTACAATACTCAAATCAAAGGTAATCTTATGATCTTTTTATATGTATAAATACAGAAAATTATTTTCTTCCGAATTACCGGTTATTAGGTCAGTAATAAAAAAAAAAGAGTTCTTCGTTAAAAACTATAATTCGCGATATTTTAAAACGACCTACATGATTTAAGAAATTTGGTCAGATTCCTGATGCGAATGCATAATTTAGTAAGAAAAAATATATTGGAATACGTGTTTATTCAAAAAAAAACAAAAAAATGGTTATATTATTATATGAAGAGATAGAGAAAGGATTTTTCATTCACAAAAATTAATTGTTTAATATAGAGAAAAAACAAAATGCAAATAAACTTGCAAAAAAAATATGCTTCGAAATTGTTACCATAGATTAGGTATATTTTACTAAATAATTTGCCCTCAAAAACGTATTTCGTGAAAACTTAAGATACAGGATATTGAGAGAGGATATTAAAAAATGATATTAATATAGGCCCTCGATATAACTTTTATAACACCGGTCTTCTTTATATAAATAAATAATATTTCAATAAAGTGCTATAAAAAAAATAGAAAAATTGTATAAATTATAATTATTTGTAAAGCAAAGACCTAAAATTATCACATGCTTTTTACTACGTTATTATATCTCCTCCTATCCAAAAATAAAAATATTGGACCTTTAAAGTAGGTGTTGCTTTTAAGCAACGGCAGTGAAAAATGGATCAACACTTCTGTGACTTTTTGAACTAACCTCGTAGTTATATGAAACTCAACCATGCTTCCATCAAGTACCACCTGTTCAGATGCCATTGTCAAATTTTGAGCAAGTTCCGTCATTTACTTTGCGTTTAAAAGCTGTTCAAAACATACAACCTCGTGGTTTTTTTTTTAAATGGAAAAAAGTGAATTTCGAGTGCTGATTAAACATTATTTTTTGCGAAAAAAACCCGTCAATCAAACCTAGGAAAAGCCTGATGAATACTACAGGGACTCTGCATCATCGATTTCAATGGTAAAAAAAGTGGTTTACTGACTTTTTTGTGGTCGCACAAGTACAAAGGACTCTGAACGTTCTGGACGGCCAATTGAGGTCAATAAATGATCAGTTGGGTTTAAGAAAGCTGTCTGCAAGATAGGTGCCGCGTTTGCCCTCAATCGACCATAAGCGTAATCGTGGCCAATAATGTGATGGCAAAAGTTTTTTTTATGCACGCGGGATAGTCCACATCGATTACCTTCAAAAGGGAAAAAACAATAAACGGCAAATATTATGCTAATCTATTGGACCGATTTAACGAGGATTTAAAAAAAACCGACCCCATATGGCCAAGAAATGTCTATTTTATGGACCTCGAAAAATTCTATTTTTTGAAAGGGATACAAAAATTGGAGAAGCATTGGACTAAGTATATTGAGCTTAAAGGAGATTATGTTGAAAATATTTTTTTTTTTTTGCAAAAAAAATGTGTTTCATTCAAAAAGTCCGACCTCGTACGTTAATATTTATAAATCTTTAAAAAGTTAATTTACCCATAATGAATTATTATTCTTTTTTTTAACAAATTTAAAGTGATACCCCTATTGTATATGCAATTCTATACGTGTGACAAAACAGAAATCAACAAATAAGTTACAATTTTATATATTGTAAAAAAAAAAAAATTAAAAATATTCGTAATACTGAGAAAAACTTATATACAAATTTTTATTTATTTTTTTTTTTTTTTTTTGAACTGAAAATACACAGCAAATTTATACTCCCAGTTTGAATTGGAATGAATACGAAAAATACTACTTTCACGTATTCACAAATATTGGCCATGTAGAGATTGTATAAAAATTGAAAATTTATGTTCAAATTGTTGACTTTCAGGAATTCTTTTTATTTTTTTCATAAATATTTCAATTCGGTTACAGAACAAAAAGTGAAAAACACTAAAGTTATACATATGAAAAATGTATGACGAAGACAACCCAGCAAAAAAATAACCTCTTTTTGGTAAGCAGTAACTACATTTGTATGCTAAAGCAAACTGGGTTTAACTAGTTTTTTTTTAAAAATAATCGGGAAAAATCAAAAATGTTTGTTTTTCAGTCGATATTATACTAAAATTAAAGGACATTATCTGGGCTTTACATTTCACATTATATTTTTACATAGTAGCTAAGAAACTGTAAATTTCACATAAATTTTTTTTTTAAACTAAACAGTGTATAAATGACACTTAATCTGAAAATAACAATTATTAAAAAAAAAATGGGGTTGAATTGTCTTATTTTAATGATCATGAAAATTCAAAAATGTTTGTTATCCAGTCGATAATACACTCAAATTAAAAGGCTTTCCAAAAAAAAACCACATTTCATATTATATTTTTGCATAGTTGTTAAGAAACTGTAAGTTTCACACATGCAATTGGGAAGGCATTTTGCTGTGCTTCGCTGAACAATATTCTTTTGAAGCAGTAAATAATGCATACCACGAAGCAGTAAAGAATGCATACAATGAAGCATTAAAGTTGTCGATATTCAGAAAAGCGAATTTAATTTGCTACAAACGCATGAATTTATTGCTTCTTAGAGCACATGAAAGTGGCGCTATTCACCTGCTAAAAACAGGCATACCAAGTGGAATATCGCTAACAAAAATCATGTGGGAATGGTTTCGGAAGCGCTCGGTTATTAAATAGACTTGGGCAATCTAGTTCGATTGAGTGAGTAAACTAGGTCGCTCTTCTAGTTCAATCGATCTATGACAATTTCGTTCAATCAGTCATTACATCGTTAGTTTGATAATTTTTTAGCGCGTTTTTCATATTAGACACCTCTTGTTAGTATTAACAAAAATTGAACTGGCAACATTGAAAAAAAAAAACAAAATTAAACTCAAAAGTAACATAAAGAAGAGCAATATTACTCAAATACCAAAAAAACAAAATGAGGGAAAGCCTTAAAAGAGCTGAAGATTGCAAACTAGCACACTAGTTCAAAATAAAGACTAGTTCAATTCAACTAGGTCGTTCACGAACTACACAACTATATTAAATAATGCCTTACAGAACTACTTCTGGTTAATCACTATTTTTTGCTGGGAATTCTTAAAATATAAATGCATGTGTATCTGAGCTTTATATTTCAACTCATAAATATTCATAAAGTTTCAACTTATAAATAAAAACAAAAACTTAAATATTGGTCAGATATATGAAATATTTTTCAAAAAAGTTTAATATCATCTAAGGAAATATATGGACATTTTTCAAAAAATTTTAATATCAATGAAATTGACAAAAATTTTGCTTCTTCTTTAACTTCTTTAATTTTTAACTATGCATGTGTATCTCAGCTTTATATTTCAACATATAAATATTCATAAAGTTTAAACTAAGAAATCAAAATGACTTTAATATTGATCAGATATATGAAATATTTTTCATAATGTTTAATAACATCTAAGGATATGTTCTATACATGGTTTTCCATCAATTTGGTCGCGCTCAAAACGATGTTGCATCAAAAATTGTAAATTTTGCGAAACTCGTGATTTTCCGTTATACGCTAAAAGCTTAAAATGAAGTTTGCGATTTGATTTTAAACGAATTAAACCAAAAAACGTTAACCATTTTTCGGAAACCATAAAAATTAAGTTTGAAAACTACGCTTGAAAATTTTAAAAACCGCTATAACTTTTGCGTCCATCGCTCATATTGATTTTCGTGAACGGATTAAAGTTTCTTATAACTAGTAGTTCAAGTATACAAAGCGTCATGATGTGACCTTAAAAGTTTTTAATTTTTTTTTTATCACAAATACTAAATATATGACATTCAAAACATTATTGTTCCAATTGCGATTTTAGCATTTAAAAAAACCAACAA
>CM037854.1:214885951-214922442 GCA_021234595.1 Delia radicum
CGGTTTTCTCTAAAAATTTTAAATACTATTAATTTTTAAATTAGACAAGACTAGTTTTCTGCCTTTTTATGGCATTTGCATTTTAAATTGTATTATTATTTGAGTGTTTATATTTACTACAAATAAAATGTGTGTTTGTAAACTAAATTTGTATAGTGATAATTTATGAAATATGTAAAAATAGCAAACAAATATACCTTTAGGTAGACAGACTAAAGGGAAAGAGAAGGACACACATCTTAGGTAATTTTTTTATATTTCTTTTCTCTATTTTCTAATAAGTGTTGCTTATGTGTAAGTCATATATAGTTATTTTTTGTTTTGTTACTAGAATTATCTACCGCATTTAGCTTCAGTCCGAATTGTCATCATGGATGTAAGTGGTTGAAATATATTTTTGTTTATCTTTTATATAATTATTTCTATATACTTTCAGATATTAAATTAATTCATGTCTTCAACGTATTAACATTGTTATATTTTTTAATGTATTGTAAATTTTATTTTAAAGAATCACAAAGTGTTGTTATAAGGATTTTCATTATTTATAATTTTTCTATAATTTTTCTAAAATTTTTTTTAAGTTTTTTCAGCCTACAAATATTGATCAAAAATTTTAGTAATTAGCAAGAATTTTTTTTAATTATTAATCAACTAAATGTTAGCAAAACTTTTGTAGAATTTACTAAATTTTTTTCTTCTGATTTTAGCAATTTTTTTTTGCAAGCACCCTCCCGACTAAAATTTAGCTAAGTCGCAAAATTATTTGCTGACTTTACGGACTTTTTATTCTGAGTGTACGTACAGTAGTAGTGGTGAGTTATAGTAACGATTGCCTTTAATATATGCAAACGTAGAGAAAATATGTTCATATATGTGTGCGGTAATAGCTATGCTTCAATTAAGTGAGAATATACTTAATGTTTCTGTGTGCGCCAGTGTGTTGTCGGTGTGTTTGTGTACGTTATCAGGAAACGGATGTGGTTCTTCCTCATCTGCAATATGTGCATATTATTACTTACTATGGTTTAGTTTAAAAGGTCATTTAAATTTTATATTCAGTTTCTAGACAATTTTAAGTACATGCTGTACATTTGGGCACTTTAAAATTTATAATTTTATGAAGAGATTGCATGCACTTTAATCTAATCATTATAAATTAAGTTTACTATTATTTAGCTAGAGGAAATCATTTTTTTTTTTAATTATTAGGGGAAATTGCATTAACAAATCTAAGCATTGAAATTTTTAATGGAAAACTGCACAAAAGTAAATATTGAAGTTTTTAATCGTTTAATGATTTGTACCCCTATCATCCTTTCAATGGCTGGACCTTGTGGTCATCCTGGAATGCTATGCTGCCATGTAAAATTCTTGACAAATCGTGAATTTGGCATAAAACCCCCCTTTAATTAAATAAGTTTATTCATATTTATATAACTCCTCTCAAGTGACTCTTTCCAAAGCGTGAACGTTTGGATAGCTCCTATTAAAACCGAAAGAAATAGAACAAAAATGCTTAATTATGAACATTTTTCAAAAATATAATTTTGCACAAACCCGGAAAAATGTTCATATATGATCAACTATTAACATATATGGTAGCGTATATGGGCACTTATATACATATATATGTTTCGTATATATGGGCATATATGGAAATATATACGATTCATATATTCAAAAAGGACTCATATATGGTCATATATGGAAGTATATGCTATTTTATTTCCGCAAAAGAGAGCCATATATTGGCAAATACGAACATATAATAAATGATATGAGGGACTTAAAGTACACGGGGTTCAAGTGGCTTTTATTCTAAAATTGAGTTAACACATGGAATTAGTATGTAAAGTTCATAGAATTTTAAAGCAGAATACGTAATTGTGGAAATCATATCCGGTAGCGAGATATGGCTACCAGTTCTTGCATTTCTCATTAAAATACCTATTTCACAAGAAGTATATGTTCTAAGCAAAAACTAAAACTCGTTTTCAACATGGACTGAGTGGGTGGATACAAATCCAGAGTTAAAACCCGGCCAATAATTGCAGCACTTCTTGCACTCTCTGGGCACTAAATCGTAGGAGTGTGGCCAACATTTTAGAAGTGTAGAAAAGATTTAAAAAAATTTATTTATTTCAAATTTATGTACCTCAAGATTGTAAAAAACATTAATAAAAATGAGGACTTTATAACTCTAGAGCCCATTTTTATTTTTTTTTCTTCATATTTATTTGCAATCTATTTTACAATAATAAGAAAATTTGATAATAATAAAAACATGACATAAATTATCGATCTTCAGCAAGATCAATAACAATATATATATATAGAATAGAGATCAGAATTCATTAATAATTACCATTTATATATCTACATGTGTATAATAATATATAATAACAAAATTGATATTTACATAAGATTAAATTAACTTCTAAATGGAAGGTCAAGTATATGGTGTCTCTTTAAGCTTCTAACATCTTCGCTTTCATCTAATCGCTTAGTCTTTTTAAATATCTATTGCTAAAATTTCGAATTTCAGTTTTAACATCAGCTATGTCAAAGTCATTGTGTATAGTATTGTTAGAAACGTACCCTGGAGCGTTTGCAATCATTCTTAGAGTCTTTGAATAATTTCTACATTCGAATTCCTTGTTGTTCCCCACAGTTGAATCCCATAAGTCCATATATGTTTTAAAATTGTTCTATAAAGCAGAATCTTGTTTTCCAAACTCAGTTCTGATTTCCGACTAAGGAGCCAATATATTTTCTTAGTTTTAATGTCAACTTGATTTCTTTTTAACTTTACATGTTCTTCCCACTTTAATCTGCTGTCTAAACACATGCCCAGATATTTACCTTTATTGTTTTGAAGAATTGATGAGCCATTCAGGATGATTTCTGGACAAGTGTCTCGCCTCAAAGTGAACTTAACGTTTGTAGATTTTTGTTCATTTACTTTTATGTTCCAAGTTATTAACCAATTTTGTAAGCAGTTTATTTGTTGGTGAACCAGCTGTGATGCTTCAGCAGCTGATATGTTGGATGAAATAAGTGCGGTATCGTCTGCGTAAGCTGCAGCAGTTAGTCCGTCAGTACATGGCATATCTGAAAACTTTTCAGAAAGAGTACACCGCGATGCGAAATGCAATGGAAAGTATAATCCTTGAGACTTCTCATACAAAGAAGATATTGTGAATGAGCAAGAAAATCATATTAAACATGAAAGGTTTAAATATTAGCCGAGCCAAGCAGTGCAGTTACTTCTACAACTTCCTCCAATAAACAGCGTCAAACCACTGAAGTTTGTGAAATTCAAGATTATATAGGATGTTCTATGCTATATACCACCAATTCTTCATAGATGGTTCAAAGCAAATCCTCACAATAGAATGGAAGAGATTCCGAAAATAATCAAATGTCATGTGAGGATAAAGATAAGCCCCACTGATGTCATGACTAAAAAATGAAAAAAACTTTTCTTAATAAACTAAAAAATACAAAATTTCGTTTATGTGGTTTTCTTATTAGGTATTACCAAGACTCCTGTGGGTACACGCTCATTTATTTAGAAAATGTAAAAAAAAAAGTTAGAGCACAAGGGGTATAAGTGCGATTTTTTTAATTCAGAGGTTATTTTTGACTATTTGTGCATGCAAGAGTTTATATATTTTCAGCATGTTGGAATGAAATATATCTCATGATCTCTATTATTAAAAAAGCCATAATTCAGATAGCATCCCACAGTCATACTTCAGATACATTTCACATTTTTTATTGGAATTTACTTTAAGCTCTTTTTCTCAATATTCAACTTTAATCACTTGAACCTCTTGTGCTAATAGCATATGATATGTGACTCCGTATTCCCAAAGAATATATTAACCCAATTTTGTATTAAATTTAAATGTGAAATAATATATTACAATTACGTACATAGTTTGTATTTATATGATATATTTGCTTAAAGTTTCAAAAATGACAGGGCGGATTGTGAAACATATGAAAGTGGTGTATCAAATGGTACCCTAACATAATTGCGACATAATCCCAATTTCCAGTATTGTGATTATGTTCGGTCATAATCCCCAGAAATAAGAGGATTTAAAGCCATAAATTACTGGGATTATGACCATTTGCGAAACAATATATCAATATAGGTATTCAATTTTTTTATTTTTTAATACATTGCCGTAATGGTGAAAAAAATGGGATTATAACCGTTCAGTGTAGGTCAAAATTCCAACTTTTTAAAACATGAGCTCACATTAAGTTAAAATAAAGTTTTTTTTAATTCCTTGCAATACCAGAGCGAAATCCTGATACAAACAACGATATGAATCTACTCATATTAGAGATAATTTTGTTCGAATTTATAGTAAAATTTCATGATGTTGCGATAAATTTTCGAGAAATTAGGTATAATACACAAAAATGGGGTATATATATAAAATATGAGATATAAAAACTGTGTTATTTCAAAAACTTAAATGAGCGTACATAGGTTTTAAATCCAGTTTTTTTTTGCCTTCTAGTAGTGTTATCTGTTAAAAAATATGTTTCTAGTGGAACAATTCAACATATATTTTTTTTAATAGAAAATTTTGGAAATTTTGTACATTATTTTAAGTTCTAGAAGATATTTTATTAAATGTTCCCAAAAAAAATTGAACTGGGATACCTGTACAAAATATTAAAAGTTTTAATTATTCACGATAACAGACGAAATTTGATATTTGCTTACAATTTTTAAATCGTGATATTCTTCTAAATATTTAAAATATATCTCATTTTGTAAATTATAGCTTGTTAAATCATTCTGGAAAATTCTAGATCAAAAAACATTTTCTCGTTTACCATAAAATAAAGTATATTTTTTAATAAATATTCAAAGTATGTTAAAATAATTTTTGATTTAAATAATTTTGTATAGAAATATATAATATAATACATTTAATGAACATAATATACACTCATAATAAACCATAGGTAAAATACACAAAAACTGTTGTACATTTTACATAAGTTTTGGTTGTTTTGACATTACGTAAACAGTTTTAATATACACAGACGATATTTCGCTTCTAATGTAATTTTTTTTTTTTTTTGTATATTTTACTAAGTTTGTAAAAGCTTCAAAAACATTTGTAAATATATAATTACTTACTTATAATTCAAATTACTTTTGTACATTTTCTCAGATTTTACATATTTTTTTCGTATTATTTACGAAAATTTTGTAATTTGCTGCAATTTGTGTTGTACTTTGTGTTAAAAAAAACTTACGAAATCGTGTTTGTTCACTCATAATAATCCATGTTAAAAATACGAAAAAAATATCAAAACAACAAAATCTTTAGTAAAATGAACAAATTTTTGTATTTTTTTTTCTAAAGTTTTTGTTATTTTGACATTTTTTTCGTATTTTTAACATGGAACGAAAAAATGTCAAAACAACAAAATCTTTACTAAAATGAACAAATTTTTGTATATTTTACTAAAGATTTTGTATTTTGAATTTTTTTCGTATCAGTGTATTATTTACAAAATTTCTAAATTATGAAATTTGTTATATCCCAGGTGAAAAAGTTCATATATGACCCATATATATACATATATGGAGTTCCATATATGGTTTGGATCCGAAAATTGAGGATATATGGACATATATGGATATATATGTCCATATATGTCCATACATTTGTCCATATATATCTTACCCATATATGTTCATATATTTTCCTACTTACGTATATTTTCATAAAATAAAAACAATTGTTAGTTTGAAAATTCAATTTTATTAACAAAATTATTGCTTAAATATATATTATTATATATACATAAAAAATGTATATTATATACATTGAAAATAAAAATTATTCAAGTTCGAGGCCATACTCTATATTTCTTTATTAGGATATTGTCCTAACAAATAATCTATAAAGTTTTTTTGTTTTCAAATTTATTATTTGACCCTTTCAGGAATGTGTTGATAGATCTATCAAAGATAATGAAAGATAATACCAAACTGTAATACTTTGTTTTATTTGTCAATATATTTGTATACATCAAGATAATTTAGAACAGAAGATTCATCCAAAAATCTTTTAACTATAGTTTAATTTATAAATTTATATTTATAAATTAAACCACACATATGGGAAAATGATGCATATATGCTTCCATATATGGTAGTATATATGGATAATACATTCATATATGTTTTCATATATGTAACCATATATGGAAAACACTTTCATATATGGCTCCATATATGGTAAACATTTACATATATGGTTCAATATATGCTTCCATATATAACAAACATTTCCATATATGCTTCCATGCATTTCCATGTATGGATCCATATATATTCATATATATTCATACATGGACCATATATAATAATATATGATCTTTTTTCAGCTGGGATACCAAATTTTTGTAAAATTTAAAAAGTGTTTGTACATCCTACGAAAAAAAATGTATGTAAAATATTGTATTTTTAAGCATGGATTATTATGACTGTACAAAATCAAAAAACAATTCATGTCTGCACATGTTAGAATTTCCATATAGTACATGTCAGCCATTTATATGAGTTTTAAGAATTGTTGTTAGAAAAAACACAAAAGACAAAATTCAACACAATAACATATAAAATTTCTGATAATTAAAATACATTAACAAAAAATGTATAAATAAATATATGTTGGCGTTAACAATTCGTCTATTACGCGTATGTAAATTTAAAAAATGAAGTGTGTTCTGAAATTGAATTAAATTTTAAAATTAATTTCATATTGACAAAATGTCTAAAAAAAAACAAACAAAAAAAATGTTTTTATTGTGTGTATTATTTCAAAATGTATAAGTGCAAATTAAACAAGAACGTAATATGCAGATAATTCTTAATAAAACAGCCATACACTAGAAGCATACTAGGCGTATGAGTGTTATAAGCAGGGCAACATTTTTTTTGTTTGTCACGAAAAAGTTAGAAATGGCAGGCAAAATAGCTAAACAAAATGTAAATAAAATATAAATATAAATGAAATAAATATTTTATTCAATTTTTCTATATTAAATTTTGATTGTATAGTACAATCAGATACTTTTCCAAGTTATCAAAAATAAACGATCTACTATTGTGACATTAAGCAGTTTAGTTTACTGAAAATACGCCTTCCACATCTGTGGATGTAACTGGAGCATATTTGAAAGCATGCAATTACGAAAGGGATAAGTTTTTAATGTATGAATCAATTTAATTTTTATTAAATGTGCGCCCCGGTAGGCTCGTTGGTAGCGTGCTGGCTTATCAGTGCGGTGGTCGCGGGTTCGATTCTTACCAGAGGCACTGGTCTGTTTTCGCTACAACGTGCCGAAAGCCATTGTAGCTAGTGCTCGGTTATATAATAATAGTGTATAATAGTATATAATTTGTAATTATATCTTATTTATTTTTTATTTTATTAATTAATAATCATATAATTACAAATTATATACTATTACCCTAACCGAGCACTAGCTACTATGGCCTTCGGCGCGTTGTAGCGAAAACAGACCAGTGCCTATGGTGGGAATCGAACCCACGACCCCCGCACTGATAAGCCAGCACGATACCAACTAGCCTACCGGGGCGCACTTTGTAATTATATGATTATTAATTAATAAAAAAAAAAAAAAAAAAAAAAAAAAAAAAAAAAAAATGAATTCTTATTAAAAAATATATATTTTTTTTATTTCAGTCAAAGTTTGTAGGCCACTATTTCGACTGAAACTTTATTACATTTTTCAATAATTTATTCGTTGTTGGCAACTTTAATCTTTTCCTCAACGCAATCTATAACATCTAAACTTTCTTTTATAAAGACTCCTTTTATTCGCAATTTGGTGATGCTTAAGCAAAGACATTCGAAATCAGATTTTATTTCATGTTTTTGAAATTTGAATTTTGCATTGCATATAGACTCTGCATCATCGTCACTGAGCATATTTAATATGTGACAAATTTCATTGAAATTATCACAACAATATATTGCAGCTTAATCCAAGTTCCCCATGTGATTACGCATGGTGCTGGTAGTTTACTCAACAGATATCAAAATTATAAACTAGATAATACGACACTTAAATGATAAAATAACCTTAGGAAATTCTGCTTTACAATTTGCAATAAGTAAATTGACATCTTAAAAATTCAAAGGTTTGAAATTTTGCTACCTTACAATCTGGCAATTTTATGGTAAAATGGGTAAAAAAAGGGCATTTTTATAGAAAAAATCTAAAAATATTGCAAGACAATCAAAAATTATATTTCTTTAATACCAAAATGTAAAAAAGATTAAAATATTAATTAAAAATACTCTAAGTTCGCCCCACCCCCAAACCTTTTCCTGGATCCGCGGCTGAAGGCAGTAGAAAATGGCGTTTTATGACAAGTTGGAGCAAAAATGGCATTCTTGGAATATAATTGAAAAATGGCAAATGCTGCAGTTTATGGCAAATGCAAAAAAAAAAACTTGCCCTAGTTATAAGTAATGATCAGGCACAGGAAATTCATACACTAAAAAATACTGTTTTAGGCGTTTATAATATGCATTAGACTTTTTAAAATACGCGCTAAAATTTAGAAAAAATATGCGTTTAATTATTATTTTTATGCACACAGAGAAAAATTTGGCTATTTGCCAACTGAAATTTGGTTACTACGACTTAAATTAGGTTATAACGAATTTCAGAAGCTTGGCACAACCTAAAATTAGTTTTCACAACAAATTCGGTTAACTCCACTGAAGTTTAGTTGCATCACCCAAAATTTTCAGAAATCTAATGTATATATCGTTGTAATAACTGATTTTGTAAGTTGTTACCATAAATATACACTTTTCAATTCGGTTGGCACTTTATTTCTCTGTGTGTGTCTTATATATATATATATATATATATATATATATATATATATATATATATATATGTATGCACAGCGCATAGTCCAGAGACATTTATTCGTTCCCCCGCATAGTTTAGGGACATTTCCTTACTTTGGGGACTGTCCCCAAAATTTTCGCGCCTTTTCATACATCTAGCGTTTAAGATGAGGACAATTTTTTCTATACACCGCATATTCCGGCGACAATTTTGGGCGTGTCCCTAAACTATGCGCTGTGCATACATATATATATATATATATATATATATATATATGTACACCGCATACTCTAGAGACATTTATTCATTCCCCCGCATAGTTTAGGGACATTTGCTTACTTTGGGGACTGTCCCCAAAATTTTCGCGCCTTTTCATTCATCTAGCGTTTAAGATGAGGACAATTTTTTCTATACACCGCATATTCCGGCGACAATTTTGGGCGTGTCCCTAAACTATGCGCTGTGCATACATGTCATATGGTTCCTTAAGAGGAACAAAGGGCCACAGAAGGTCGTCATCGTGGGGAGCCGTTGATTGTAATCGATATTAGTTGTGGTTTCAGTAATAATTGTTGTTTAGGACAAAGCGACTGATTGGGCCACCTTGTCCGATCCTAGTGTTGGGGCTGCCAACAACCTCTAGGCAGGATAGCCGAAAAAAGCGGCATGAAAACAGTTGAGTTTCAGCGACAGTTGTCACCTAATTACCTGAGACGGTGTTAGCTTGCCCATCAGGTTACTCAGCTGCGCCATCTCCCGCTAGCTGCGGCCAGACGGGCGCCTGAACCGCACTTAAGCAATATTAATTAAATTCAAAAGATTATTTGTAATGTTTAGTATATTCTCTGCATATGTTTCGCACATTAACACAAAATTATAATTATTTACATTGAAAAAGACACCAAAAAAACATGTTTCTCTTAATCCCAGTTTGCATCAAAAATTTAAGAGAATATTTAACAAGGCTAGAGCAGCTTGAATCCTCTTTAGTATATATGCTCGTGTAATTTTCACAAAATGGCTTAAGTCGAAATTTGGAAGCTATTTGTATAAAATTTATTAACAGTTTTGTACTAAACGGAATTTTATAAAGAAAACTTTACGATCAAGTGTGTCTGCTTAATATGGTCAACAGTAATTACCAAAAATAATTGCGCCAATATTTCAATATTTCCAGATAAAAAGGTTTTTGTCAAAAAAAGTAATTTTAAATAATTATTATAATTTTCGAATTAATAAATTTTGAATTGAGGGTTAGACGTATAAATGCGTCTTAGTGAGGACATCAATAATAAACAATAGACATAATTTAAGCTTAAGACACAGATATATAAAATAATATTGAAAGTAATTTTTTATGAACATATACAATCAAAATAAGCAAACTAAGTAAAAATATGCATTGAAAGCAAAAGAAATCAAAATATGCAACCAAAAATATATGAATTTAAAGCGAAATATGCAAAAAATATGCATTTATAGCTTACTATCCAAAAATATGTCATTTTAGCGCAAATTCTTAGATTCACAAAGACTTAAGAGAAAAACATGTATTTACATGAACTTCCCGTCCCTGGTAATGATATTAAATATCACTCATACGCATAGTGGGATGTTTTGAAAAGAATTAATGTATTTCACATTTTGAACAAAAAGAAGAATGTTAATAACAAGTATACACATACATTTAATTTTGGTATTAAGCACATAATTAGACTTTCTAAAAAAAAAGTTTTTTAATTGTTTCATAACAACCCTGTATGTTTCCATAAAGGAAAATAAACTTATTTGGTATTTAAAAACACACACATTTACATATATTTTGAAAAGTATGTTAATGTATGCATATGAAGTATTTTTCAGCACTCATCATCAGGCCAGGAGTATGTATTTAAGTCTGTTGTTTTCTATTTTTTGCCGAAACATATAAAAACAAATTAAAAATAACAAATATATCCCAGGAGACATAAATTGTAAAATAACAACATAAAAGAGTGGGAAGGACTTTGTGTTGTTTCATATTAATACAATTTCAAATTAATTGTGCATTTAAATTTGTTGTTAACTTTTGTATAATAAAAAAGTCAAAATAATTTTGTCAACATAATAACACTACTCAACAATTTTAAACTTTTTGCAGAACCTGTTTTTAAAACTCATCTTTTTAATTAGAACTACAGGCAAGGAAAAAAGTATATGGTACGAGGTAACAAAGTGAAGCAATGTTTTAGTTAAAAAGCTTTTTTAAAAATTATTTATTATTTAATAATATTTGACAACCACACAATCTCCATGGCTATTCATCCTTTTATCGCAAGGATATAAGAAATTACTGTGTATAGTTCTTATATCTTTATGTGAAATAAGTATATGGTACAAAACTACAAATTGCTTAAAAATTTTTTATATGTTATTTTTTTCTAATAAGTTTAAACTTATTAAAAGTTTTATTTAACACTTATTTGTAAGTTTTAACCCATGCATCGAGTAAATACCGGGTAAATAAAAGATAAATACCTTTTTTGGGAATTTATTTGGGTATTTATAAAAATTATTTGAAATGCAACATCTAGCAAGCTCTAGTTGCCAATCAGCTGAAACTTCATTTGAAATGAGTAATTCGATTTATTGTTTTCAATAGCGCTTGTGTTGTTAAATATCAAAAGCGGATAATCCCGGAAAAGTATGTTTTATAGCACATAACTGGAATCTCGACAATAAAGACATACGACAAAAGGATACTTCCCCAAAAATTGTACCGGCTGAGGATGAAATCAATTTTGCTAATTCATTTGAGCAAGCACCTACCACTTCCGCTGGTATCGCCCATTCTACACCTCATTGTTCGTTTAATTATTTCGGAGTGAAAGTGACAATGAAACATTCAGCGAGAGTGACAGTGATTTCGATTGGATAATGTAATGTTGCAGAAATAAATATGTATATATAATATAGTTATTGACTTAAGTTCTTATTTTCCAACTGTTTTGTAATCATTTTTATTTTTATTTGTTCGCCAAATTTTCTACAACATAGTTTATACCCACCTTTTTGGTAAATACCCGGGTATTTACCAATTTTTACCCAATTTACCTATTTTACCGGGTATTTACCATTTGTGTATTTACCCTTTGCCCATCTCTACACATTTTAGAACAAATTTTCAAATATTGTATAATATACAATATTTGAAAATTTACAATGTATTCAATGTACAATGTATATGGCTAAATAGACTTTTTTTATTTTGTATAACAGTTTCATTGGAAGATATATTTTGCTAGAGGGTATAGACATATATATAAATGTCGGTTGAGACACACATAGATCTGGGTAAAAATAGTTGAAAATGCTTCAAATTAAAATATATTAAACATTGCAATACAAAAATTCTATAAATTTCTATTAATTGCCATAAGTTTTTTGAATTTTTAAGTTAGTTTAAACTTTATGCCATTTTATACCATATAATTATTTCATATAGAATGTTTTTTTCCCTCCATTGAGCACAAAAACTGTGGACTGTTAAAAATAATTCAAACTAATTAAGGTTTACTATAGAAACTATTTTATATAAAAGGTCCCAGTTCTTTATAATTGGATACAAAATATTCGAAATAATCCTTTGGACCATATATGTATTTCCATACCTGTATGTACTCATAATCCAAATCTGAGAAAAAAAAAAGTATTTCTCATTTTAAACATTGTGGTTTTATATAAACAACTCACCATTATTTTCATTTATATTCCTCATTTTTCCTATATTTAACCGTAAAATAAAGGATGTTTTTTTTTAAATATAAATCTACGCAAAAGTATTTTTAATTTGAGTAAAATCAGGTCGGCGTTTGTAACAGGATATCGCACCAGTATGGCAAGGATATTGAAAATTACAATATTTAGTTAATTCCTTATAAATTGAATGCATGTTAAAAATTAGATATTCCAAAAAGAAATATTTCCAAAAAGAACTTTAAGTGTTAACTAAATTTCCGCAAGCTTCATATACCTCTTCATATAAAAATATATTACTACATTACTACTGAAGAATTTGTAGCTTTTTTGCAGAACCTGTCTTTGTAATATATATTTTGTAATTTAGTTAGGTACTCTGAGCCTAAATGTGGCAATTTTTTTTTTGAAAATCGCGCTTTTTATATTTACGTGACATACTCAATTTTTTTTCATATAAAAAGGTCCTTCTTTTGTACACACAGGGAAATAATCAGTTGGATTTTGAGTATAACTACTTAAAATCGTTAGGTTGAAATAAAATGCTATCATTATTATAAAATTATTGTAATCGGAATAAGCACAACTTCTATGTAATTAAAATATTATATTTAGTTCTAAAAGTTGGTGCGACATATAAAGGTCTTTGTATTTATGACCAAAACTTTTAAAAAAATATTTTTCAAAAATTTTGTTTCTGTGACCACAACCACATTCAAATTATACTATTAAAAGCAGTAGTAACTAGTAATTGGTGATAATAATTACCAAATTGTATTCAGAATATAATTTCTTTCGTAAAAATATTTATTTACTTGACTTCATCAAATGATGGTTTATTTGCTAAACAGTAATATTTCGTTTTGAAAAGCTTGTCAAAACAAAATTAATTTGAAAAATTAAAAAAAATATTAACGAAATAGAAATAAAAAGCAAATTATTTATGGAAGTAAAAAATAAATAAATTTAAATTGTTCAAAATCTAAGTGTGTTCTTGAATTGTCATCTATACTTTTTTATTTTATATTTGTTTTTTGGCTTGCAGTACGTGGCGAAGAACATCATCAATTTGAACAGAAGACTTTTGCAAAATAAATGTGAACGGATGAAAATAGAAATTTATTAATAATGAAAACCTCGGCAAGAAGATTACATGTTTAGAAAATTCAAAATATTTTAGACTATTCAACCTCTTTAAAATCTGGAAATAAATGTAATAAGAATCATTAAAAAACTCAATGAGAATCTTACTAGGAACAACTTTTGAGATATTACTAACATTTGTAAACTTGTTGCGGCAACAAAATGATACCACAAGGAGTAGAAGATTTTTTTATTTTTTGTGGTATTTTCAAATGGTTTTGGAAAGGTATTCTATATTCTTAGGACTTTTTCCTATTCAGCTTAGCTTTTCGATTAGAAATGCCTCATACTTTCAGAACGTTTTCGTGTAGAAAAATATAAAAATTCAAGCACTTTTTCTTCTCAAAAAGCCCTTAAATTCTAAATAATTTTCCTTAAAGAAAGTTTTAAAATTTCAAAGACTTTTCTATAAAAAAATCTCCTAAGAAATTTTTCTAAAAAAAAGAGTCTTTTGAGTAAAAAATCGACAGATTAACTTTCAGATTCTAAGTGGTTTTCAGAACATTTAAATAAATGTTTCCTATTGAAAACTCATATATCCTGAAGAGTTTTCCTATTGAGATCACTTAGATTCGCAGGCCTTTTTTCCTCCGAACAAAACCTCCGATTGTAAGTACTTTTTCCTGTAAAAAATATATTGTTCTTATATCCAAAGACGGCAAACTTTTTTTTTTGTATAATGACCCAAAGATTTTGATTATTGTGTCATACAAAATACCCTTAAACTGTGAGTACCTTTTTTGAGAAGAAAAACTATCTGATCATATGTAATTTTCTTGTAGAAGAGCTGATTTGGTTGATTTTTTCTATACAATTGTTTATAGAAACAAAACCTTATTAGTTTTCAAAAGTGAAAGGGTCTTTATAGAAAATATAACCCAAATCTTATTATTAATCTACAACAAAAATATAAACAGTAACTAATGATTTATTCAAAATCTTATAATTTAATGCATACATCGCACACCCAGTTCAAAAGTGACTCAACTCAAAATTTTAATTTTTCGGTTTTATATGCTTAAACTATGCACAATACACTTGTTTATTTGTAAAAAAAAATATCAGCGTATTTTGTTGTTGTTAACTGTTGTAAAAAAACAGTTATGTCTTTCTTTATGTTTCAATTGGTATAAATTTGCAAATATTTTTTTTCGCTTTCTGAAAAATGAAAAATTTTGAGTTGAGTCTCTTTTGTACTACGTGTGCGATATGTATCTATTGATGTTTTTTAATAACGATTTTCTTTGTAATGATTATTTAAAATTATAAAATATTTTAAAGTTTATATAAAAAAATTTTTTTTTGTTTAAAAAGTTAAGTTACAATTTAAATAAATTCGATAGCTGCCGCATACATTTTTTTTTGTTAATTCGGTTGGAATAATTAAGTACGTCAATATTTATCACCAAATATTAATGGTGCTAACTATGTCTATAACAAATATTATGTTGGTACACTTTACTATCAAAATTCGGTTGGCAAAAATTCGGTTGGAGCAAGGAATATGTTTTCTGTGTGTAAGTATTTCAGGATATTGATCTTTTCCAAGGATGTTGAAATTTGAAAAAGATTTAAAAATGAGTGCAGTTTAATGTTTAGTTAACTCATAGTGACTAAATTTTAAAAACTTTTAGTATACATAAAATATTAAGGATATTATTAAACAAAATTCAACATGATTATACTCAAATGAAACATAATTTTGAGTAGTAAATTTATATTCTTAAAAAAAATTACGATTTTGCTGCCAAATTTAACAAAATAAAGCCAAATATAAGAAAAAGTATTTAACAGGTACAGTTTCAGAGTATCTAAGTCTATTAAAAAAATCTGTATTTTAAAGATAGGTACTTCAAAAAGTTGAAATTTGTTAAATAGTGTAATTTTTTATATTTTGACAATAAACAAATAAAAGAATATATAAAAGGAATTTATTTGATGTACAAATGTATTTGATTGTATTAAATTTATTTTAAATTAAGCCACATGAGGTTAAATATTTTTTTTATCTAACATTAAGATCAACTTAATTGTGTTAAACCCAAAAACAAATTACTTGTTAAAAAAAAAGGGAAATGGAAAACTTTAACCATATTAAAACCAATAATGTTTTTCTCCTATATTTTAAAATGCCATTTAATTTTTTACTAAAAAATTAAACAAACTAAATAGATGAAGATTATGAAAACCGAATTATAAACAAGCACTTACTTGTATGTACAAAAAGACTGGAATAATGAATGTTAAGTATTAACAAGTACACAGTCAAAAAACTGCAAATAATATGAATTAAAGATTTATTTTTGAAAACATTGATACGTGCAGAATTTCGGCCAAAAAATGACAATTTTAGAAAAAATTTATTTTTATTTTTATTTAATTGATTTTTTTTAATATACTCAAAGTTATTCAGACATTGAATTATACCTTCATCGGGCATTACTAACTCTCTTTAGCCTGGAGCAAAATTTCACAGGCAAATTTGATAAAAATCCAAAAAATGTGTCTTTTTAAATTAGTTTCAAAGATTTTTTTTAACTGGCTAATTTTGAGATGTTGATTGCTATTTTTATTATATAAAAGCTTTATCTAAAAAATATTAACTGAACAAATTCTAACCCGTTATTGTGTGTGCACGTTAGCAGTTGGAATGGCAACCCTGCCAAATAAATAGCTTTAAGATTTAAAGCTGTGGACTAAACTCGTAAGAAAAGACGAAAATAACTCATGTTGTTTGGGTAATCAATTAATACCACCGATTTTCTGTGGTTGGTTGATATACACACAGAGAAATAAAGTGCCAACCGCATTGAAAAATGCATTTTAATTGTAACAACTTATAAATTCAGTTAGTGCAAAGATATTTTCATTAGATTTCTGAATATTTTGGGTGCTGTAACTAAAATTCAGTTGAATTAACCGAACTTTGTTCTTAAAACTAATCTTAAGTTGTACCAACCGACTGAAATTCGGATTAAACGAATTTGTGTCGTAGTAATCAAATTTCAGTTGGCAAATAGATACATTTTTCTCTGTGTGTACATATATACATTTCCAAACTATGAGCTTCTTGTGGGTGGTGGATTAGAATAAGGCTGAATATGACTCTGTTGCTTAGGTCGATAATTCGGCACTCCCTGTAGCGCTGAACCCCTCAAGAATTTTGGTCATCTTCTCTTACATTTATTAACAATTAGTGTTTTCTTTTTGTAGTATTAACATTTTAATTACCTTTACGTTTATTTAAAAAATATTTAACCTTTAGTGGCTCGGGGTCAAAAAAATACCCATTAAACGAAATTTATGTAATGGTCACAAGAGTAAAGCATTTAAATTGATTTACAAAAAAAAATTCGACTGCATACAAATATTTATTTTATGCAATTCTTTTTTAAGAGAAGCAACACTCAAGAAGCAATTAATTAATTAATGTGTTGCTTTCTTTTGGAAAGGGGATAGTAGAGAGGTTAAAGGTGGGGAAAGATGGGGAAAGACGAATGGCTTCAAAAATGGCAACACTGTAATTGCGCGAGATGATAACTCTTAGAACAGTTGTTGCTCGCCACCTGATGGAGAGTTGGCAAATTTATTGAAGCCTTCTGTTTCATAGCCCTGATTCATTATTTTACTTCGGTGGGGTTAAGTGCTATGGGAACACCGAAGGCGGGCGCTGTGATACATATGAGGGATAGAAAACTCATACACTTAGAAAACTATATAGGTAAACCCCACTGCAAATGTAGTTGAAAACAAATGAAATTTGACTTAAAGAAAGGACGACTTACATTGTATATAGTGAAATATACATATTTCTATGAGTGAAATATAGATATATAACTCGTAACTGTTTTTGGTTACATTGCTATTGAAGTTTTAGTTTTTAAAACTCAGATGTATACCACATTTAGAGAAGTGATTTAAAATGAACATGGCTTAGATTCAAATTTGAAAAAAATCCTTTTAAAAAAGTCTGTCATTATTATTTATTCATTTAAATCTTAAATATTTCTCTCAGTGTTAATATATTTTCTGAATGTGTATGTGTATAATGTGTTGATAATATCAAACCCTTAGCATATTTTTGTATAAATACAAAACTACTAATACTCCTAAGAGTCCTTAATACATTAACAACCATGACTATGAAGTACATGTAAGTGTGTGTGTGAATCTATACATATGGGTAAATGTGTAAGGCTGTGAGAATTTTCTCTATATTCTATAGATTTTTTTCATTTGTAGTGTTTGTGGTACTTTAAATATATATATTTTTTTTTGCAATATTATTTTCTATATTTGTTGGTTTCAAATTGTAGTTTCCTTGTGGTTATTTCATTTTGTTTTAGTTTAAGGATTTTCTACTTTTTTTTATTTTGGGAAACAAAACATTAGCAATGAAAAGCTTTTTATATGGTAAAGAGTTGTTTTTTTTTTTGGGGTTTAAGTTATACCAGTAAATGAAAAACAATAAATGAAATTAACATTTGAACATATAACACTCGTACTCGAATGTATGAATGAAATACAAGTTGTGGAGTGTTATTTAATATGCATTAGGGTGGCTCAAAATTGAAGAAAATGCTGGGGTTTTAAACTAACATGAGCACTTTAATGAAACGGTTTGATTTTTTTCAAAATCAAGCTAGATAAATAAATAAAAATTTAAATGTTCTTCATTAATGTTTGTATATATACCCCTTTATTTTGTTCTTCCCTAATATGAATGCAAAATATATTCAATAGCTTTTTTGCTAAGTGCTATTATGAAAGTGTTGTGCCATAATATTTTGAGAGTTTCATTTTTTTTGTCTTCAAACAAAAATAATATTCGTTCATTTATTTTTGTACAACACATAAATGATTGCTTAGACTAAAAACGATTATACGAAGAGGGTAAAGAATTTAAATTAAAACATTAATTTCTAATAATATTTGCTGATGAAGATGTTGGTTCAAAATATTATTTATAAATTAAAAAAAAAAAAAAAAAAAAAAACACTAAAAAATATATAAAATATATAAAATATAAACAAATATAAACAAATATACTTTACACGTTTAAAAAAATTCAGAATGATCAACATATGATAAACATTCAGAATGAGTATTTCTCAATTTAAAAGAAAACGTTAATTGTACTTACACATAATGAAGAAAAATTATGAATACTTTCATATTTATGTTTTTGCTTCAAAGCTGACTTACCTGTAAAAAAGAAAAATAAAATTATGAATTAGGTAACTATTTGCCAGTTATTCTGATTATTTAATAATCAAATAAGTTTTTTTGTATCACCTGAGAACAGAAGTATTGAAACCCTGACAATCAGATATAAATGAACTTTGAATGTGTGGTCCATTATCTCGCTTAAGTGGTTAACAAGTGAGATGAACAATTTTTAAGTTTATGTATAAACGCGTATCTGAACTTAACAAAAATTTAAGATATTAGCCAAGCACAGAAAAATTTTAGTACCTGTTTACCTATGTCGTTTTTGAAATATTTGAAATATACTGGAAAAGACTGTTCAGGAAAAGTTAATGTAAAGTCGAATGATTTGGATAATTGGAAACTCTGAAAATATACCATATGGGGAATGAGGAGTCAATTGACCTAAAAGTGACTGGTTAAAAAAGGACTTATCACAGGACTGGTATAATTTAATACTGAAGTGGGTTAAGCAGTGTCAATTTTCCTAAAATTACCAACCCTGTGACTGGTAAAGGGAGTACATACCACTTAACCAGAATGCTTATTAACAAGAAAAAGCCAGTCGGCCAGAATTTTACCCATTGGAAGCTGTTTAGTTTTCGTTTATTTCATACGACATGACCCTTTTGCGACAGTCTTGTGGTATGCCCATATTTGGTTAGTCCTGTGGCATGACACTATGTGGACAAATGACCCCCTCCTACGACAAGCCAATGTTAAAGTTGCCAGTTGTTTACAAAGAGTAGAGCTTAGCAGAGAACCGGTCTCTGGCATGAAGGGACCGATCCTGTGGTACACGCAGAACCGGTCCATTTCCCGTAGGTTATCTATTACATTAAATAGGCGTTAAAACACATAAATTTTAATTTAAACCAATAACGATTTCTAAACAAAAGTCAGTTTTAATGTTACTCAGTTTTGGCTTATTATGCCGAAGCCAATCATGATAAGAATGTTTTAAAATAGGATACAGGGGGGAGGATTCTCCACTAGGGCACTTATACCACCCGCGCTTTATACTAGATATAATTTATAAAATAAGCACTGAAATATGCTTTTATTAGAAACATGCATTTATTAAAAAAAAATCATTAACAAATTGGCTAAAAATTAATAATTTTGTAAGTTTGATATAATTTTTAATAAAATAAAAATTATGTTTTTTTCGACCTTTAATTGTGGAATGAGGCCAAACTCTACATTCATTTATTTGGATATTGTCCTAACAAATAATCTATAGAGTTTTTGTTCACATTTTTATTAATTGACAACTTTCAGGAAGGCGTTGATAGTGCTTTCCCAGAAGCTCTTTCGGAGGGCATTATTTGATAACGAAGCGCTTCCAAAGCAAATAAAGAAGGAATGATTTTTGTTTGCGATGTCCCACTTGGTATGTCTTTTTTAAAGCGCTTTTTTCATGTGCTCTTAGAAGCAATAAATTCATGCCTTCTTAGGCACTAAGAAACGCTTTTTGTATGTTGACAACATTAGTGCTTCATGGTATGCATACTTTATTGCTTCATTGTAAGCATTATTCACTGCTTCAAAGAAGGCATTCTGGGTAGCACGACAGAATGCCTATCTTAATTGCTTTATAGTATGTAAGGCGGTGCTTACCAAATCCAGGTTATTTTTTGCTGGGAGGTTCCCAACATCAGGTTTTGAAACAAGTGACAATCCCATGCAAAACATCAAACATTCATATAACCTAGTTTTCCCACTAAATGAGAACTAATACATGAGCTCGAAGTTAAAGATTATCACCATTGATCAAAAATAAATTAAAAACATGTTCGTTATATGCAAGCTCTACCTTTGGTAGATATACAATACACGCTTTTTGTTTTTATTTTCCTTTCTATTTTTACACTTGTTTTGTTTTGTTTTGTTTAAAAACAATAAGTAAAGGGGGACCGTACTTTGCCTTTTTTACAAGTCTTTTGGTTTCAGTTTTTTAAAAGTTTAAGAATTTTTATCTAGATCAAACTGAGCAATACTTGAGTTGAGTGTTCGTGACGATTTTAACGAATCATCGAAAATACTGAAAGATGCTTTTAAAAAAGGCCATTTTAGAAATTCTTAGTCGTGAAAAGTTATAATCAATAATTTTTTAAAAAAAAGTAAAAGTTCTCATCTCATTGGTATAAAATAAAAGATGAGAACCTTTACTAATTTTTAAAAATGATTGATTATAAGCTTTCACGAATAAAAATTTAAAAAATTAGCATCCTAAAGCGAGTACAAGTATTTTTTTTTTTTGAAAAATCAAAACTTTAAAGTACTTTAAAAGAAATTATGAAGTGATGGCGAAAAACTAAAAACGCAGTTTAACTATGTGTGATCTCTATTTTGCCATACCTGTTGATTTTTCCATATCTGAGAACAAAATTTGAATGAATGAAATTTGTTGCAATGTGTAATCGAAAATTAAAAAAAACAATTTCAACAATTTCCAAAAATATAATGAAATTTTCTTTACAAAAAATACTTATTTATATTAACAGGCAACATTCAATGTTTTATTCTGTTAAGTTCAAAATAACACAACCTCCTACACCCTAAAACAAAAAAAAAAATAAAGCAAGACCCATGCCCTAAAAATGTTACAGTTTTTGTTAAGAGTTTTGTATATTTCGATTAATTTTTGTTTCGGGTTCATTGTCTATTGTTATTTAAACTTAATTTGTTGCTAAAAGGTAAATTGTGCATAAATTTAATATTGTATCTTTATAGACATAATGGATAACAATAATAATAACAACAAGGACAAGAACAAATACTTTTTAAATATTATCCTGTTTCCTTGTTAAGAAAAAATTATTAAATTTGTTGTAGCCTTTGTAAATGGAAAAATGCTTTTATATACTAAAAGATAAAAGCATAATTATGTATTGATGAAATAAAATGTTGTTGGTTTGTACTTTTGGCTATTATTCAATCCAATTAAATTGGATATTTTTGCTAAAGACACACAATATCAATATTAAGAATTTAAGTAAATTCATTTACATGTAAATTTTCTCTTCATACAAATATTCTTTACATTTAATTATATAAATTAAACGATTTATTTTAAAGTTTTTAATTGGACATTTTTTTATCAACAGTTTTCATGAAAAAAAAAAAATACTTCAATATTACATTGAAAACTTAACTCATCTTATTAAATTTTAAATATCTCTTTAGCTTTCCAAGAATTTGTCATTAACTGATTTATACAGCATGTAAACTATGTATTTCTAAAGGAAAAATTACTGCAAAAGTAAGCAGGGATAATAGTTTATTCCGGGAAAATAGCGATTTTAATTTTAGAAGAAAAAAATATATTTCTATTTGTATTCCCTCCACCATAAGTGATGAAGATATATATCAGTTTGTCATTGCTCATTTACTTCAAGAACGTCACAACTCAAAAAAACATGATTTTTGAGTTAATGACGCAGACTGATTCCTTATATCACGCCTCTTGAGAGAAATTATGTCGTTATTGTTTTCTTCAAGGTGGGAGCAAATTGAAAACTTTAAACTCGTTTTCTACAAAATCAAAATTTTTGAGCTATGACGTTATTGAAGTAAATGAGCGATATGACGAATTTCAAAAATGTTCGACACTTTGAGGTTAAAAAAATTTTGTATTGCATGAATTACCGTTTGTAAGCCGAAGTTTTTAAGTATCAAGCAAGGTTTTAAATTTAAAGCAAATTAAAAATAATAAAATTAAGAGTTTTGATTGGATTTAATTAAAGCTAGATTAATTATTAGATCTCATTCCATTTATTAAACTTAAAAGAATATCTTTGTCATACATTATAACTTAAAAATAAACCCGGGACCATATTAAAAACACTCATTTTTGCTGGTTTCAGACTTGGGCGACGTCAATAGCATTTCACAACTATTCACTAGCGAAATTTTTCTATATCATTAATAATTTCAGGCCTACGGTCACACTTGTGAGCTTAAGCGTCTCCTTGGAAAATTTTCAATTTTTTCAATACCAGACATGGGACATAATATCAATGATTGTGTATTTAATTACAGTCAAATTACTTTTTTACGTCTAATTACTTGTAATCGGGTGTAATCGGGTGTAATTGAGTAATTTCCCTGTTATTTAATACCCAGATGTTGTTACTAATCCCCATTCTTTTGTATTAAAAATTTTACAAATTTTCCAAGAAAGTGTTTAACTTCAGAAGTGTGAGTGTAGGTCTGAAATTATTGTGATATAAAAAAAAATTTACAAGTGAATGATTGTGAAATATAATTGACGTCGCCCAAGTCTGACTGGTTTAATGATATTTTGGGAAATCATATTAAATACTTTTAAATTCGCAAATTTAAAAATTTGATGATTTGGATGATTTTTGAGGTTATGAGAATTTGTTTGCTCCATAAAATTTAAAGTCCTCAAAATTTATTTGGGCCTTTTTGATTTTTGATACAGCGCAAAAGCAAAATGTGTTTGGAATAAATCTAAAGATTCACTCCATATACCTAAAAATGTTCTCAGCCATGCACAGAGCGGTGTGTCACAAATATTTTGGAAATAATCCAGCCTTCCGATCAGATTGCCCTTAAACTTCACACAGCCAACGAAAGTTCAAGCTTAAGTTTCAAAGCAGCGTCCACTATATCTATCAGGCGCTGATCAATTAAACTCTAAAGCAGACAACCTCTGGTATTTAAACATTTTGGGAGCTTTCCAATTTTATATTTATCAACCGATTTCCAAAATGAAACATTCCCGTAATCTACCTGTCATATAAAGTGCAAACTTTTGAAAATCAAAATATTGCAATTTTGCAATAACGCTATCCATTTTTTTGCCAACAAAATTGGCAACTCAAGTCCGATTGCTTTGGAATATGTATGTATTTATGAGTAAAGTGTAAGCAGTAGGAAAACTTATTAAGATTTATGTATAATTGACATTTATAGTATGTGGACGATTGTTTAAAATACAAAAAGAAGGCATTGATTTTTAAAGGATTTTAAAAATCTTATTTCTTTTTTTTTGGTAGTACAGTTATGATTAATACGTATTTTATTAGGATAAATACTTAAGTTAATGAATTAATGAATTATAATTTTAATTTTTATATTAAGTTTTATTAAAAATTTAATAATGCTTTCAGTTTTTGTATACAAAATAATGTGTGTACTTTATGTACACTACGGCGTATGATTGATTTTTTTAACAATATTAATATTCATCATACGTCATCCCACAACCTTTTTCATAATAAATGATGTACCAAAATTTGATTTATAATAACTAGGGCTCGGACCTAAATGCATTTATAATATTGTTTTATGTACATAAAAAAGTCTGCAAATATTTTACATTTTATTTGTTGCCTTACAAAATAAAACACCCTATAGTGCACTTATTTTTGTATTAAAATTTCATTATGTCCACATGCTTTAATACCAAAGTAAAAAAAATGCTTTATCTAAAAAAATATATTATTAACATTATTGCTGCAGAATGTGCAACTTTTTGCAAAACCTGTCTTTGTAATACATATTTTCTAATAGATTAGGGTCTAGTAGAATCTGAGTTTTGTTTTCTAATAGATTCTGAGTCTAAATCTGGCAAAAATTATGTTTCCTCAGTTGTAATTTTTGAAATATGGCGGTTTTTATATAGCATGAGTTCAATGATAGAGTAAGTGAGGGTAATGTGGAGTAGTCGGGTAATGTGGAACACTCCTTTACTTATGTAATTAAGGACTATTTCAGAAATGTTTGTTGGTAAAACCGTTACATATTCATATAAATTCTTGTTACGCTTACATTTTTCAGTTATTAACTATAGCGATATTAACACAAGTTATTTAACTAAACTAAAAAAAAAACTTCAATACAATATATTGTTGACGATTAACATAAAATGCCTCATTTTTAGGTCAAAAAGGTAGCAAAACTCTTTTTGCCATCAGATTAAAAGTTTCTTCAGGAACACATAAAGTATTTATATATTCGTGAAAGAATGCCACATATAGTGGCGTTTTATAAACTTTAATTTCGGGCGTAAGTTCAAGGCGCACATTACAAATTAACAAAATGAAATCTAAATTTAAATCGGACTCAAGGATTTCTCACAAAATTTCCTATAAGAAGTGTTGAACTTTTATCAAAAAGTTTTGATTTATTTAGAGCTTTACAAAATTTTCTTTTTGCATCAATATATTTCCGTGGAATGTCCTTTTATGCAAGATAGGAGTTTTGTACACAAATAAATTTTAATAAGCTAAATATTAGTGAAACCCCCAAAAAGTCAAAATTTTGTTGAACTGCATGGATATCTGTTGTCCTTTTTAAAACTAAAATTTAAATCTTGTGTACTAAAATTGAATTAAATTTTTCAAGGACACCGTTTTCAGTTAATTAGAAAAATACCACAAAAAAAAATAGATTTTTTTTTTCGGAAAAACGAGAATAATTAAAAATCAACCATTTTTTTTTTATTATAATCTGCAGATTCCTTATCGTCTTTAAAATTTAGCTCAGATTTGAGAAATTTGTTCATAAAAGAAATAAGGAATTGGATTTTAGTTTTCATATATTCATAATATTTGATGAATTTAACAAAAATATGTATTTTTATGTATAATTTATAACAAAAACCGCGAATAAAATAATAGCTATTAAATTTTTTTTGGAATTTGGTTTCTTATCGCTTTTTGGCACATAAATTTAGACTAGATTTGCAAAATTTTGTCAAGGTACATGGTTGTGGGTTTAACAATAATTAAATTCAAGGTCTACCCTATATTTGTAAAAATAAAATTGTATTATTTTGCATTTGAAATGTTTGCTTAAAAAATTATATTGTTTAATAATACCTTGAATATGCAATTTATACATTGGAAATACAAATATTTAACAATCCTATTAAACAAAAAAAAAAAAAACAATTGTTTTTATTTATATGTATGTATGTATGTATGTATGTGTGTAAAACATAACCAAATATCTAACACAAATCCAATTATTTTTTTTTTAAAACAGCTGATACTTTTTTTTCGTTTGTTGAAATAAAATTTTTTTATTTTTTTTACGTTTATATGTCAGTTTATATTTAACAATATTTTTGGAAAAACTCGTTTATCTTGTTTATGGCTATAACTCTTTGCCTTTGTATTGTTTAACACTAGAGTTACCAAAAAAATTAATAATTTTATTTAAAATCGAAATCGTTTCTTTTGACAAGATTTTTTTTTAAGTACCCAGCTAGAAGTGTTCATATATGTTCATATGTGCATCAAACCATATGTTGGCGCATATATTAATCCATATGTGACCATATCAGACAAGGATCCATGGGGAAGGAAAATGGGATAATTCCTGCCCCAGAATAAAATTTTTCAACAATATAAATGAGATTAGAAAATTAATCAAAAATACACTAAGTTCCCTTCCCAAAGCATTTTCTGGATCCGCGCCTGAGTGTATCGCTCATTTACTTCACTAACGTCATAACTCAAAAATTTTGATTTTGTAGAAAACGATTTTAAAGTTTTCAATTTACTCCCACCTTGAAGAAAAAATAACGACATAATTTCTCTCAAGAGGTGAGTATACAAGATATCAATACGAATTTGTTACACAATATAATAAGTGATACAACGAATAATTCTACATCATTAACTCAAAAATCATGTTTTTGAGTTGTGACGTTCTTGAAGTAAATGAGCGATATATTCGGATCCGTGAATTCAGGGTATTTTTTGTTAATTTTAACAAAGCATTTGATCTGTATTCACAATCAGCCTGGTAATAGGCCAAATAATATGTTAATTGTTCTTGTTCTTGTTTTTTTTTTTTTTTGATTAGACTAGGCCTTCCTCTATATATGGGTCGCTATATATTGGCCTTCATATAGGGTGTTTCCATATATGGGCAACTGACAGCGAAATTAGAAAATTTAATTCATATATGGAATAATATATTAACTCTTTATGCACATGTGAAAATTGATTCGTAAATGCACACATATGATCATAAATGGGCTTGTATATGATAATATATGAGCATATCTGGCCTTATATGTCCATATGTAGTTCAATATAAGATCATATGTCGTTCTATCTATGGCCATATATTTTCGGATCCGAAATTTGAGGGTATATGATCGTATGTGAGCCTAAATGAGCATATATGAATATATATGAACATATTTAAATGAACATATATGACCATATACCCTCAAATTTCGAATCCGAACAAATATGGTAATTTATTGAAAAATATATGAACATATATGGTCAGCTATACCCATATATGATCACAAACAATCTCTTATATGATCATATATGTTCATATACGATGCTATTTTCACCTAGTTATCATATATGGTGTCATACATTTCCATATATGACCCCTAACTTTTAATTTATTAGCCCATAAATTATTTCATATATGACAGATATGTTCATATATGCCCATATTTGCAACCAATATATGAACATATATGATAAATTTCAGGCAGGCCTAAAATACATAAAATATTAGAATGAGTTTATTTAAAAAAAAAAAATATTCTTGTTTTGTTCCGCCCATATTTGGAAAACGGAGATATTATAAAACAAAATATCTCTTATAATTTAATATTATCTTGCATATCAACTCCTTAAATATAGTGTTAAATTTAGCTACAATTGCCTTCATACATGACAAATAATCCGGAAAAGTGTTTGTCATAAATATGTAAATATTTAGACAATAGATAAATTGTCTAAACAAAAAAGGTGACCGAAATAATGGAAGGGTGTTATTCATTTTAAAATAATGTTTTTAAATTTTACCAGATTAAAATATATAAATGTTGACAAAGCATTTAAATTGAGGACATTACTTGTTTTGAAAATGTTGAAGTTTAAATGTATTTTGCATATTTTTGCTGGAATAAAAGGGTGTAAATTTATGTGGGGACAAAAATGAAAGTACTACAATGTTATTTCATTTAAAAAGTAAATAAAATTATGAAATTAATACACACAACAAAATATACATATACAATTTTATATTTAGGGAATATTCAATATTCAAATTTATATATTTATATAAACTTTTTTTCAAAATGTTTCTATAAAATAGTCTTTAGAGATTTTTTTTTTCTTTATGAAATTTGTTGGGTGTTATTAATAAAAAAAGAAATCCCCCCATTCATTTCGCCAAATTTTGGATGTGTCTGCTATAATTAAACCCGTATTCTTTTAGTAGATAAATTTTAAGTCTATTGGGATAACACATAGATGTCTCAAATTTACAAATTTCAAAGTAATTTGCATATACAATTAAAGCACTCAGGCAAAAAAAAATTGTAAGACCCATATAGTTTCATTCAGAGCTGCCACCTACTCAAAATATTAGATATACAAGAGAAATCAGCTCCTCGGGAATTCGCGTTATACAAAAACTAGCAGAAATATCGTTAAAGCTAGAACACCGCCATACTAAAGGTAATTGACGAACATGCAGTTGGTGACTAAATTTTTAACTCCCATATATCACACCCCATACAAAGCCCCCCACATATATTTTTTAACTGTCACGCTAAAAAAAATATGTATATTATCAATGCCAAAACTACACAGCGAAAATTTTCTTGGACGGCTTTTAATAGAAACTGTAACTAAACTAATGAAGTTTTCTTCACAAAGTAAATAAACACTATGAAATATCTTCATTATTTCTATAAAACTATTATTCATTAGACGTATGAAATTTTTTAATAAATAAAATTTAAATTTCCATGTAATTTTATGAAAAACTCTATTAATGTGAGATTTTATTTGTTCGGTTTTTAGATCATGACAAATTTTTCTCTAAATTAACAGAAAAATTATAATTTTTATATGATAATTTACTTTGACTATTAGAAAAAAACACAGAAAAGTTATTAGACACTAGCATGAATGAATGTATTTGGTGTCCCCACTACGGTCTTCATCAACATTCTTCGTGCCATTTTAGTGTTAATCGTAAATATCATCTATTTAACTCACACGTTGAAGAAATTGGGTAACTTTAAATCCCACATTACTCTGTGTGTTTGAGTTAGAATGAAATTTACCACGAACGATTTCTATTTATAGTGTGTTTGTTTTTTCTCTAGTCATTATCATAGTTGCCAGTTTAACTTTCAGTTAAAACTTTAAATGGCAGTTCTTTTCTCTAATGTCATCATATACTATCCTTCTACATTAGCAAAGCATATCAACAAACATTAAAGATTTTTTCATTAATACATATGACGAGCATATACCATTAAACGATTTTTGCACTGTACCTGGTGAGTGGTTTAATAGTGAATTTTATCGTTGATCTATAAATTTATGTGTGAGAATTTTATTTGTTCGGTTTTAGATCATGACAAATTTTTCTCTAAATTAACAGAAAAATTATAATTTTTATATGATAATTTACTTTGACTATTAGAAAAAAACACAGAAAAAGTTATTAGACACTAGCATGAATGGAATGCATTTTCTGACCCACTACGGTCTTCATTAATTTAATGAAAAGTTTCAATGGCAGAATTCCAGCCACAATTCATAGATCTAATACCTATATGTAAATAATATTGTAGTGTTAATTTCTTCGCGATGTCCAAATTGTAAAATACATACTTTATTTTACCACGCTACCAATTTAAAAAAGAACGTGTTTAAACAGAAAAAAAACGACAATTTTTATCTCTGCTCCACGACATTGAGTAGGCCATATCATTGATATATTGGAAATTGTACAGGAAATCAATTATAGGACACTGCAAATGTAGTTGAACACAAATGAAATTTCACCTGAAGAAAGGATAACTTACATTTCAGTGAATTCAACTGACAATGCCATTTATTTTATACTGTTCAAATAGTTAACCACAAGTACAGTACAAATGAACCAAATATGTAGCAAAAAAAAAAAACAAGCATTTATTTGTTTATTTCTTTAAACCAAATAAAAATACTGTATAAAAGTTATGTAAAATCATAATACAGTAATTTGATGTGGTTCGTTTTTTTTAAATAACCTACAATTGTAGTCAAAAATGAAATTTCTTCTACAAATGACTGTTTTTCATATTTATAAATAAATATATTGTATTTTAACTCACACAACTACAAATATTTATAAATAAATACATTGTATTTTACCTCAAACAACTACAAATATTTACAGCACAAGTTCCCTGAGTGTATATAATTTTTTTAATATAAATAAAAAAAAAACTTCAGTTTTGTATGTGATTTTCTTAATTTCATTTGTCTTTCTCAATTTAAATAATAAAGTTCTGTTTTTGTTTGGTTTTTTTTCAATTTAAAATATAATATTTCAATATAAATTTCTGAATATCAGTAAAACAATACAAATTTCGTTTTTTATTTTCTGAGTTTTATATGGAAATCTAAATTTGATTACAGCTCAGTGTCATATTAAAAATCTCAATTTCATTTGTTCTTTTCACAATATTAAATGGAAAGTCTTAACTTCATATTAAATGAAAAATCTTATTTCATTTGTTTTTTCTTAATTTCATATGGAAAATCTCTATGTCGATTGTTCTTTTTTTAATATAATATGTAAAGCTCTCAATTTCAATTGGAAATGACTTAGGCACTCAAATAAATAATTTTTTTTAATAAAACTCAAAATTTCATCACACAGTAAACACACTTTTGCCAGTTGAATCTAAAATCTTGATTACATTAAACTCATACGCGGCTCCAGCAATTAATATACAATTAAATTTCATACGCCATGATGTACAATTGCATGTGTTTGTTGTTTTTGTACACAGAGGCGTATGAAATTTCCCCTTATATTAATTGCTGTAACCGCACATGCAATTTAGCATACAAAAAAAAAACACTTAGCCATGGACAGAAAACCCTTAAATTATAAATCCAATATTACTAACTAAATATAGGATTTGGATTTACACCAAATTTGGATTTACACCTATTACTCCGTCTGCGATACTGGACAGAAAACACTTAAATAATGAATTCAATATTATTAACTTTAGACATAATTTGGATTTACTCCAAAGTTTATTACCATATTACCCCGTCTGCGAGACTTACGATTTTCATGTTTATGTTATGGGCAGGGTTAAGAAAAATATACAGTAGTGGTCAAAACATTTGGAACTGAGATCGCATTTGTTGTTTTCATTGATTTATTTTCTTCTAATCACACTTAGTTACTAAAATTTATTTTTTACGTATTCTACATACATTGTTTTATGTTAAACAAATAAAAAAATTGATTCCGGTAAATTAAAACAACAAAAAAATTAACAATAATAGATGTATTCAAAATGCAGGTGTTCAAAACATATGCAACTCTCATTATTCTTACTCTCAACGAAGCAATTTATAGTAACAAATGCTAGGATATAACGGTAATCGCATTCCTTTTTAATATGAAATTCAGGCCGTTACATTTTTAAAACAAATTTATTATAATTATTGTTCTTTAATAGTTGTAAAAAGATGTTGGAAGCATAAACATCGTAAGAATATTTTTTGTAAAAAATGGCAGGAATAATTACAATTCTGATTTTAAATCAAAAGTTTTAAATGATTTTCAAAATGGACTTTTCCAAAAAGAAAATTCTATAAAGTACTCCGGTCCAAAATCAACGATTTGCCGCACAACTCATGAAGGTGGAAGACCCCGTATTACAACTGTAAGAGAAGATCCAAAAATCAAGATTTTTTTAACGAAATATCCCAAAGCAGTTCCCAGAGAAGCTAAAACTGAACTTTCAATAGATGCCAGTCTTTCCACCATTAAAGAAGAGCCCGAGAATATGGTCTTAGAAGTTATAGATATATGGGAGCGCTGGTCTCCCATATTTTATTTATTTTATTAATAACATTTGTATTTTAAATTTTTATAAAATATATTTTTTTATTTCTTATTAAATTAATTACAAAATTAAACTGAAAATATTTAACAAACAAGTCTATGAAGCAAAGTTTAAATTCAAATTGTTTGAGTAGATAGTTGTGGGTATGTTGCCACATTACCCCCCTTTTTAAGAAATGTTGAACATTAACTGTTAGATCTTCAATATTCGATCTTAAATATTATGATGAGAATGTTTCCTTGATTGAATGTTTCCTTGATTGAATGTTAATTTTTAGTTTAATAAAAATTCGAGATAAATTCTTTCGAAATTTTAACTGTTTGGTAAACTAAATTTATTAATGATAAGTGAACCAAATGCGAGCCGTAGAGTCCGTTGTGTTTATTTGAAGTCCAAACTACTTTAGATTATATAATCTTGCGGTAGCCCAAATTTTATTATTAGATTTATTGTTGAAATCTAGTAAATGTTCTTTTGGAGACTTTTGAAAATAAAGCAGGGAAGAAAGGCAGTACTTGGTTTGGATTTTTGGTTATTTTGAGATTGGTATAAGATGTCACGAACACAAGAAGTTCTGTATACAAGTTTGGTTTTCTTGAAGAGCTTCTATTGTATTCCATGATACGTAGGAAACCTAATTGGCGAGATATTTTGATTACGTAGTACTGGAACAATTTTCGATTGTGACATGGTTTCCACTAAATTCTTCGTACGGGGTCACCACTTATGGGAACGTGATAAGTCTCCCACTTTTTATTTATTTTATATTAAACAATTTTATTTAAAAATATATTAAATATCAAATAACTTTTTTTCTAATTTTTTCTAATTGTTTTTTTCTGTTAATTAAAGTAAATTATCACAAATAAAATTATAATTTTTTCGGTTAATATGGAAAAAATATCATGATCTTTAACCGAACTAACCAACAACTCACATACATTTTATATAGATCAACAATAAAATTCACTATATATTTTTATATAAATATATTTTTTGTTTCTTATTAAAATTAATTACAAAATTAAACTGAAAATATTGACAAACAAGTCTATGAAGCAAAGTTTAAATTCAAATTGTTTTGAGTAGATAGTTGTGGGAATATTGCCACAGATATACAAAACAACCGTTTGTGTCGGAAAAAAACCGAAAAGCTCGGGTTGATTTTGCACGCACCCATTTAACTGTACGTAACAGCAATGGAAAATGTATTGTGGTCAGATGAGCCTAAATTCAATCTCCGGGGATCAGATTGGAAGAGCCAATGTTTGAAGAACCACGAGGCGAAAAGTTTAATTACAGATACACAACCGCCACAGTGAAGCACGGAGGTGGAAAACATTATGGTGTTGGGGGTGTTTTTCAGGAAATGGGATTGGCCCAATTCACCGCATTACTAGCACCAGGCACGTAGCTAGGGGGGGGGGCTTGGGGGCTAGAGCCCCCCCCCCCGTAATGATTTGACAAATTTAAAAACTTAATACAATATCGTTAGAAAGTAACAATGTTATTGATAAATTTAATATGAAATAATTATTTTTGACTTGGATCAAATAGGAAATAGTTTTATATGATTCGAATCTTAAATTTCGTTAGAAAACATCGCCCGCAAATGGGCGGCTATCATTGTTAGAGTTGATTTTCGACAAAAAGCAATAAATAAAATCTTTTCATAGAGATTTCGAAGTGTTTGACTTAAAATATAATCAAAAAATTGTTTGACACAATGCAAAAAACAGAAAAAACTAGAATTGAGTTTTAATTAAAATATGTTGATTTAGCAAAAGTTTAACTAAATTCGGTCGTGTTGAGCAATTGTAGTAACAACTAAAATAATTTGTATCTATTTAATTAATATTATTTTCAATTACATATAGTTTTATTCACATCTATTAAAAATTTAATTAAATATTGTTTACTATTTGGGAAAAATTAGACCATTTGAAAAATCGCAAAATTTAAAAAAAAAAAAATGCCAAAACAATCCTCAAAATTGCAGAATTAAAAAACTCCCAAATAAACGCCAAATTCAAAAAAAATTTTAAAAAAATGACCAAAATTAAAGAAACGCGAATTTTCAACTTTAAACGATTTTTTAATTTGGCGACTTTTTAAAATTTTTGCATTTGTTTCAATGTTGTTCAACGTTACAAAAACTGAGAATTTTTTTATACCAAATTCATTTTCAATTAAACAGTTAATTGAAAGTAAGTTTGAAATCGAACAAAAGTTTAATTGAATTTTTTTTTTGACAATGATTTTTTCTGTGTATTTTGACATAATCTTTTAAAATGGAGCTACCACTAAGACTCAAAATTAAGTTTACTTGTGCCGTTAAAAGTCGTTACTTTACTTACAGTGCAATCTTTTTGGTAAATTTGGTTTGCTACGCACTCATTGAGTAACATAGTTTTCAGTATTTTTTTACGATATATATTTCGATATCTCATATTTTTTAATTTTTTGAAACAAATTTAAGCCTCAACTTTGATCGATATGCATAACATGTTAACGTGGTCCAATGGGACTCAAATTTTCTCAATTTCTTTTTAGACTAAATGTAAACAAATTTCTATCGGCGCTCAAGCAGCTAAACCAGTAATAACGATGTAGTTTTTTTTTAGACATTTTAAAGGTTTTTATTTAAAAAATTGATTAAAGACATTGAAAAGCGTTTGAAATTGTCCAAAATATAAATCAAAGTGAATTGGAAATACGAAATAAATAAGACCTAGGCGATGGAAATAGACCTAGGCGATGTCAGGTATATTTTTAATTTTCCAATTTTATATTTTTTCTTATTATTTCTTTCAGACTACACGCTTGCTTGTAAAATTTACGATTTTTTTAATACAATACATGAAGTCGGATATATGAAAAAGGAAAAAAATAGTGAATAATTTGTTAAAATAATTTAAATAAGTGGCAGCCGGGGTCCACGACATAGTGTCAAAATGGTTTTCAAAATGTGTGTTTTCTCGAGGATTTGAACGCTGTTTTTAAATAATTCTAAATTTCCTAAACTTTAAACATATTTTCATACAAAAAATGTGTTAATTTTCACCACCAATTTTAAAAATAGATACGTTTTCATATATTTTTGCTGCTTATCACCTATCCGAATTTAATTTCAAAGGAAACCCATCGGAAAAGCTTCCTTATAAGTGGCAGGCAATTATATAGGGTATTTGCTTTTAATTTGTTTTTTGGACGGTTATAATTCTTTAATTTCCCGAGTTAAAACGTTTGCATAAAATAATACATTATTTTATATGCACTTATAAGCTTGTGTCTGCCAGTGCATTTAACCGGACATAATTATATAAATTCATATATAAAATTATTTCGTAGAAAAAATTTAATATGATGTAATATAGTTGCGTATAATTGTATTGCATTTAGAATACGCTAAAACTAATCCAATTAATAATTACGTTATATTTATATACCTAGACATTGCCAAAATAATATATATTTTGATATTATATCGTATTTAAAAAAACACAATTTATTTTAGATTAAAAATTGTATTACCCCATGCAGAGTCACACTAGAAAATTTGTCAATTATATTTGGATGTAAATGTGTATTACATCAATACAATACAATTAATTGCATCATTTTGTGTATAATTTTATACACAAAATTTACCCCAATTTTGTCTTTTGAATTGATTTCTTTCTGGTTCTTAACCCTAAAAGAAGAATTTGTTTCATTGTAACATTATGAGTTCTAATTTAGTCTAAGATTTTTTTCAATCTAAAACTCTAAATTTAGTTTCACGTTTTTTCCGTCTTTGTTATTCAATGGTGTAAGTTAATAAATACCACAAAATCTTCATTTATATTTTTTATTTTTGAATATAATAAAATTTCAAAATGCTATGGAATTGTTACAAATTATAAAGTTGTAAACCTTTTGCAAGTGGCTAAAGTCTAAAAGGATTAATAGATTTTTGGATTTTCATGAAGTTTTAAATCAAAACGGACACAACTAAGCTTATTTTGTATATTTCATTATCAGTTCACATAAAATTTATACCGCTGTATAAAATCGTAATAAATTGTATCGCGTCATTATTCGGATGTTATTTAATCTGATATTATCAAATTAAACTAAACTAAACGCAAATATAATTATTATGCCCATTTCTCGGATAAAACTTTATTAAGACTCATATTAAATTTCGTATGATTATATAAAGCATCATATTATTTTAATCGGTTATTAGAAGTTGAAATTTTTACTTTTTTTACATTTATCAAGTTTAGCTACCCTAGACGTATATTAACACATAAAAATATAAAGTAACGCAATTTTACTTTTCGTGGTTTCAAAAAGTTTTCCGCATAATCTTTTTTTATTTAATTAAACTAAAAATTAATATTTAGCTAAAAATTAAGGAAATGCACTTTTATGCGGGAGGTTTTTGTTTCAAAATGAAATCAGAAAGCTATTTCTATTATTAATACATGATTGCCATTACGTGTAGGTAAAAATTAGCAAAAATTAGCAAACAAAAGAAAAAGCTGTTACTTAGTGTGCAAAAAAAAAATATATAATCAAAAAAAAAAAA
>CM037854.1:214922542-214960820 GCA_021234595.1 Delia radicum
TAACTGATTTTGTAAGTTGTTACCATTAATATACACTTTTCAATTCGGTTGGCACTTTTTTCTCTGTGTGTGTCTTATATATATATATATAATGTCCTATGGTTCCTTAAGAGGAACAAGGGCCACAGAAGGTAGTCATCGTGGGGAGCCGTTGATTGTAATCGATATTAGTTGTGGTTTCAGTAATAATTGTTGTTTAGGACAAAGCGACTGATTGGGCCACCTTGTCCGATCCTAGTGTTGGGGCTGCCAACAACCTCTAGGCAGGATAGCCGAAAAAAGCGGCATGAAAACAGTTGAGTTTCAGCGACAGTTGTCACCCTAATTACCTGAGACGGTGTTAGCTTGCCCATCAGGTTACTCAGCTGCGCCATCTCCCGCTAGCTGCGGCCAGACGGGCGCCTGAACCGCACTTAGCAATATTAATTAAATTCAAAAGATTATTTGTAATGTTTAGTATATTCTCTGCATATGTTTCGCACAACTAACTCAAAATTATAATTATTTACATTGAAAAAGACACCAAAAAAACATGTTTCTCTTAATCCCAGTTTGCAATCAAAAATTTAAGAGAATATTTAACAAGGCTAGAGCAGCTTGAATCCTCTTTAGTATATATGCTCGTGTAATTTTCACAAAATCGCTTAAGTCGAAATTTGGAAGCTATTTGTATAAAATTTCTTAAACTTTTGTACTAAACGGAATTTTATAAAGAAAACTTTACCATCAAGTGTGTCTGCTTAATATGGTCAACAGTAATTACCAAAAATAATTTCGCCAATATTTCAATATTTCCAGATAAAAGTTTTTTGTCGAAAAAGTAATTTTAAATAATTATTATAATTTTCGAATTAATAAATTTTGAATAGGGTTAGACGTATAAATGCGTCTTAGTGAGGACATCAATAATAAACAATAGACATAATTTAAGCTTAAGACACAGATATATAAAATAATATTGAAAGTAATTTTTTATGAACATATACAATCAAATTAAGCAAACTAAGTAAAAATATGCATTGAAAGCAAAAGAAATCAAAATATGCAACAAAAATATATGAATTTAAAGCGAAATATGCAAAAATATGCATTTATAGCTTACTATCCAAAAATATGTCATTTTAGCGCAAATTCTTAGATTCACAAGATATTTTGTTTACCCTGTTCTCAGACTTAAGAAAAAACATGTATTTACATGAACTTCCCGTCCCTGGTAATGATATTAAATATCACTCATACGCATAGTGGGATGTTTTGAAAAGAATTTATGTATTTCACATTTTGAACAAAAAAGAATGTTAATAACAAGTATACACATACATTTAATTTTGGTATTAAGCACATAATTAGACTTTCTAAAAAAAAAGTTTTTTAATTGTTTCATAACAACCCTGTATGTTTCCATAAAGGAAAATAAACTTATTTGGTATTTAAAAACACACACAATTTACATATATTTTGAAAAGTATGTTAATGTATGCATATGAAGTATTTTTCAGCACTCATCATCAGGCCAGGAGTATGTATTTAAGTCTGTTGTTTTCATTTTTGCCGAAACATATAAAAACAAATTAAAAATAACAAATATATCCCAGGAGACATAAATTGTAAAATAACAACATAAAAGGGTGGGAAGGACTTTGTGTTGTTTCATATTAATACAATTTCAAATTAATTGTGCATTTAAATTTGTTGTTAACTTTTGTATAATAAAAAAGTCAAAATAATTTTGTCAACATAATAACACTACTCAACAATTTTCAAACTTTTTGCAGAACCTGTTTTTAAAACTCATCTTTTTAATTAGAACTACAGGTAAGGAAAAAAGTATATGGTACGAGGTTACAAAAAAACGCAATGATTTAGTTAATAAGCTTTTTTTAAAAATTATTTATTTCTTAATAATATTTGACAACCACACAATTTCCATGGCTATTCATCCTTTTGTTGCAAGGATATAAGAAAAAACTGTGAATAGTTTTTATATCTTCATATGAAATAAGCATATGGTACAAAACTACAAATTGCTTAAAATTTTTTATATGTTATTTTTTTCTAATAAGTTTAAACTTATTAAAAGTTTTATTTAACAATTATTTGTAAGTTTTTAACACATAACTAGAGATACCCATGCATCGAGTAAATACCGGGTAAATAAAAGATAAATACCTTTTTTGGGAATTTATTTGGGTATTTATAAAAATTATTTGAAATGCAACATCTAGCAAGCTCTAGTTGCCAATCAGCTGAAACTTCATTTGAAATGAGTAATTCGATTTATTGTTTTCAATAGCGCTTGTGTTGTTAAATATCAAAAGCGGATAATCCCGGAAAAGTATGTTTTATAGCACATAACTGGAATCTCGACAATAAAGACATACGACAAAAGGATACTTCCCCAAAAATTGTACCGGCTGAGGATGAAATCAATTTTGCTAATTCATTTGAGCAAGCACCTACCACTTCCGCTGGTATCGCCCATTCTACACCTCATTGTTCGTTTAATTATTTTCGGAGTGAAAGTGACAATGAAACATTCAGCGACAATGACAGTGATTTTGATTGGATAATGTAATGTTGCAGAAATAAATATGTATATATAATATAGTTATTGACTTAAGTTCTTATTTTCCAACTGTTTTGTAATCATTTTTATTTTTATTTGTTCGCCAAATTTTCTACAACATAGTTTATACCCACCTTTTTGGTAAATACCCGGGTATTTACCAATTTTTACCCAATTTATCTATTTTAACCGGGTATTTACCATTTGTGTATTTACCCTTTGCCCATCTCTACACATTTTAGAACAAATTTTCAAATATTGTATAATATACAATATTTGAAAATTTACAATGTATTCAATGTACAATGTATATGGCTAAATAGACTTTTTTTATTTTGTATAACAGTTTCATTGGAAGATATATTTTTGCTAAGGGTATAGACTATATATAAATGTCGGTTGAGACACACATAGATCTGGGTAAAAATAGTTGAAAATGCTTCAAATTAAAATATATTAAACATTGCAATACAAAAATTCTATAAATTTCTATTAATTGCCATAAGTTATTTGAATTTTTAAGTTAGTTTAAACTTTTATGCCATTTTATACCATATAATTATTTCATATAGAATGTTTTTTTCCCTCCATTGAGCACAAAAACTGTGGACTGTTAAAAATAATTCAAACTAATTAAGGTTTACTATAGAAACTATTTTATATAAAAGGTCCCAGTTCTTTATAATTGGATACAAAATATTCGAAATAATCCTTTGGACCATATATGTATTTCCATACCTGTATGTACTCATAATCCAAATCTGAGAAAAAAAAAAGTATTTCTCATTTTAAACATTGTGGTTTTATATAAACAACTCACCATTATTTTCATTTATATTCCTCATTTTCCTATATTTAACCGTAAAATAAAGGATGTTTTTTTTAAATATAAATCTACGCAAAAGTATTTTTAATTTGAGTAAAATCAGGTCGGCGTTTGTAACAGGATATCGCACCAGTATGGCAAGGATATTGAAAATTACAATATTTAGTTAATTCCTTATAAATTGAATGCATGTTAAAAATTAGACTATTCCAAAAGAAATATTTTCCAAAAAGAACTTTAAGTGTTAACTACATTTCCGCAAGCTTCATATACCTCTTCATATAAAAATATATTACTAACATTACTACTGAAGAATTTGTAGCTTTTTTGCAGAACCTGTCTTTGTAATATATATTTTGTAATTTAGTTAGGTACTCTGAGCCTAAATGTGGCAATTTTTTTTTTTTGAAAATCGCGCTTTTTATATTTACGTGACATACTCAATTTTTTTTCATATAAAAAGGTCCTTCTTTTGTACACACAGGGAAATAATCAGTTGGATTTTGAGTATAACTACTTAAAATCGTTAGGTTGAAATAAAATGCTATCATTATTATAAAATTATTGTAATCGGAATAAGCACAACTTCTATGTAATTAAAATATTATATTTAGTTCTAAAAGTTGGTGCGACATATAAAGGTCTTTGTATTTATGACCAAAACTTTTAAAAAAATATTTTTCAAAATTTTGTTTCTGTGACCACAACCACATTCAAATTATACTATTAAAAGCAGTAACTAGTAATTGGTGATAATAATTACCAAATTGTATTCAGAATATAATTTCTTTCGTAAAAATATTTATTTACTTGACTTCATCAAATGATGGTTTATTTGCTAAACAGTAATATTTCGTTTTGAAAAGCTTGTCAAAACAAAATTAATTTGAAAAATTAAAAAAAATATTAACGAAATAGAAATAAAAAGCAAATTATTATGGAAGTAAAAAATGAAATAAATTTAAAATGTTCAAAATCTAAGTGTGTTCTTGAATGTCATCGATACTTTTTTATTTTATATTTGTTTTTTTGGCTTGCAGTACGTGGCGAAGAACATCATCAATTTGAACAGAGACTTTTTGCAAAATAAATGTGAACGGAATGAAAATAGAAATTTATTAATAATGAAACCTCGGCAAGAAGATTACGATGTTTAGAAAATTCAAATATTTTAGACTATTCAACCTCTTTAAAATCTGGAAATAAATGTAATAAGAATCATTAAAAAACTCAATAGGAATCTTACTAGGAACAACTTTTGAGATATTACTAACATTTGTAACCTTGTTGCCGGCAACAAAATGATACCACAAGGAGTAGAAGATTTTTTAATTTTTTGTGGTATTTTCAAATGGTTTTGGAAAGGTATTCTATATTCTTAGGACTTTTCCTATTCAGCTTAGCTTTTTCGATTAGAAATGCCTCATACTTTCAGAAAACGTTTTCGTGTAGAAAAATATAAAAATTCAAGCACTTTTTCCTCTCAAAAAGCCCTTAAATTCTAAATAATTTTCCTTAAAGAAAGTTTTAAAATTTCAAAGACTTTTCTATAAAAAATCTCCTAAGAAATTTTTCTAAAAAAAAGAGTCTTTTGAGTAAAAAATCGACAGATTAACTTTCAGAGTTCTAAGTGGTTTTCAGACATTTAAATAAATGTTTCCTATTGAAAACTCATATATCCTGAAGAGTTTTCCTATTGAGATCACTTAGATTCGCAGGCCTTTTTCCTCCGAACCAAAACCTCCGATTGTAAGTACTTTTTCCTGTAAAAAATATATTGTTCTTATATCCAAAGACGGCAAACTTTTTTTTTGTATAATGACCCAAAGATTTTGATTATTGTGTCATACAAAATACCCTTAAACTGTGAGTACCTTTTTTGAGAAGAAAAACTATCTGATCATATGTAATTTTCTTGTAGAAGAGCTGATTTGGTTGATTTTTTCTATACAATTGTTTATAGAAACAAAACCTATTAGTTTTCAAAAGTGAAAGGGTCTTTATAGAAAAATATAACCCAAATCTTATTATTAATCTACAACAAAAATATAAACAGTAACTAATGATTTATTTCAAAATCTTATAATTTAATGCATACAATCGCACACCCAGTTCAAAAGTGACTCAACTCAAAATTTTAATTTTCGGTTTTATATGCTAAACTATGCACAATACACTTGTTTATTTGTAAAAAAAAATATCAGCGTATTTTGTTGTTTGTTAACTGTTGTAAAAAAACAGTTATGTCTTTCTTTATGTTTCAATTGGTATAAATTTGCAAATATTTTTTTTCGCTTTCTGAAAAATGAAAAATTTTGAGTTGAGTCTCTTTTGTACTACGTGTGCGATATGTATCTATTGATGTTTTTTTAATAACGATTTTCTTTGTAATGATTATTTAAAATTATAAAATATTTTAAAGTTTATATAAAAAATTTTTTTTTTGGTTTAAAAAGTTAAGTTACAATTTAAATAAATTCGATAGCTGCCGCATACATTTTTTTTTTGTTAATTCGGTTGGAATAATTAAGTACGGTCAATAGTTTATCACCAAATATTAATGGTGCTAACTATGTCTATAACAATATTATGTTGGTACACTTTACTATCAAAATTCGGTTGGCAAAAAATTCGGTTGGAGCAAGGAATATGTTTTCTGTGTGTAAGTATTTCAGGATATTGATCTTTTCCAAGGATGTTGAAATTTGAAAAGATTTAAAAATGAGTGCAGTTTAATGTTTAGTTAACTCATAGTGACTAAATTTTAAAAACTTTAGTATACATAAAATATTTAAGGATATTATTAAACAAAATTCAACATGATTATACTCAAATGAAACATAATTTTGAGTAAATTTATATTCTTAAAAAAAATTACGATTTTGCTGCCAAATTTAACAAATAAAGCCAAATATAGAAAAAGTATTTAACAGGTACAGTTTCAGAGTATCTAGGTCTATTAAAAAAATCTGTATTTTAAAGATAGGTACTTCAAAAAAGTTGAAATTTGTTAAATAGTGTAATTTTTATATTTTGACAATAAACAAATAAAAGAATATATAAAAGGAATTTATTTGATGTACAAATGTATTTGATTGTATTAAATTTATTTTAAATTAAGCCACATGAGGTTAAAGTAAATATTTTTTTATCTAACATTAAGATCAACTTAATTGTGTTAAACCCAAAAACAACTTACTTGTTAAAAAAAAAAGGGAAAATGGAAAACTTTAACCATATTAAAACCATAGATGTTTTCTCCTATATTTTAAAATGCCATTTAATTTTTACTAAAAAATTAAACAAAACTAAATAGATAGATTATGAAAACCGAATTAATAAACAAGCACTTACTTGTATGTACAAAAAGACTGGAGATTAATATAATGTTAAGTATTAACAAGTACACAGTCAAAAAACTGCAAATAATATGAATTAAAGATTTATTTTTGAAAACATTGATACGTGCAGAATTTCGGCCAAAAAATGACAATTTTAGAAAAAATTTATTTTTATTTTATTTAATTGATTTTTTTTAATATACTCAAAGTTATTCAGACATTGAATTATACCTTCATCGGGCATTACTAACTCTCTTTAGCCTGGAGCAAAATTTCACAGGCAAATTTGATAAAAATCCAAAAAATGTGTCTTTTTAAATTAGTTTCAAAGATTTTTTTTTAACTGGCTAATTTTGAGATGTTGATTGCTATTTTTATTATATAAAAGCTTTATCTAAAAAATATTAACTGAACAAATTCTAACCCGTTATTGTGTGTGCACGTTAGCAGTTGGAATGGCAACCCTGCCAAATAAATAGCTTAAGATTTAAAGCTGTGGACTAAACTCGTAAGAAAAGACGAAAATAACTCATGTTGTTTGGGTAATCAATTAATACCACCGATTTTCTGTGGTTGGTTGATATACACACAGAGAAATAAAGTGCCAACCGCATTGAAAAATGCATTTTAATGTAACAACTTATAAATTCAGTTAGTGCAAAGATATTTTCATTAGATTCTGAATATTTTGGGTGCTGTACTAAAATTCAGTTGAATTAACCAACTTGTTCTTAAAACTAATCGTAAGGTTGTACCAACCGACTGAAATCGGATTAAACGAAATTTGTGTCGGTAGTAATCAAATTTCAGTTGGCAAATAGATACATTTTTCTCTGGTGTGTACATATACATTTCCAAACTATGAGCTTCTTGTGGGTGGTGGATTAGAATAAGGCTGAATATGACTCTGTTGCTTAGGTCGATAATTCGGCACTCCCTGTAGGCGCTGAACCCCTCAAGAATTTTGGTCATCTTCTCTTACATTTATTAACAAGTAGTGTTTTCTTTTTGTAGTATTAACATTTAATTACCTTTACGTTTATTTAAAAAAATATTTAACCTTTAGTGGCTTCGGGGTCAAAAAAATACCCATTAAACGAAATTTATGTAATGGGTCCACAAGAGGTAAAGCATTTAAATTGATTTACAAAAAAAAATTCGACTGCATACAAATATTTATTTTATGCAATTCTTTTTTAAGAGAAGCAACACTCAAGAAGCAATTAATTAATTAATGTGTTGCTTTCTTTTGGAAAGGGGATAGTAGAGAGGTTAAAGGTGGGGAAAGATGGGGAAAGACGATGGCTTCAAAAATGGCAACACTGTAATTGCGCGAGATGATAACTCTTAGAACAGTTGTTGCTCGCCACCTGATGGAGAGTTGGCAAATTTATTGAAGCCTTCTGTTTCATAGCCCTGATTCATTATTTTACTTCGGTGGGGTTAAGTGCTATGGGAACACCGAAGGCGGGCGCTGTGATACATATGAGGGATAGAAAAACTCATACACTTAGAAAACTATATAGGTAAACCCACTGCAAATGTAGTTGAAACAAATGAAATTTGACTTAAAGAAAGGACGACTTACATTGTATATAGTGAAATATACATATTTCTATGAGTGAAATATAGATATATAACTCGTAACTGTTTTGGTTACATTGCTATTGAAGTTTTAGTTTTTAAAACTCAGATGTATACCACTTTTAGGAAGAGATTTAAAATGAACATGGCTTAGATTCAAATTGAAAAAATTCCTTTTAAAAAAGTCTGTCATTGTTTATTTATTCATTTAAATCTTAAATATTTCTCTCAGTGTTAATATATTTTCTGCATGTGTATGTGTATAATGTGTTGATAATATCAAACCCTTAGCATATTTTGTATAAATACAAAACTACTAATACTTCTAAGAGTCCTTAATACATTAACAACCATGACTATGAAGTACATGTAAGTGTGTGGTGTGAATCTATACATATGGGTAAATGTGTAAGGCTGTGAGAATTTTCTCTATATTCTATAGATTTTTTTCATTTGTAGTGTTTGTGGTACTTTAAATATATATATTTTTTTTTGCAATATTATTTTCTATATTTGTTGGTTTCAAATTGTAGTTTCCTTGTGGTTATTTCATTTTGTTTAGTTTAAGGATATTCTACTTTTTTTTATTTTGGGAAACAAAACATTAGCAATGAAAAGCTTTTTATATGGTAAAGAGTTGTTTTTTTGGGGTTTAAGTTATACCAGTAAATGAAAAACAATAAATGAAATTAACATTTGAACATATAACACTCGTACTCGAATGTATGAATGAAATACAAGTTGTGGAGTGTTATTTAATATGCATTAGGGTGGCTCAAAATTGAAGAAAATGTTGGGTTTTAAACTAACATGAGCACTTTAATGAGACGGTTTGATTTTTTTCAAAATCAAGCTAGATAAATAAATAAAAATTTAAATGTTATTCATTAATGTTTGTATATATACCCCTTTATTTTGTTCTTCCCTAATATGAATGCAAAATATATTCAATAGCTTTTTTGCTAAGTGCTATTATGAAAGTGTTGTGCCATAATATTTTGAGAGTTTCATTTTTTTTTTGTCTTCAAACAAAAATAATATACTTTCATTTATTTTTGTACAACACATAAATGATTGCTTAGACTAAAAACGATTATACGAAGAGGGTAAAGAATTTAAATTAAAACATTAAGTTCTAATAAATATTTGCTGATGAAGATGTTGGTTCAAAATATTATTTATAAATTAAAAAAAAAATACACTAAAGTTTTAAAAAAATCAGAATGATCAACATATGATAAACATTCAGAATGAGTATTTTCTCAATTTAAAAGAAAACGTTAATTGTACTTACACATAATGAAGAAAAATGATGAATACTTTCATATTTATGTTTTTGCTTCAAAGCTGACTTACCTGTAAAAAAGAAAAAGAAAATTATGAATTAGGTAACTATTTGCCAGTTGTTCTGATTATTTAATAATCAAATAAGTTTTTTTTGTATCGCCTGAGAACAGAAGTATTGAAACCCTGACAATCAGATCTTAATAAACTTTGAATGTGTGATCCAATATATCGCTTAAGCGGTTAACAAGTGGGATGAACAATTTTTAAGTTTATGTATAAAACCGTATCTGAACTTAACAAAAATTTAAGATATTAGCCAGGCACAGAAAAATTTTAGTTCCTGTTTGCCTATGTCGTTTTTGAAATATTTGGAATATAGTGTAAAAGGCTGTTCAGGAAAATTTGATGTAAAGTCGAATGATTTGGATAACTGGAAACTCTGACAGGAGGAGTCAATTGACCTAAACGTTACTGGTTAAAAAAGGACTTATCACAGGACTGGTTTAATTTAATACTGAATTCGGTTAAGCAGTGCCAATTTTCCTAAAATTACCAACCCTGTGACTGGAAAAGCGAGGCCATACCACTTAACCAGAATGCTTATTAACAAGAAAAAGCCAATTGGCCAGAATTTTACCCATTGGAAGATGTTAAGTTTTCATTAATATCATACGACATGACCCTTTTGCGACAGTCTTGTGGTATGCCCACCTTTGGTTAGTCCTGTGGCATGCCAATATGTGGTTTTAAAGCAGACAAATTATCAACTCCTATGACAAGCCAATGTTAAAGTTGCCAGTTGTTTACAAAGAGTAGAGCTTAGCAGAGGACTGGTCTCTGGCATGAAGGGACCGATCCTGTGGTACAACGCAGAACCGGTTCCATTTCCCATAGGGTATCTATTAAATTAAATAGGCGTTAAAACACATAAATTTTAATTTAAACCAATAACGATTTCTTAACAAAAGTCAGTTTAATGTTACTCAGTTTTGGCTTATTATGCCGAAACCAATCATGATAAGAACGTTTTAAAATAGGATACAGGGGGGAGGTTTCTCCACTAGGGCACTTATACCACCCGCGCTTTATACTAGATATAATTTATAAAATAAGCACTGAATGTGCTTTTATTGAAAACATGCATTTATTAAAAAAAAATCATTAACAAATTGGTTAAAATTAATCATTTTGTAAGTTTGATATAATTTTTAATAAAAATAAAAATTATGTGTTTTCGACCTTTAATTGTGGAATGAGTCCAAACTCTACATTTCTTTATTAGGATATTGTCCTAACAAATAATCTATAGAGTTTTTGTTCTCATATTTATTAATTGACAACTTTCAGGAAGGTGTTGATAGATCTATTTTGGAAATTTTCTAGCGCAGCAAAAAATAGTGCTTTCCCAGAAGCGCTTCCGGAAGGCATTATTTGATAACGAAGCGCTTCCAAAGCAAATAAAGAAGGAATGATTTTTGTTGCGATGTCCCACTTGGTATGTCTTTTTTAAAGCACTTTTTTCATGTGCTCTTAGAACCAATAAATTCATGGCTTCTTAGGCACTAAGAAGCGCTTTTTGTATGTTGACAACATTAGTGCTTCATGGTATGCATACTTTATTGCATCATTGTAAGCATTATTCACTGCTTCAAAGAAGGTATTCTGGGAAGCACGACAGAATGCCTTCCCTAATTGCTTTATAGTATGCACGGCGGTGAAGCGCTATTTTGGACGCATACAAATGTAGTTACTACTTACCACATCCAGGTTATTTTTAGCTGGGAGGTTCCCAACATCAGAACAGGTTTGAAAGAAGTGACAATCCCATGCAAAACATCAAACATTCATATAACCTAGTTTTCCCACTAAATGAGAACTAATACATGAGCTCGAAGTTAAAGATTATCACCATTGATCAAAAATAAATTAAAAACATGTTTGTTATATGCAAGCTCTACCTTTGGTAGATATACAATACACGCTTTTTGTTTTTATTTTCCTTTCTAATTTTACACTTGTTTTGTTTTGTTTAAAAACAATAAGTAAAGGGGGACCGTACTTTGCCTTTTTTACAAGTCTTTTGGTTTCAGTTTTTTAAAAGTTTTAGAATTTTTATCTAGATCAAACTGAGCAATACTTGAGTTGAGTGTTCGTGACGATTTTAACGAATCATCAAAAATACTGAAAGATGCTTTTAAAAAAGGCCATTTTAGAAATTCTTAGTCGTGAAAAGTTATAATCAATATTTTTTAAAAAAGTAAAAGTTCTCATCTCATTGGTATAAAATAAAAGATGAGAACCTTTACTAATTTTTAAAATGATTGATTATAAGCTTTCACAAATAAAAATTTTAAAAAATTAGCATCCTAAAGCGAGCACAAGTATTTTTTTTTTTTTTTTGAAAAATCAAAACTTTAAAGTACTTTTAAAAGAAATTGTGAAGTGATGGCGAAAAAACTAAAAAACGCAGTTTAACTATGTGTGATCTCTATTTTGCCATACCTGTTGATTTTTCCATATCTGAGAACAAAATTTGAATGAAATTTGTTGCAATGTGTAATCGAAAATTAAAAAAAAACAATTTCAACAATTTCCTAAATATAATGAAATTTTCTTTACAAAAAATACTTATTTATATTAACAGGCAACATTCAATGTTTTATTCTGTTAAGTTCAAAATAACACAACCTCCTACAACCCTAAAACAAAAAAAAAAAATAAAGCAAGACCCATGCCCTAAAAATGTTACAGTTTTTGTTAAGAATTTTGTATATTTCGATTATTTTTTGTTTCGGGTTCATTGTCTATTGTTATTTAAACTTAATTTGTTGCTAAAAGGTAAATTGTGCATAAATTTAATATTGTATCTTTATAGACATAATGGATAACAATAATAATAACAACAAGGACAAGAACAAGAACAAATACTTTTTAAATATTATCCTGTTTCCTTGTTAAGAAAAAATTATTAAATTTGTTGTAGCCTTTGTAAATGGAAAAAATGCTTTTATATACTAAAAGATAAAAGCATAATTATGTATTGATGAAATAAAATGTTGTTGGTTTGTACTTTTGGCTATTATTCAATCCAATTAAATTGGATATTTTTGCTAAAGACACACAATATCAATATTAAGAATTTAAGTAAATTCATTTACATGTAAATTTTATCTTCATACAAATATTCCTTACATTTAATTATATAAATTAACGATTTATTTTAAAGTTTTTAATTGGACATTTTTTTTATCAACAGTTTTCATGAAAAAAAAAAAAAATACTTCAATATTACATTGAAAACTTAACTCATCTTATTAAATTTTAAATATCTCTTTAGCTTTCCAAGAATTTGTCATTAACTGATTTATACAGCATGTAAACTATGTATTTCTAAAGGAAAAATTACTGCAAAAGTAAGCAGGGATAATAGTTTATTCCGGGAAAATAGCGATTTTAATTTTAGAAGAAAAAAATATATTTCTATTTGTATTCCCTCCACCATAAGTGATGAAGATATATATCAGTTTGTCATTGCTCATTTACTTCAAGAACGTCACAACTCAAAAAACATGATTTTTGAGTTAATGACGCAGACTGATTCCTTATATCACGCCTCTTGAGAGAAATTATGTCGTTATTGTTTTCTTCAAGGTGGGAGCAAATTGAAAACTTTAAACTCGTTTTCTACAAAATCAAAATTTTTGAGCTATGACGTTATTGAAGTAAATGAGCGATATGACGAATTTCAAAAATGTTCGACACTTTGAGGTTAAAAAAATTTTGTATTGCATGAATTACCGTTTGTAAGCCGAAGTTTTTAAGTATCAAGCAAGGTTTTAAATTTAAAGCAAATTAAAAATAATAAAATTAAGAGTTTTGATTGGATTTAATTAAAGCTAGATTAATTATTAGATCTCATTCCATTTATTAAACTTAAAAGAATATCTTTGTCATACATTATAACTTAAAAATAAACCCGGGACCATATTAAAAACACTCATTTTTGCTGGTTTCAGACTTGGGCGACGTCAATAGCATTTCACAACTATTCACTAGCGAAATTTTTCTATATCATTAATAATTTCAGACCTACGGTCACACTTGTGAGCTTAAGCGTCTCCTTGGAAAATTTTCAATTTTTCAACACCAGACATGGGACATAATATCAATGATTGTGTCTTTAATTAGAGTCAAATTACTTTTTTACGTCTAATTACTTGTAATCGGGTGTAATCGGATGTAATTGAGTAATTTCCCTGTTATTTAATACCCAGATGTTGTTACTAATCCCCATTTTTTGGTATTAAAAAGTTTACAAATTTTCCAAGAAAGTGTTTAACTTCAGAAGTGTGAGTGTAGGTCTGAAATTATTAGTGATATAAAAAAAAACTTTACAAGTGAATGATTGTGAAATATAATTGACGTCGCCCAAGTCTGACTGGTTTAATGATATTTTGGGAAATCATATTAAATACTTTTAAATTCGCAAATTTAAAAATTTGATGATTTGGATGATTTTTGAGGTTATGAGAATTTTGTTTGCTCCATAAAATTTAAAGTCCTCAAAATTTATTTGGGCCTTTTGATTTTTGATACAGCGCAAAAGCGAAATATGTTTGGAATAAATCTAAAGATTCACTCCATATACCTAAAAATGTTCTCAGCCATGCACAGAGCGGTGTATCACAAATATTTTGGAAAAAATCCAGCCTTCCGATCAGATTGCCCTTAAACTTCACACAGCCAACGAAAGTTCAAGCTTAAGCTTAAGTCCACTATACCTATCAGACGCTGATCAATTAAACTCTAAAGCAGAAAACCTCTGGTATTTAAACATTTTGAGAGCTTCCCAATTTTATATTTATCAACCGATTTCCAAAAATAAAACATTTCTGTAATCTGCCTGTCATATAAAGTGCAAAATTTTGAAAATCAAAATATTGCAATTTTACAATAACGCTATCCAGTTTTTTGCCAACAAAATTGGCAACTCAAGTCCGATTGCTTTGGAATATGTATGTATTTATGAGTAAAGTGTAAGCAGTAGGAAAACTTATTAAGCTTTATGTATAATTGACATTTATAGTATGTGGAAGATTGTTTAAAATACAAAAAGAAGGCATTGATTTTTTATGGATTTTAAAAATCTTATTTCTTTTTTTTTGGTAGTACAGTTATGCTTAATACGTATTTTATTAGGATAATTACCTAAGTTAATGAATTAATGAATTATAATTTTAATTTTTATATTAAGTTTTATTAAAACTTTAATAATGCTTTCAGTTTTTGTAAACAAAATAATTGTGTGTACTTTATGTACACTACGGCGTATGATTGATTTTTTTAACAATAGTAATATTCATCATACGTCATCCCACAACCTTTTTCATAATAAATGATGTACCAAAATTTGATTTATAATAACTAGGGCTCGGACCTAAATGCATTATAATATTGTTTTATGTACATAAAAAAGTCTGCAAATATTTTACATTTTATTTGTTGCCTTACAAAATAAAACACCCTATAGTGCATAAACTAGTCATTCCAATAAACTTATTTTTGTATTAAAATTTCATTATGTCCACATGCTTTAATACCAAAGTAAAAAAAAATGCTTTATCTAAAAAATATATTATTAACATTATTGCTGCAGAATGTACAACTTTTTGCAAAACCTGTCTTTGTAATACATATTTTCTAATAGATTTAGGGTCTAGTAGATTCTGAGTTTTCCTTTCTTATAGATTCTGAGTCTAAATCTGGCAAAAATTATGTTTCCTCAGTTGTAATTTTTGAAATATGGCGGTTTTTATATAGCATGAGTTCAATGATAGAGTAAGTGAGGGTAATGTGGAGTAGTCGGGTAATGTGGAACACCCTTTACTTAGGTAATTAAGGACTATTTCAGAAATGTTTGTTGGTAAAAAACCGTTACATATTCATATAATTCTTGTCACGCTTACATATTAGATATTAGCTATAGCGATATTAACAACAAGTTATTTAACTAAACTAAAAAAACTTCAATACAATATATTGTTGACGATTAACATAAAATGCCTCATTTTAGGTCAAAAAGGTAGCAAAACTCTTTTTGCTCTCAGATTAAAATTTTCTTCAGGAACACATAATGTATTTATATATTCGTGAAAGAATGCCACATATAGTGGCGTTTTATAAAACTTTAATTTCGGGCGTAAGTTCAAGGCGCACATTACAAATTAACAAAATGAAATCTAAATTTAATTCGGACTCAAGGATTTCTCACAAAATTTCCTATAAGAAAGTGTTGAACTTTTATCAAAAAGTTTTGATTTATTTAGAGCTTTACAAAATTTTCTTTTTGCATCAATATATTTCCGTGGAATGTCCTTTTATGCAAGATAGAAGTTTTGTTCACAAATAAATTTTAATAAGCTAAATATTAGTGAAAACCCCAAAAAAGTCAAAATTTCGGTTGAACTGCATGGATATCTGTTGTCCTTTTTAAAACTAAAATTTAAATCTTGTGTACTAAAATTGAATTAAATTTTTCAAGGACACCGTTTTCAGCCGTTTTAGAAAAATACCACAAAAAAATCGATTTTTTTTTTTTGGAAGAACGAGAATAATTAAAATCAACCATTTTTTTTAAATTATGATTTGCAGATTTCTTATCGTCTTTAAAATTTAGCTCAGATTTGAGAAATTTGTTCATAGAAGACATAAGGAATTGGGTTTTAGTTTTTATATATTCATAATATTTGATGAATTTAACAAAAATATGTATTTTTATGTATAATTTATAACAAAAACCGCGAATAAAATAATAGCTATTAAATTTTTTTTTTGGAATTTGGTTTCTTATCGCTTTTTGGCACATAAATTTAGACTAGATTTGCAAAATTTTGTTAAGGTACATGGTTGTGGGTTTAACAATAATTAAATTTAAGGTCTACCCTATATTTGTAAAATAAAATTGTATTATTTTGCATTTGAAATGTTTGCTTAAAAAATTATATTGTTTAATAATACCTTGAATATGCAATTTATACATTGGAAATACAAATATTTAACAATCCTATTAAAACAAAAAAAAAAACAATTGTTTTTATTTATATGTATGTATGTATGTGTAAAACATAACCAAATATCTAACACAAATCCAATTATTTTTTTTGTAAAACTATCAGCTGTTTTTTTCGTTTTGTTCAAATAAAATTTTTTTATTTTTTTTTACGTTTATATGTCAGTTTATATTTAACAATATTTTTGGAAAAACTCGTTTATCTTTGTTTATGGCTATAACTCTTTGCCTTTGTATTGTTTAACACTAGAGTTACCAAAAAATTAATAATTTTATTTAAAATCGAAATCGTTTCTTTTGACAAGATTTTTTTTAAGTACCCAGCTAGAAGTGTTCATATATGTTCATATGTGCATCAAACCACATGTTGGTGCATATATTAATCCATATGTGACCATATCAGACAAGGATCCATGGGGAAGGAAAATGTGATAATTGCTGCCCCAGAATAAAATGTTTCAAAAATATAAATGAGATTAGAAAATTAATCAAAATACACTAAGTTCCCTTCCCAAAGCATTTTTCTGGATCCCCGCCTGAATATATCGCTCATTTACTTCAATAACGTCATAACTCAAAAATTTTGATTTTGTAGAAAACGAGTTTAAAGTTTTCAATTTACTCCCACCTTGAAGTAAAAATAACGACATAAGTTCTCTCAAGAGGTGAGTATACAAGATATCAATACGAATTTGTTACACAATGTGATAAGTGATATAACGAATAATTCTACATCATTAACTCAAAAATCATGTTTTTGAGTTGTGACGTTCTTGAAGTAAATGAGCGATATGTTAGGATCCGTGAATTCAGGATATATGGTGCATATTCATATATGCTCATTAAAAAGCATTTTTTGTTAATTTTTAACAAAGCATTTGATCTGTATTCACAATCAGCCTGGTAATAGGCCAAATAATATGTTAATTGTTCTTGTTTTTTAAATTTATTTTCATCGGGATAAACATTAATTGCATTTATAGTAATTAAATGTACTAAAGTTTTTTTTTTATTAGACTAGGCCTTCCTCTATATATGGTTCGCTATATATTGGCCTTCATATATGGGTGTTTCCATATATGGGCAACTGACAGCGAAATAAGAAAATGTAATGCATATATGAAATAATATATTAATTCCTTATGGCCATGTGAAAATTAATTCGTAAATGCAAACATATGATCATAAATGGGGCTTGTGTATGATAATATATGAGCATATCTGGCCTTATATGTCCATATATGTCATATAAGATCATATGTCGTTTTATATATGGCCATATATTTCGGATCCGAAATTTGAGGGTATATGATCGTATGTGAGCCTAAATGTGCATATATGAACATATATGAATATATTACATGAACATATATGACCATATACCCTCAAATTTCGAATCCGAACAAATATGGTAATTTATTGAAAAATATATAAACATATATGGTCAGCTATACCGATATATGATCACAAAAAATCTCTTATATGATCATATATGTTCATATACGATGCTATTTTCACCTCGTTATCATATATGGTGTCATACATTTCCATATGTGACCCTTAACTTTTAATTTATTAGCCCATAAATGATTTCATATATGACAGATATGTTCATATACGCCCATATTTGCAACCAATATATGAACACATAAAGGGTGTCCCAAGAAGAGCGCAATTTTTAAATTTTAAATAAAACACAGATATTTAAAAAAAATCGTGAAACTTTATTATATCGTAAAGTAGACAGAATGAGGTTATGTATGGAACAATATATCGTGCAGGTGGCCGCCGCGGCTTTGCTGGCATGCACGCGATCTTTTAAATGAAATTTTCAATGACCGTTTTGCATGAATGCTGCGGTATTTCATTAATGCAGCGTCCAATTTCCTCTTTTAAGGCTTGAGTCGTCGTCGGCTTATTCGCGTAAACCATCGACTTCAAAAAACCCCAAAATCAGCATTTCATGTTGTCTCTCCAATACCCAATTACTCCATTCCATCCATACTCCATTCGTGTAGCGCTCCATTTTACTAACCTCGTACATTCTACTAGCAAACAATAACAATTGTTCAAATGTCAAACAATGACACTTCGAATGTTGCCAGATTTAAAAATTGCGTTCTTCTTGGGACACCCTTTATGATAAATTTCAGACAGGCAACAAAAATGACTGCCTAAAATACAAAAAAAAATTAGAATGTGTTTATTTTAAATAAAAAAAAATATAAATATTCTTGTTTTGTTCCGCCCATATTTGGAAAACGGAGATATTATAAAACAAAATATCTCTTATAATTTTATATTATCTTGCATATCAACTCCTTTAAATATAGTGTTAAAATTTGGCTACATTTGCCTTCATACATGACAAATAATCCGGAAAAGTGTTTGTCATAAATATGTAAATATTTAGACAATAGATAAATTGTCTAAACAAAAAAGGTGACCGAAATAATGGAAGGGTGTTATTCATTTTAAAATAATGTTTTTAAATTTTACCAGATTAAAATATATAAAATGTTGACAAAGCATTTAAATTGAGGACATTACTTGTTTTGAAAATGTTGAAGTTTTAAATGTATTTTGCATATTTTTGCTGGAAATAAAAGGGGATAAATTTATGTGGGGACAAAAATGAAAGTACTACAATGTTATTTCATTAAAAAGTAAATAAAATTATGAAATTAATACACACAACAAAATATACATATACAATTTTATATTTAGGGAATGTTCAATATTCAAATTTATATATTTATATAAACTTTTTTCAAAATGTTTCTATAAAATAGTCTTTAGAGATTTTTTTTTCTTTTATGAAATTTGTTGGGTGTTATTAATAAAAAAAGAAATCCCCCATTGATTTCGCCAAATTTTGGATGTGTCTGCTATAATTAAACCCGTAGATAAATTTTAAGTCTATTGGGATAACACATAGATGTCTCAAATTTACAAATTTCAAAGTAATTTGCATATACAATTAAAGCACTCTGGCAAAGAAAAATTGTAAGATAAATATAGTTTCATTCAGAGCTGCCACCTACTCAAAATATTAGATATACAAGAGAAATCAGCTCCTCGGGAATTCGCGTTAAACAAAAACTAGCAGAAATATCGTTAAAGCTAGAACACCGCCATACTAAAGGTAATTGACGAACATGCAGTTGGTGACTAATTTTATAACTCCCTTATATCACACACCCATACAAAGTCCCCACATATATTTTTTAACTGTACCGCTAATAATAAAATTAATAATTAATTAATAAAAATTGTCACTAAACTAATGAAGTTTTCTTCACAAAGTAAATAAACACTATGAAATATCATCATTATTTCTATAAAACTATTATTCATTAGACGTATGAAATTTTTGAATAAATAAAATTTAAATTTCCATGTAATTTTATGAAAAACTGTATTAATTTAATGAAAAGTTTCAATGGCAGAATTCCAGCCACAATTCATAGATCTAATGCTTATATGCATGCATTCATATTGTAGTGTAATTTCTTCGCAATGTCCCAATTGTAAAATACATACTTTATTTTACCACGCTACCAATTTAAAAAAGAACGTGTTTAAACAGAAATAAAAAACACTATTTTTATCTCTGCTCCACGACATTGAGTAGGACATATAATTGATATATTGGAAATTGTACAGGGAATCAATTATAGGACATACATATAGTTAGAATACTATGTAGGTAGAGACCACTGCAAATGTAGTTGAAAACAAATGAAATTTCACCTGAAGAAAGGATAACTTACATTTCAGTAAATTCAACTGACAATGTCATTTATTTTATACTGTTCAAAAAGTTAACCACAATTACAGTACAAATGAACCAAATATGTAGCAAAAAAAAAAAAAACAAGCATTTATTTGTTTTATTTCTATAAACCAAATAAAAATACTGTATAAAAGTTATGTAAAATCATAATACAGTAATTTGATGTGGTTCGTTTTTTTTAAATAACCTACAATTGTAGTCAAAAATGAAATTTCTTCTACAAATGACTGTTTTTCATATTTATAAATAATATATTGTATTTTAACTCACACAACTACAAATATTATAAATAAATATATTATATTTTACCTCAAACAACTACAAATATTTACAGCACAAGTTCCCTGAGTGTATATAATTTTTTTAATATAAATAAAAAAAAAACTTCAGTTTTGTATGTGATTTTCTTAATTTCATTTGTCTTTCTCAATTTAAATAATAAAGTTCTGTTTTTGTTTGGTTTTTTTCAATTCAAATATAATATTTCAATATAAATTTCTGAATATCAGTTAAACAATACAAATTTCGTTTTTTATTTTCTGAGTTTTATATGGAAATCTAAATTTGATTAGAGCTCAGTGTCATATTAAAAATCTCAATTTCATTTGTTCTTTTCTCAATATTAAATGAAAAGTCTTAACTTCATATTAAATGAAAAAATCTTATTTCATTTGTTTTTTCTTAATTTCATATGGAAAATCTCAATGTCGATTGTTCTTTTTTTAATATAATATGTAAAGCTCTCAATTTCAATTGGAAATGACTTAGGCACTCAAATAAATAATTTTTTTAATAAAACTCAACTGCCAGTTGAATCTAAAATCTTGATTACATTAAACTCATACGCGGCTCCAGCAATTAATATTAAATTTAATTTGCCATGATGTACAATTGCATGGGTTTGTTATTTTTTGTACACTGAGGCGTATAAAATTTCCCCTTATATTAATTGCTCTAACCGCACATGCTATTTAGCATACAAAAAAAAACACTTAGCCATGGACAGAAAACCCTTAAATAATAAATCCAATATTACTAACTAAATATAGGATTTGGATTTACACCAAATTTGAATTTACACCTATTACTCCGTCTGCGATACTGGGACAGAAAACACTTAAATAATGAATTCAATATTATTAACTTTAGACATAATTTGGATTTACTCCGAAGTTTATTACCCTATTACCACGTCTGCGAGACTTACGATTTTCATGTTTATGTCATGGGCAGGGTTAAGAAAAATATACAGTAGTGGTCAAAACATTTGGAACTGAGATCGCATTTGTTGTTTTCATTGATTTATTTTCTTCTAATCACACTTAATTACTAAAATTTATTTTTACGTATTCTACATACATTGTTTTATGTTAAACAAATAAAAAAATTGATTCCGTTAAATTAAAACAACAAAAAAATTAATAATAATAGATGTATTCAAAATGCAGGTGTTCAAAACATTTGCAACTCTCATTATTCTTACTCTTAACGAAGCAATTTATAGTAACAAATGCTAGGATATAACGGTAATCGCATTCCTTTTTAATATGAAATTCAGGCCGTTAAATTTTTTAAACAAATTTATTATAATTATTGTTCTTTAATAGTTGTAATAAGATGTTGGAAGCATAAACATCGTAAGACTAATTTTTGTAAAAAAATGGCAGGAAATAAATACAATTCTGATTTTAAATCAAAGTTTTAAATGATTTTCAAAATGGACTTTCCCAAACAGAAAATTCTATAAAGTACTCCGGTCCAAAACACAGTGCAGCATTTTTAAGGTCATCGTTTGGTTCCTCCTTCATACCCGTTTTTTTTTGAAGTGTATATCGAAACTAAAAAAAATCCGCAAAGGACTTGGCCAGATTACATCGAAATTTTTTTTTTTGGACACCCTAAGTTTTTGCACCCAAACATGATTTTTTTAAAAAAGGAAAATTTTTATGGAATCCATATATCATAAACCGTTCGGAATTTTGTTTTTATGTCTTTGGCAAAGTTGTAGATCCAACCAAAGAAAAAAAATTCTTATATGGACCGACCCAAAAAAATTGCATCCACTGCATCAAAATTGCAAAAAATTGGGGAAAAAATGCTATTTTTTATGATTTTTTCATGATTTTGTCCTGAAATGGCTTAAATACTGGGAATTTAAGAAATCTTTCTGCAGCCTAAATTATATCTAACAACAATATAAACAACTCTCTAGTACATGTCATCTTAATACGAACATTCCTTAACCCTAGAAAGCACATCTTTTTGCTCACACTTATTTTGCATAGCCAATGTTTGTCGTTTCGACAAAGAAAGACTATATAGGTTAATGCCATTTTTGTTGTTACTTGTTTTCAAATTTACTATTTAAACATTTTATTGTTTATTTAACTTAGGCGAGTAATTGATACATGAGTAACACCCGGGATTTGGTCGTGTGAATTTGGGTCTTTTTATCCACACCATTGGCTTCATGAAACTTAAATTTCTACCTCGTCGATGATACCAATCCAAAAGGCGGAAGTAACAAGTGCCACACACTGTATTTGGAGTGTAATCTTCACCGCTGGGATCAACCTCATCGAAATAAGATGCATAGGCTTGCTTAAATTCCGGAGTAGACCTTTTCCTTTGCACACTTGTAGGCACCATATGACCACAAACTAAACAAAAATAATCAATGTTTGGACACCGGCTATTTTCCATATTGCGCAATAGTTGAATTGTAAAATTTTGCACAAAACACTGATATAATTAGACTTTTCACTTTCGAATACACTTGTTGAATGACAATGAAACGATACTTGAACTGTTATTTATACTGCGTGCTAGTCTGATTGTCAAGTGTGTTTTATCTTCGTGTTGCACTTTGCAGGTAGAACTGGGTGTTTACAACACCCTTTTTAAAAACTTCTTAAAAAATGTTTCTGAATGGGTGTAATTGTCAAGTGTATTTTATCTTCGTGTTGCACTTTGCAGGTAGAACTGGGTTTTTACAACACCCTTTTTAAAAACTTCTTAAAAAATGTTTCTGAGTGGGTGTGATTGTCATGTGTGTTTTATCTTCGTGTTGCGGTTTTTAGGTGGAACTGGGTTTTTACAACACCTCATCTTCCTAAACAGGATTTTAAAATTGGATTTAAAAGTTTGGCTATTTCCATATTATCATAAAAAAATAGCATTTTTTCCCAATTTTTTGCAATTTTGATGCAGTGGATTGCAATTTTTTTTGGGTCGGTCCATATGAGAATTTTTTTTGCTTTGGTTTGGATCTACAACTTTGCCAAAGACATAAAAACAAAATTCCGAACGGTTTATGATATATGGATTCCATAAAAATTTTCCTTTTTTAAAAAAATCATGTTTGGGTGCAAAACTTAGGGTGTCCAAAAAAAAAATTTCGATGTAATCTGGCCAAGTCCTTTGCGGATTTTTTTTAGTTTCGATATACACTTCAAAAAAACCGGGTACGAAAGAGGAACCAATTTATGTGTTGCACTGTGAAATCAACGATTTGCCGCATTGTTAATAGTGGTAACATCCACACAACTCATAAAGGTGGAAGACCCCGTATTACAACTGTAAGAGAAGCTTGGAAATCAAGATTTTTTTTTAACGAAATATCCCAAAGCAGTTCCCAGAGAAGCTAAAACTGAACTTTTAATAGATGCCAGTCTTCCCACCATTAAAAAAAGAGCCCGAGAATATGGTCTTAGAAGTTATAGATATACAAAACAACCGTTTGTGTCGGAAAAAAACCGAAAAGCTCGGGTTCATTTTCCACGCACCCATTTGAACTGGAATCAACAGCAATGGAAAAATGTATTGTGGTCAGATGAGTCTATATTCAATCTCCGGGGATCAGATGGAAAGAGCCAATGTTTGAAGACCACGAGGCGAAAAGTTTAATTCCAGATACACAACCGCCACAGTGAAGCACGGAGGTGGAAACATTATGGTGGGGTGTTTTTCAGGAAATGGGATTGGCCCAATTCACCGCATTACTAGCACAATGACGGCCACAATCTATAGAGATCTTTTGAGTTCAGTTATGCTTCCGTATGCTGATTGTAAAATGCCACTGTCATGGAACTTCCAGCACGACAACGACCCAAAACACACTGCGGGGCTTCTAAAAGTTTGGCTGCAGGAAAATGAAATTAATCATGTCGTGGCCGGCTTAATCTCTCCGATCTCAACCCGATTGAGAATATGTGGATGATTGTAAAACGGAATATCGGCAATAAAATATTGCGAAATGGTGATGAGCTTTTCGTCGAGTTGGAGAAGCAGTGGAATGAAATTTCTGACGATTATATTAAAAAGATCATTGCCTCAATGCCTAAGAGGTGTTCAGAAATTATAAAAAATAATGGCTACGCTACAAAATACTGAGCGTTAAAACCATTGTTTGTATTTCCTGGTAATTACTTTAAGAGTTGCAAATGCTTTGAACACTGCACTATCGACTTATTTTATTAAAATTGCTTTTTTTTAGTTTTGAGAAGTTATGAATAATTTTTTTGTATTTGTAAAATAATATGCCATAACTGAATTTAATAAGAAAAAAAACAAAAACTTATACCACAAATCTTTTTGATCGAAAAAATTATAATTACCTAAACCATGATTTCAGTTGCAAATATTTTGAACACCACTGTATAACTTTCGATAAACACTTAAAATTTGTTTACTTATATAGTACCACACTACGTATGAGTGATAAATGACAGCTAATACAAACTTAGTACCACATTGCGTATGAGTGATAATTAATTATTTGTTATAAGTAATGCCTACATACAAGCTTAACAATGCGATTTACTTTGCCTTGTATTATTAAAAATTTGTCAGTATTATAAATTTGGACTGCCTGCAATTTAGCTAAAATTATAAAATATTTAAAAAGTTTTTCTTTTACATACTTTATATTATTTTTTTCTGGCTATACTTTGTCGTTTATTTTATTTTAGGTAATATGTTAACATCGTTTGCACAAAATATATCAAAGTAATCATATCTTTAACATTTGAGCCAAGTAATGACATAATAAAAAAAAAAAAAACCTTGAATTTGCCAAACAACCTATTAAAAATACCCAAAATCCTTATTATCTCAAATTGTAAAACATCACCTTGGGTTTTGCTTTCATTCGTTTTAGTTTTCTTCTTTCTTCTTTTTTGAGAAACGGCACCTAATGATTTTTCATGTTTAAAATATTCTAAGAAATAAGTAAATGTTAAAAACCAAAGCCAAGAGTTGGCTATATCTTATATACAAACATTTATATTATACAAAAAGTCTTTTGATAATATTTAAAATTATATATAAAAAAAAATATTTATATATATATAAATTCCCTAGACATATTCCTTAGAGTGTAATATAGCAAAACGAAATCTTAAGACGAAGTTGAAGCCAAATAAAAAAAAAAAAATCACATAATGTAAATGCAAATTAAGGTTGATTCATGACAAAGCAACCCAAGTAGACTTTTTTTGTGAGGAAAATTATAAGAAATTGTTACCTTTAACCCAAAAGAAATAAAGAAAACAATTTTTAAATTGTTCATCGTTATATATTATATAACAATTTTGCACATTGGTATTGAAATTGTGTATAAACAAAGAGGTCAGATTTTAGAGAAATAATTAGAATTTATTACTGTCAAAGTTTATAAAGACAAATAATTTAAGGCTATGATATAGCTTTAAAAATATAACATTTTGTTAAACAAAACTAATGATTTATTACACGATTTGTTTGACGGATTATTTTAAAAAAAAACTAAAGAAATCGGCTTTAACAGAAAATATTAACTTTAACTTTTTTTAACAATTAAACTCAAAACTTTCAAAAAAAAAATCGGCTTCAACAGAAAATATTTTAAATTCTAAGTTTAACTTTTTTTAACAATTAAACTCGAATCTTTTCTATACATAACAGCGAAATATTTCATAGCCACTTATAAAGGGTGTTTTTTATAGAGGTATAGAACTTTGAAATGGAAAAAAACAAAGATGAATTTTTTAAATTGACATGAAATTTACTTTATTCGAAAGATGATCTTCTGGCATATAATTAAATAAACTTTCTGGCATATGACCCCCACGGCTGGCTCGGACGTAATCCAATCTGGAGGACCAATTTTGGATGACTTTTTCCAACATTTGTGGCCGTATATTGGCAAAAACGCTGCAAATGTTGTCCTACAAGTGGCGTAGACTAGAGATTTCACATATCCCCACAAAAAATAGTCCAGCGGCGTTAAATTGCACGATCTTGGAGGCCAATTCAAGAGTCCGAAACGTGAAACTATGATGTTACCTAAACGTTTCCTTCAATAACTCAATTGTGGCACAAGCTATATGACATGTTGCGCAGTTTTGTTGAAACCACAGCTCCTGCACATCATGGTTGGTCAATTGATGAATGAAAAAGTCAATAATCATGGCTCTTTAGCGGTCACCATTGACGGATAAACTGATTGGGGTCTACGCTACGCTCTACAGCAGCAATGACTTCTTCTGCACGCACTGTACGAAGTCTCTGTGGATACATACTATCATTTAGAGTAAACGTGGTGCGAAAACATTCCATACCCTATGGGGATGGGACCGGTCCTGCGAGTGCCACAGGATCGGCCCCTTCGTGCAAGAGACCGGCCCTCTACTAAACCCTACCCTATGTAAACAACTGGACAACTTTAACATGGGTTTGTCATAGGAGGGGGTCATTTGTCCTGCTTTAAACCACATAAGTGGCATGCCATAGGACTAACCAAAGATGGTCATAAAGATGGACATAAAAATAAACGAAAACTAAACAGCTTCCATGGGTAAAATTCTGGCCAACTGGCTTTTTCTTGTTAATAAGCATTCTGGTTAAGTGGTATGTCCTCCCTTTGCCAGTCACAGGATTGGTAAGTTTAAGGACAGTTGACACTGCTTAACCCACTTCAGTATTAAATTATATCAGTCTGTGATAAGTCCTTCTTTAACCAGTCACTTTTAGGTCAATTGACTGCTCATTCCCCATAGGGTAGTTAATCGAATTAATTGCTGTGATTGACGATTATGTTAACCGTAAAATGGACGTAGTGCGCGATACGTATTTCGAACAGAACCATGATTTTCAAAATAAATTTGCAGAATTTGGAAGCTGTTGTTCAGGCGTCAGTCTATTCATGTTGAAATGCCAAACCAAACTAAACATAAATCACTTGACAGCTGACTAAATGGGCGCCAATTAAAAAAGTGTTGCCAACTTAAAGTTATAAAACTGTATAAAATACTTATAATGAAAAAATCTTTACACATTATAATTTGGCGTCAGCAATAGATAATTTTGTTTGCCGAAATCGTTTTTATAATTAGTCTAGCTTGCGCGCAACTTATTATTTTACTACAAATATAATGTCGTTTTGCCGACGACTTATTTTTTACTTACTGATAAGTATAAGTGTAAGCCGTAATATTTAAAAACTTGTAACCAGATAGTTTTCTAGTTGCTCAAAACTATACGATTAACTAACTATTTTGATAACCACTTATTTTTATTTTTTGTAATGCAGCGAGTGTACAAATTTGGTGCGTTTTTTCATGAAGCAAATATGTAAACCTACTAGTGTTTCCAATTCGGTTAATCGATTAATCGATTCCTCGATTAATCCCCTCTTTTTCGGTTAACGTCGAAACAAATATTTTAGAACTCAAATAATTATTCGACCCGAATAACCGATTAAAATAGGTCGAATAACCGGTTAAATTTTTTATATGGAATTTTCTCACAAAACTTGTCAGTTTTTCATAACTTTGGCTAAAAATGTGACAAGAAAGGCGTCTTATTCTGTTTTGATTTTTTTAAAAATTTTTCAAAGCATTTCAAGATAAGGTTCCACACAGAAAACAGGTTTGCAGTTGCAACCGAATTGTTTGCCAACCGCATTTTTTTGGTTCCAAGTAATATCACTATCATTAAATTTGAATAAAATTGTCACAAGCGACATTTATTTACAAATTGCTAATTCTTATTGTAACAATTGAATATTTTATGTATATGGACTATAATATTCTATAAATAGATTTACATGTGTGCGCCCCGGTAGGCTAGTTGGTAGCGTGCTGGCTGGGGTCGTGGGTTCGATTCCAAAAGCGGCACTGGTCTGTTTTTACTATAACGCGCCGAAGGCCATATTAGCTAGTGGTTGGTTAGGGTAATAGTATATAATTTTTAATTATATGATTATTAATTAATAAAAAAAAAAGATTCACATGAATTAAACAAAATTTATTTTATTTATAAAAAAAATATATGCCTCGAACTGGGCTAGAACCGGTGATCTTCCGTTTGTCAGGCAAGTATTTTATCTCTAGCCTAAACCCTATTTAAATGTGTTTTGTTTTGTAATTTCAACATTGAATATATTCTAGTTTTAAATTTTAATATTTGTCTAAAAATAGATTTGTATGTACAACAGAAATTCGGTTGCTGACCTCAATATTTTATTACAATTGCCAAAATTATAAAAAAATTAACATATTATTTTAAAATTATTTTATTAAAAAAATTCTAATGCTTCCAACTGGAGTCGAACCGGCGACCTTCTGCTTGTCAGGCAATTGCTCTAGCCTAAACACAGTTCGAATTTATATTTTCATATTTCTACCTTGAATATTTATTTCTTATTTATATGTACAACAGAAATTGGGTTGCTAATCTTAATATTTTATTAGAGTTACCAAACCTATTAAAGATCATTATATTTTTTTTTAAATTGGTGACGAAATCAAATATTTTATATACAGTAATTGTTTTTTTGCAGGCGAAACTAATATTTGATTTTAACTGCAAATATTTTATGCAAGGGATAAAATCTCCAAAAATGGTTGGTTGTTGGTATTATAGGTAATTTAGAATATAATATTTTTTCAGTATTGATAAGGAAAACCAATAGTTTGAATGATGTGACTGTGTTTTGGTTAATTTTATATATTTTCTGTTTACAATATAGTTTAGTTATATTGATGATGAATTTTAAGTACTTACAATTAAAGTATTGATATGATAACTTTGTTGGTTACAATGGATTTCCAACCAATTTATTCTCTGTGTGTGAATTTGTTTTGAATCGTTCTCACATAACTGTTTACCAAATTACGAATTAATTCTGTAGGAATCCTATTCCTACCTCCCAGAATGTTGTTTTAATCGGTTCCCAACCACAAGATTTTTCAAATATATTCCAGTCAAAACGTAAGCTCTAGCTAGAACCAGTGTCAGAAGCTGTTTTAGTAAGTACCTGTTCTTATTGGGTGCAATAAAACTGAAACTAGAACGGGTTATAGAGAAAAATTATTTGTGAAGTCGTTCTTCGAAACTCCCATATTTTGAAAATGGCAACACTGGTAAATACTTCAGGGCTTTTTAAAAGAAAAACAGGGTAACTCTAACGATTTATTTCTACTGCACATATACGATAACTGGGGCAAGTTTAAGATGACGAAAAAATTAAGACATAATATCAAAAAAAAAAAAGCAACATTTTCACAAAAAGGGAAAAATGGCATGACAATTCCAAAAATTGCTTAATGCTATAAAAACATAGACCACAGCAGGCTACAGAGCTACACGACTACAAATGTCGTTCACTGCAATCGTCGCCGTGTGGTCAGCTACTTATTATTTTGGAAACGACAGCAACATAGTAAACAGCTGTTTTTTATACAAATGCATTTTTATTTCAGTAATGCCAATTACATCTTTTTTTTTGCTTTATTAAAATAGAACAATATGCATGGTTGTAGACACGTATATAAAGTTGACTTCAAAATACAATTATTATAATACAATATTATAACGTAAAAATAAATTTATCTAACCCCTTAATGTTGCGACGTTTTTTTGTGTTTAACAATATAAAATATTTTTAAGCACTAATTTGTTCATATGTTGTTTTATTGTCAACACTATTTTTGTTTTGTAGCTAAGTTGACTACAGCGGCAAAAGTAGTCGGGTAGCCGTGTAGCTGTGTTGGTGCCAAAATAATCGTTTTGATAAAAACGTGTGTATTTTATTTTTGACAGGCTGTAGTCGTGTAGCTGCAGTCGTCTATGTGTTTATAGCATAAGATAACAATTGATTTAAAGTTGTTTGTATAATATTTTCATTTAAAAATCATAATGAAGAAATTTTCAATTAAAATGCTTAATTGTTATCGTTGTAAATAAGAATGAAAAAAAAAAAAAAAAATATTCCGAAATTTATTTTTTTCAAACATCACATTTTTACATTCAGCTACGAGTATATTTAACAGAATTTTTTAACGAAGGGTCTAAAAAAAATAAAAGAATGGGTTTTTATGGTAGTGATAAAAAATTGCAATTTTTAAAAAATAAATGGAAAAGTGGCATTTAATGGCAAATGCCAAAAAAGCTTGCCCTGCTGATAAAATTTTGTTTTTTACCGGCCCTTAAACTACATTCATACTGAACCCCAAAATAAGTATTTTCGTTTTTTCAAGTTTTCGACTCTAATTCCATATAAGTTTAAATGTAAAACTTGAAAAAAAAACGATAATACGTATTTTGTGGTTAAGTATGAATATAGTATGAGATTCCTTCAATATATAATCCCAAGATTCAAAGGCAATTGAATCGTCCTAAACAAGCACTGTTTAAACCAACGCGGTCTTTACTTAACTTTACTTGCTATTTACAAAAAAAAAAAGATGTTGTTTGTACTTTTATTGATAAAAAAACCAAAGAAATACATTTTAAACGAATAATCGATTAATCGCCAAATTTTGTCGATTAACCGACCAGATTAAGCGGTAAATCCATTAAGCGATTTAGCGAATAATGCTTAACCGCCTAGGTCGAACAATTGTAAACAATAAAAAACTAGTTACAAAAACGACCTTGTCGAGGAACAATAATAAATTTTGACATCGAATTATAAGCAGTTGGCCTTAAAACTACTGCTTATTATTTAGATACTGCTAATTACAGCATATTCATGAGATTTTGCGGGGATGTTATATTTATTTGACTTAAATTATAGCTTCTATAAAAATATCATTTAATTTAAATTTTTTATATAAAAAAAACACGGCTTGCGAATAAAGTTAGGTAAGTCCGTGCCTTTTTGAATGAAACACAGTTTTTCTGCAAAAAAAAAAAAATTATTTTTCAACATAATCTCCTTTTAGCTCAATACACTTAGTCCAACGTTTCTCCAATTTTTTTATCGCTTCCAAAAAATAGGATTTTTCGAGGTGCATAAAATATGCATTTCTTGGCCAGATGGGGTAGTATTTATTGAGATTTTCCTTTGTTTGATTGACGGTTTTCTTTTCTCAAAAAATTGATATTTATTGAGCACTCGAAATTCACTTTTTTCCATTTCTAAAAAAATCCACGAGGTTGTATGTTTTGAACAGCTGTTAAACGCAAAGTAAATGACGGAACTTGCTCAAAATTTGACAGTAGTCTATTAACAGGTTTTACTTGATTTAAGCAGTGTTGCATTTCATATAACTATGAGGGAAGTTCGAAAAGTCACGGACTTGATAATCCGCCCTCGTATCTATAGTGTTGTGACAACAAAAGCGATGTACAATACCGCCAAGACGTACATAAAATAAAAGATTTTAATGAACTTAACAATAAAACCGAAAAGGCATCAAAAAAATTTTTAAGCACATGAAATTTTATGGAGCAAACAAAATTTTCATAACCTCAAAAAGCATCCTTATAAAAACTTTTAATTTACGAATTTAAATGTATTTAATATGATTCCAAGCAAATAAGTAACCCAAACCCAACTAAATATCATTAAAACAGGCAAAAAATTCGTATTTTTCAAAATAATTATGGGTTTCTTTGCTGGTTCTTATATATGACAAAAAATTTTTTAAAGTATATTTTTTATATATTTTGGTGGTGTAATATATATTTTGTAATGTGATAAATAAAATAAGATCTATAAATTGATGTAGCTCTAATGAAATCCAAGCAATAACCGATATTTTATTATTTTCAAATTTCTTGAAACTTAAAACCGCGCCGTTTAAGATAAATGATTAACGCGACTGTATTTAGCATGCTTAAAGATCTTCTAACATATACACAAAAGATTATTCAGGACACACAAAAATAATTTTGAAAATATTTTACCTTAAAGTTTCGAAAATGTTTGAAATTCTTTATATACAAAGAGGTTAGATTTTAGGAAAATAACTAGAAGTTATTACTGCCAAAGTTTATGTAGACAAAAATTGTATGATATCATTTTAAAATATAACATTTCGTATTACAAAGCCAGTGATTTATTACACGATTTTTAGAGTGATTAATATGATTTAAAATATTTTGCGAACCAAAATATTAGCTGCAAATGTAAATATATTAATTTTAAAGATTTTTTTAATTTTTACGAATAAGTAATATTTATTTAAACATTAAGCATACGCTCCTAAATAAAATGAGTATTTAAATGAAATAAATAGAATAGCAATGAATTTAATTGTTTCAGTAGTACAAATACTTAAAATCCTTCAAGAATATTACTCCTCAACAAAATGTTTTATCTAATTTAGTTGGAATTCTTCATTTTCAAATAAACTTTATTTAAATTAATTGCTTGTAACACTTTTGTTACAACAAATACTTTCTTTTTCTTCATCAAACTCCTTAATACCACTGTTTCGGAAATATCTTTAAAAAAAAAAAACAAACGACAACCATTTAAAAAACACAGGTTGAAATAAAATCTAAATGTTAAACAAAGTACTGTTAGTAGTAGTTCGGCTTGGGTTAGTGTTACACTTTTATAATTTTTTCTTTCTGCTCCTTTAAAATAGCACGTTCTCTCTCTTATACTGGGTTTCTTTAAACTTCTGGTACTTTTTTATAACGTCTTTTTTCTTTTTTGTTTTTACTACGTGTTGACATTTACTAATTTACATATTTAAGACATTTAATATAAAGTCTTTTTTACACTTTGCTTGGTTTACTTGGTTTGTTTATTAGAAGAAGGTGTATTTTTTGAGGTTAAACCAGGCTGAAAAAAAGGTGAAGAAATTAAGCACATGCAAATCAAATTGAGATTTAAATATATGATTAAATCTTTTTTTTTTTTTGTACAACAAGAAGAAACTCTGTACAGAAATTCTTACAAACATGTTAACCGTTTTTTTTTTTTTGTTTTGATTCTATTTAGGCCAAGAAAGTGTGGTATATGGGGATATAGTATTCAAATATTAACAGCAATTATGCATAAAATGATATTAGGGGTTTGTTATGTGACTGTTTGTTTGTGTGTGTTTAAAGAATATAAAACTTTATGAGTTCTCTTAAAAAATAAATGCTAATATATTTTTTAATCAAATTTTATATTAAAATTCATAAAAAAGGTTTCTTAGAATTAAAAAAAAAAAAAAAAAAAAAATCAACGATTTTTAAATGTTTATAGTAAAATATAAAAAATACTCATTAAAAAAAATTTAAGTGTTATAAAGAAAAGTACATTCAAGGATTTGAACTGATGAACAGAGTTGTCAACCTATAGAACAAAATGATGGTTCTGAAATTTGAGCCTAAATCCACATGTTCGCTAGAGATGTACAAGAAATTTAAGTCAGTTGAAACTTACTTTAATTTAAGAAATCCAAACAGACTTATTGTTCTTGATTGCATATAAAAACTGCTGATAAGAAGTTCGGTGGCAACTTGAATATATTTAGAAGTTATTGTTTAATGCTTATAAGGGAAAAACAAAGTCTATTATTTTTTGTTTTTAATTAATTTTTTACAAAAAAATGTAACAGAAACGTAATTAATATTTATCGAGCTTAAGCGCCCGATATTTCATTGCCGGTAGTTTTTTATATCGGCATATATAAAGTACAAATTTCAATTATTGTTTTTTGGGATTTTCGCTACTAAAAAATGTTCAATGTTTCCATTTAGAGTTTATATTTCAACCTTAATGGTTTCACATAATTTATTAAACTATTTAACTTTTTATGTTAAAAAAAAAAAAAAAAAATTACCCTAACTGAGCTCTAGCTACTATGGCTTTCGGCTCGTTGTAGCGAAAACAGACCAGGGCATTCTGGTGGTAATCGAACCCACGACCTTTGCACTGATAAACTAGCACGCTACCAGCTAGCCTACCGGGGCGCACCTAAAAAAATAAAAAATAATAATGGACTTGAAAATTTTTAATAACTGGGATGATCTTCAACCGATTTTTTATTTTAATACTTTTATGTTGTGCGACCCGGTAGGCTAAGTGGTAGCGTGCTGGCTTATCAGTGCGGCGGTCGCGGGTTCGATTCCCACCCGAGACACTGGTCTGTTTTCGCTACAACGCGCCGAAGGCCATAGCAGCTAGTGCTCGGTTGGGGGTAATAGTATATAATTTGTCATTATATGAAAATTAAAAAAAAAAAAAAATTTACCCTAACTGAGCTCTAGCTACTATGGCTTTCATCTCGTTGTAGCGATAACAGACCAGGGCATCTGGTGGTAATCGAACCCGCGACCTTTGCACTGATAAGCTAGCACGCTACCAACTAGCCTACCGCGGCGCACTTAAAAAATTAAAAAAATAATAATGGACTGGAAAATGTTTAATAACTGGGATGATTTTCAACCGATTTTAAATTTGAATACTTTATGTTAATGTTTTAAAGCGAAATTTCGACTCCATAATGAATTTGTGTAAACAAATATACATATTTAAAAATAAAATAAAAAAAATTAATACTTCAAAAAAGTTTTTATTTTTGTATTAAAAATACAAAATTGTGTCATATTAGATATTATTTGGTGCTTTTAAAAAAGTTTGATCATTTTCATGATATACAATACAATTGTTTCATAGGCATCACACTGATCTTCAGTTATTTGCAACAGAAAAATTTATGCTTTTTCAAATAGTTTTGATTTTATGATTAGGTTTACCAAATCAGCCGATTATACATTAAGGCAGACAAAATTTTTCATAACGTTGAATTTGTGTGCCGTATGTAATGTCTCGGTTTAAGTTAAGCCAATTATCGTTTTCGTTTGCCGACAACTGAAGATTAGGGTATGCCTATTGAAACAATTTTATTGTCTATCATGAAAATAATCAAAAAATTTTAAAGCGCCAAAGTATAATTTAATATGACAATTTTGGAGGTAGAACAATATTCTATCTAAATAAATAAAAAAAAATAATGATTTTTTGTCATGTGAACACTAATTAAATTTTTAATCGATATCCTGAATTCGTTTTATCTAAATGACCCGAAATTTTATAGTACGAACAACTAATTAAATTTTTAATCGATAGCCATGCAAATTTTTCGCTTTTCTAAATGACTCGAAATTTTATAGTATGAACAATTTTTATATCCAATTGGAAAAAAATTGCCAAATATCGAACACCTAAAATTTATTTACATAATTTTGGACACCACTAGTGAAACTAGAAAACTGACTCTCAGTATTGCCACTAGTGGAATTTTCCTAGAGTAGTAGAAACACAGTTCTTTTAGAAAAAAATCTTGTTTTCTGTAGTTTTTATCAAAAAAAAAAATCCCCTTGAAACAGACAACAAGTTGTCATTTAATACTATGGGTCAATAACCAGGATATGAAAATTTGTTAGTTTCTGTATGTGTATATCAACTGACCTACATACATATGTACTTGAATATATGCATAAATACATACAGTATGCTTGCATACACACATATCCCAAATATCCTTAAAACCCAAAGCAATACTTTAGTGCATTCAAACACATGTATATAACTAAACAAGTGTTAATATAACATGAATGTGTAACAAAAAGAAACCTAAAAACAATTTCCATTCCTAAAAAAGTTAGTATGTTGCAATAGTTACTGCGTATTAAAAATTTGCATTCGTGTTAGTAAAAATAAATTTTTTACAAACTTTTTTTTGTTAGTTCGACAAACTTGTGACAAAAATCACCACAGCTACTTTTGTTATTTGTTTTTTTTTTTTTTTTGTAAAGATATTCTAAATGTTTTTTTTTTATGCAAAAAATCCTTTTACAAAATAGCTTTAGTAGAAAAAATTGTGTTGTTTTTCAACTCATAAATATTCATGATTTTTAAAAAGTTTTTGTGCTTTTACACAAATTTTGTTTTTCTATACTTTTACTGTTATTTTTGTATTTTTGTCTTTGAGTTTTGGGAATAGTTAAAATTGTAGGTAGGTACTGCTGGTGTGATTCTATATCCATTTAAGCAGGAATAAGCTAGTAGTCTAGTGTGCTTTAGATTTTGGTTAGCATTGTTCGGTGTTAATGCAAACAAAATTTTAAAATCGTATTTATTTTTCTGTTTCACTTTTTTAAGGCTGTATTAGCCAGACGTAAAAGTAAGCGTAACTCGGTATAGCAAATTTAATGAGTTAAAAAAAGACTAGGCGATGTTGAGTTGTATTTTGTATATCATACATATGGATTTAACATTAAGGATGTCCCGAAAATTTTGAATTAGTTAAAGGAATACCACTCAATCGATGCATATCAAAGAGCTGAATATGGCAAAAATAAGTAAAACATTTTCGAAGTGGATCTTTATTTCCCTACCAGCGATTGAAGTTGCCGCTTCAATGCATTTTGACCAAGAAAAATTTTCGAATTTTTTTTCGAATAGAGCTCAAAAGTTTCGTAATTTTTAGCTTAGTAATCGAAAAATATTTTAAAATTTTCTGTAGAGAAATTTTGGGCCATCAGAGGATTTTTTTACTTATACCAAGTATAATATCTATACACTCAGAGAACGTCTGCTCTACAAATATGTAGTTGTTTGAGTTGTAATACAGTTTCTTTATTTTTAATGTAAATGACAGTCATTTGTAGAGCAATTTAAATTGTTTACTAGCCTTGTAGTTCATTTAGAAAAACAAACCACATCAAATGACCTTTTTATGATTTTACATTAATTGTTACAGTTGGTTTTTTGTTATTTAAAAAACTAAAAAAAATAAATGTTAATTTATTTTTTACTAACATATTTGGTTAATTTTTACTGCAATTGTGATTCATTTTTTGAACATTAAAAAACATGACAATGTTAGTGAAATTTACTGAAATGTAAGTTGTCCTTTCTTTAACTGAAATTTCATTTGTTTTTAATTACATTTGCAGTGGTCTTAACCTACATAGTATTTTAAGTGTACTTTATGTTTTTTTTTTTCAATTTGTACATGAAACAATTGTACTTACTTAAAACAAAAAAATCCTCTGGTGAAAAAAAATTATTCTACAGAAAATTTCACAACAGTTTTCCCGTAATAAGCTAAAAATTACGAATTTTCGAAAAAAAAAATTTTAAAGTTTTGTTCGTCAAAATGCACTACAACCGCTAACTTTAATCACTGGTAGGGAACTGAAGATCCACTTCGAAAATGTTTTACTTAAATTTTGCCATATATGCAGCTCGATGCATACTGATTGAGTGGTATTCCTTCAGCTATTTCGAAAAGTGTATTTTTCGCGATACCCTAATGTTGAAAGCATAGGAATGAAATAAAAATATACAAAAAATTTCCACCTACTTTTCTCATATTTAGCTCTTTATTACGCATCGATGAAGTGGTATTAATAATTTTTTTCGGACACCCTATTGAACATATAGAAAAGGTTTTTTTATTTGTTCAAATTAACCTTCTTTCCAATAACAAATTAATCAATATTTAAGCTTCTTTTAAAAAAAATAACAAAATTTGTTAAAAATTTATTAACCTTTGCCAACTAAGTAAATAGACAAAATTCAGATATAAAT
>CM037854.1:214960920-215022486 GCA_021234595.1 Delia radicum
GCGAAACTAATATTTGATTTTAACTGCAAATATTTTATGCAAGGGATAAATCTTCAAAAAGTGGTTGGTTTTTGGTATTATAGGTAATTTAGAATATAATATTTTTCAATATTGATAAGGAAAACCAATAGTTGAATGATGTGACTGTGTTTTGGTTAATTTATATATTTCCCTTTACAATATAGTTTAGTTATATTGATGATGAATTTTAAAGTACTTACAATTAAAAGTATTGAATAATGATTAAACTTTGTTGGTTACAATGGATTTCCAACCAATTTATTCTCTGTGTGTGAATTTGTTTGAATCGTTCTTACATAACTGTTAATCAAATTACGAATTAATTCTGTAGGAAATCCTACTCCTACCTTCCAGAAGTGTTGTTTTAATCGGTTCCCAACCACAAGATTTTTCAAATATATTCCAGGGAAACGTAAGCTCTACTAGAACCAGTGTCAGAAGCTGTTTTAGTATGACCTGTTCTTATTGGGTGCAAAAAAACTGAAACTGGAACGGTTATAGAGAAAAATTATTTGTGAAGGTCGTTCTTCGAAACTCCCATATTTTGAAAATGGCAACACTGGTAAATACTAGGGCTTTTTTAAAAGAAAAACAGTGTAACTCTAAGTATTTATTTCTACTGCACATATACGATAACTGGGGCAAGTTTAAGATGACGAAAAAATTAAGACATAATAAAAGCAACATTTTCACAAAAAGGGAAAAATGGCATGACAATTCCAAAAATTGCTTAATGCTATAAACACATAGACCACAGCAGGCTACAGAGCTACACGACTACAAATGCCGTTCACTGCAATCGTCGCCGTGTGGTCAGCTACTTATTATTTTGGAAACGACAGCAACATAGTAAACAGCTGTTTTTTATACAAATGCATTTTTATTTCAGTAATGCCAATTACATCTTTTTTTTTTGATTTATTACAATACAACAATATGCATGGTTGTAGACACGTATATAAAGTTGACTTAAAAATACAATTACTTATTTATAATCCAATATTATAACGTAAAAATAAATTTATATCTAACCCCTCTTGAATATTAATCCCAGTTATATAGCATTTAATGTTGTGACGTTTTTGTGTTTAACAATATAAAATATTTTTAAGCACTAATTTGTTACATATGTTGTTTTATTGTCAACACTATTTTTGTTTGTAGCCAGTTGACTACAGCGGCAAAAGTAGTCGGGTAGCCGTGTAGCTGTGTTGGTGCCAAAATAATCGTTTTCATATAAACGTGTGTATTTTATTTTTGACAGGCTGTAGTCGTGTAGCTGCAGTCGTCTATGTGTTTATAGCATAAGATAACAATTGATTTAAAGTTGTTTGTATAATATTTTCATTTAAAAAATCATAATGAAGAAATTTTCAATTAAAATTCTTAAATGTTATCGTTGTAAATAAGAATGAACTTAAAAGTTTAATTTATTTTTTTCAAACATCACATTTTTACATTCAGCTACGAGTATATTTAACAGAATTTTTTAACGAAGGGTCTAAAAAAAAAATATAAAAGAATGGGTTTTATGGTAGTGACAAAAAATTGTAATTTTTAACAAAAATTAAGTGGCATATGCAAATGCAAAAAAGCTTGCCCTGCTGATAAAATTTTGTTTTTTACCGGCCCTTAAACTACATTCATATTGAACCCCAAAAATACGTATTTCGTTGTTTTCAAGTTTTCGACTCAATTCCATATAAATTTTAAATGGAAAACTTGAAAAAAAAAAACGATAATACGTATTTTGTGGTTAAGTATGAATATAGTATGAGATTCCTTAATTATAATCCCAACATTCAAGGCATTGAATCGTCCTAAACAAGCACTGTTTAAACCAACGCGGTCTTTACTTAACTTTACTTGCTATTTACAAAAAAAAAAGATGTTGTTGTACTTTTATTGATAAAAAACCAAAGAAATACATTTTAAAGGAATAATTGATTAATCGCCAAATTTTGTCGATTAACCGACCATATTAAGCGGTAAATCCATTGAAGCGATTTTCCGAATAATGCCTTAACCGCCTAGGTCGAACAATTGGAAACAATAAAACTAGTTACAAAAACGACCTTGTCGAGGAACAATATAAATTTTGACATCGAATTATAAGCAGTGGCTTTAAAACTACTGCTTATTATTTAGTTACTGCTAATTACAGCATATTCCTGAGATTTTGCGGGGGATGTTATATTTTTATTTGACTTAAAATTATAGCTTCTATAAAAATATCATTTAATTTTAAATTTTTTATATAAAAAACACGGCTTGCGAATAAAGTTAGGTAAGTCCGTGCCTTTTTGAATGAAACACAGTTTTTCTGCAAAAAAAAAAAAAAATATTTTTCAACATAATCTCCTTTTAGCTCAATACACTTAGTCCAACGTTTCTCCAATTTTTTATCGCTTCCAAAAAATAGGATTTTCGAGGTGCATAAATATGCATTTCTTGGCCATATGGGGTAGTATTTATTGAGATTTTCCTTTGTTTGATTGACGGTTTCTTTTCTCAAAAAATGATGTTTATTGAGCACTCGAAATTCACTTTTTTCCATTTCTAAAAAAATCCACGAGGTTGTATGTTTTGAACAGCTGTTAAACGCAAAGTAAATGACGGAACTTGCTCAAAATTTGACAGTAGTCTATTAACAGGTTTACTTGATTTAAGCAGTGTTGCATTTCATATAACTATGAGGGAAGTTCGAAAGTCACGGACTTCATAATCCGCCCTCGTATCTATAGTGTTGTGACAACAAAAGCGATGTACAATACCGCCAAGACGTACATAAAATAAAAGATTTTAATGAACTTAACAATAAAACCGAAAAGGCATCAAAAAATTTTTAGCACATGAAATTTTATGGAGCAAACAACAAAATTTTCATAACCTCAAAAAGCATCCTTATAAAAACTTTTTAATTTTACGAATTTAAATGTATTAATATGATTCCTAGCAAATAAGTAACTCTAAACTTAATTAACTATCATTAAACAGGCAAAAAAATTCGTGTTTTCCAAAGTAATCGCGCTTTGTTTACTAGTCCTTATATATGACAACAAATTTGTTTAAGTGTTTTTTATATATTTTGGTGGTGGTAATATATATTTTGTAATGTGATAATAAAATGAGATCTATAAATTGATGTAGCTTTAATGAAATCCATGCAAAAACCGTTATTTTAATATTTTTAAATTTCTTGAAACCGCCATAATTTCTTCGCCGTTAAAGATAAATGATTAACGCGAATGTATTTAGCATGCTTAAAGCTCTTCTAACATATACACAAAAGATTATTCAGGACACCACATCCTTAAAGTTTCGAAAATGTTTGAAATTCTTTATATACAAGAGAGTTAGATTTTAGGAAAATAACTAGAAGTTATTACTGCCAAAGTTTATGTAGACAAAAATTGTATGATATCATTTTAAAAAAATATAACATTTCGTATTACAAAGCCAGTGATTTATTACACGATTTTTAGAGTGATTAATATGATTTAAAATATTTTGCGAACCAAAATATTAGCTGCAAATGTAAATATATTAATTTTAAAGATTTTTTTAAATTTTTACGAATAAGTAATATTTATTAAAACATTAAGCATACGCTCCTAAATAAAATGAGTATTTAAATGAAATAAATAGAATAGCAATGAATTTAATTGTTCAGTAGTACAAAATACTTAAAATCCTTCAAGAATATTACTCCTCAACAAAATGTTTTATCTAATTTAGTTGGAATTCTTCATTTTCAAATAAACTTTATTTAAATTAATTGCTTGTAACACTTTTGTTACAACAAATACTTTCTTTTTCTTCATCAAACTCCTTAATACCACTGTTTCGGAAATATCTTTAAAAAAAAAAAAACAAACGACAACCATTTAAAAAACACAGGTTGAAACAAAATCTAAATGTTAAACAAAGTACTGTTAGTAGTAGTTCGGCTTGGGTTAGTGTTACACTTTTATAATTTTTTCTTTCTGCTCCTTTAAAATAGCACGTTCTCTCTCTTATACTGGGTTTCTTTAAACTTCTGGTACTTTTTTATAACGTCTTTTTTCTTTTTTGTTTTTACTACGTGTTGACATTTACTAATTTACATATTTAAGACATTTAATATAAAGTCTTTTTTACACTTTGCTTGGTTTACTTGGTTTGTTTATTAGAAGAAGGTGTATTTTTTGAGGTTAAACCAGGCTGAAAAAAAGGTGAAGAAATTAAGCACATGCAAATCAAATTGAGATTTAAATATATGATTAAATCTTTTTTTTTTTTTGTACAACAAGAAGAAACTCTGTACAGAAATTCTTACAAACATGTTAACCGTTTTTTTTTTTTTGTTTTGATTCTATTTAGGCCAAGAAAGTGTGGTATATGGGGATATAGTATTCAAATATTAACAGCAATTATGCATAAAATGATATTAGGGGTTTGTTATGTGACTGTTTGTTTGTGTGTGTTTAAAGAATATAAAACTTTATGAGTTCTCTTAAAAAATAAATGCTAATATATTTTTTAATCAAATTTTATATTAAAATTCATAAAAAAAGGTTTCTTAGAATTACAAAAAAAAAAAAAAAAACAAATCAACGATTTTTAAATGTTTATAGTAAAATATAAAAAATACTCATTAAAAAAAATTTAAGTGTTATAAAGAAAAGTACATTCAAGGATTTGAACTGATGAACAGAGTTGTCAACCTATAGAACAAAATGATGGTTCTGAAATTTGAGCCTAAATCCACATGTTCGCTAGAGATGTACAAGAAATTTAAGTCAGTTGAAACTTACTTTAATTTAAGAAATCCAAACAGACTTATTGTTCTTGATTGCATATAAAAACTGCTGATAAGAAGTTCGGTGGCAACTGAATATATTTAGAAGTTATTGTTTAATGCTTATAAGGGAAAAACAAAGTCTATTATTTTTTGTTTTTAATTAATTTTTTACAAAAAAAATGTAACAGAAACGTATTAATATTTATCGAGCTTAAGCGCCCGATATTTCATTGCCGGTAGTTTTTTATATCGGCATATATAAAGTACAAATTTTCGCTACTAAAAATGTTCAATGTTTCCATTTAGAGTTTAATATTTCTACCTTAATGGCTTCACATAATTTATTAACTATTTAACTTTTTATGTTAAAAAAAAAAAAAAAAAAAATTGCCCTAACTGAGCTCTAGCTACTATGGCTTTCGGCTAGTTGTAGTGAAAACAGACCAGGGCATCTGGTGGTAATCGAACCCACGACTTTGCACTGATAAACTAGCACCCTACAGCTAGCCTACCGGGGCTCACCTAAAAAATTAAAAAAATAATAATAGACTTGAAAATTTTTAATAACTGGGATGATCTTCAACCGATTTTTTATTTTAATACTTTTATGTTGTGCGACCCGGTAGACTAGGTGGTAACGTGCTGGCTTTCGCTACAACGCGCCGAAGGCCATAGCAGCTAGTGCTCGGTTGGGGTAATAGTATATAATTTGTCATTATATAAAAATTAAAAAAAAAAAAAAAAAATTTACCCTAACTGAGCTCTAGCTACTATGGCTTTCATCTCGTTGGAGCGAAAACAGACTAGGGCATCTGGTGGTAATCGAACCCGCGACCTTTGCACTGATAAGCTAGCACGCTACCAACTAGCCTACCGGGGCGCACTTAAAAAATTAAAAAATAATAATGGACTGGAAAATGTTTAATAACTGGGATGATTTTCAACCGATTTTTAATTTTAATACTTTTATGTTAATGTTTTAAAGCGAAATTTTCGACTCCATAATGAATTTGTGTAAACAAATATACATATTTAAAAATAAAATTAAAAAAAAATTAATACTTCAAAAAAGTTTTTATTTTTGTATTAAAAATACAAAAATTGTTTCATAGGCATCACACTGATCTTCAGAAAAGTTGCTGCTTTGCAAATAGTTTTGATTTTATGATTAGGTTTACCAAATCAGCTGGTTTATACATTAAGGCAGACAAAATTCTCATAACGTTGAATTTGTCTGCTGTATGTAATGTCTCGGTTTAAGTTAAGCCAATTATCGTATTTCTATTGCAGACAACTGAAGATTAGGGGTATGCCTATGAAACAATTTTATTGTCTATCATGAAAATGATCAAAAAATTTTAAAAGCGCCAAATATAATTTAATATGACAATTTGGAGGTAGAACAATATTCTATCTAAATAAATAAAAAAAATAATGATTTTTTGTCATGTGAACACTAATTAAATTTTTAATCGATATCCATGCAAATGTTTCGTTTTTCTAAATGACCCGAAATTTTATAGTATGAACAACTAATTAAATTTTTAATCGATAGCCATGCAAATTTTTCGCTTTTCTAAATGACTCGAAATTTTATAGTATGAACAATTTTTATATCCAATTGGAAAAAATTGCCAAATATCGAACACCTAAAATTTATTTACATAATTTTGGACACCACTAGTGAAACTAGAAAACTGACTCTCAGTATTGCCACTAGTGGAATTTTCCTAGAGTAGTAGAAACACAGTTCTTTTAGAAAAAAATCTTGTTTTCTGTAGTTTTATCAAAAAAAAAAATCCCCTTGAAACAGACAACAAGTTGTCATTTAATACTATGGGTCAATAACCAGGATATGAAAATTTGTTAGTTTCTGTATGTGTATATCAACTGACCTACATACATATGTACTTGAATATATGCATAAATACATACAGTATGCTTGCATACACACATATCCCAAATATCCTTAAAACCCAAAGCAATACTTTAGTGCATTCAAACACATGTATATAACTAAACAAGTGTTAATATAACATGAATGTGTAACAAAAAGAAACCTAAAAACAATTTCCATTCCTAAAAAAGTTAGTATGTTGCAATAGTTACTGCGTATTAAAAATTTGCATTCGTGTTAGTAAAAATAAATTTTTTACAAACTTTTTTTGTTAGTTCGACAAACTTGTGACAAAAATCACCACAGCTACTTTTGTTATTTGTTTTTTTTTTTTTTTTTTGTAAAGATATTCTAAATGTTTTTTTTTTATGCAAAAAATCCTTTTACAAAATAGCTTTAGTAGAAAAAATTGTGTTGTTTTTCAACTCATAAATATTCATGATTTTTAAAAAGTTTTTGTGCTTTTACACAAATTTTGTTTTTCTATACTTTTACTGTTATTTTTGTATTTTTGTTTTTGAGTTTTGGGAATAGTTAAAATTGTAGGTAGGTACTGCTGGTGTGATTCCTATATCCATTTAAGCAGGAATAAGCTAGTAGTCTAGGTGTGCTTTAGATTTTGGTTAGCATTGTTCGGTGTTAATGCAAACAAAATTTTAAAATCGTATTTATTTTTCTGTTTCACTTTTTTAAGGCTGTATTATCCAGACGTAAAAGTAAGCGTAACTCGGTATTAGCAAATTTAATGAGTTAAAAAAAGACTAGGCGATGTTGAGTTGTATTTTGTATATCATACATATGGATTTAACATTAGGATGTCCCGAAAATTTTGAATTAGTTAAAGGAATACCACTCAATCGATGCATATCAAAGAGCTGAATATGGCAAAAATAAGTAAAACATTTTCGAAGTGGATCTTTATTTCCCTACCAGCGATTGAAGTTGCCGCTTCAATGCATTTTGACCAAGAAAAATTTTCGAATTTTTTTTTCGAATAGAGCTCAAAAGTTTCGTAATTTTTAGCTTAGTAATCGAAAAATATTTTAAAATTTTCTGTAGAGAAATTTTGGGCCATCAGAGGATTTTTTTACTTATACCAAGTATAATATCTATACACTCAGAGAACGTCTGCTCTACAAATATGTAGTTGTTTGAGTTGTAATACAGTTTCTTTATTTTTAATGTAAATGACAGTCATTTGTAGAGCAATTTAAATTGTTTACTAGCCTTGTAGTTCATTTAGAAAAACAAACCACATCAAATGACCTTTTATGATTTTACATTAATTGTTACAGTTGGTTTTTTGTTATTTAAAAAACTAAAAAAATAAATGTTAATTTATTTTTTACTAACATATTTGGTTAATTTTTACTGCAATTGTGATTCATTTTTTGAACATTAAAAAACATGACAATGTTAGTGAAATTTACTGAAATGTAAGTTGTCCTTTCTTTAACTGAAATTCATTTGTTTTTAATTACATTTGCAGTGGTCTTAACCTACATAGTATTTTAAGTGTACTTTATGTTTTTTTTTTTTCAATTTGTATATGAAACAATTGTACTTACTTAAAACAAAAAAATCCTCTGGTGAAAAAAATTATTCTACAGAAAATTTCACAACAGTTTTCCCGTAAATAAGCTAAAAATTACGAAATTTTCGAAAAAAAAAAAATTTTAAGTTTTTGTTCGTCAAAATGCACTACAACCGCTAACTTTAATCACTGGTAGGGAACTGAAGATCCACTTCGAAAATGTTTTACTTAAATGTTGCCATATATGCAGCTCGATGCATACGATTGAGTGGTATTCCTTCAGCTATTTCGTAAAAGTGTATTTTTCGCGATACCCTAATGTTGAAAGCATAGGAATGAAATAAAAATACAAAAATTTTCCACCTACTTTTCTCATATTTAGCTCTTTATTACGCATCGATGAAGTGGTATTAATAATTTTTTCGGGACACCCTATTGAACATATAGAAAAGGTTTTTTAGTTGTTCAAATTAACCTTCTTTCCAATAACAAATTAATCAATATTTAAGCTTCTTTTAAAAAAAATAACAAAATTTGTTAAAAATTTTATTAACCTTTGCCAACTAAGTAAATAGACAAAATTCAGATATAAATTACTGCTAAGTACGCTGCTTTTTTTTTTTGTTTAAAATGCATGTCAATAAAATCTTTTATTATAAGCATTATTGAAAATATTAAAAAATTCAAAATGAAAGTCGTTTAGCAAAACAGTTTAACAAAAAATGTCTATGACGTGTTTGGACGGTTAAGGAACAAATACCATGTAGCACAATATATCGGCTGTTAATCAAATTGAGGCATGAAGTCGTAGGTTGGCCAGAAAAGTTCGCGTTTCAAAAGGAAACAATTCGAAGAAACTTGTTCCAAATGCACGTGAAACACTACCCGAGGAATAAGGTAATCAAATTTAGTAAAAAAAAAACAATTGGCAGTAATACCAACAAAATGCAGACTACTGAGAAAAGGCTTCATGAAAAAAAATTTTCAAACTACTTTTGGATGATGAAAAAAACATTTTTGCTTGGAACAACATAACGTTATTTATGAGTTTATTCTGATGATTTGAAAAAAAAATACAGACAAGGTATTGTATTCGGCCAAAGCGAAGTTTGAACCAAACATGTTAGTGTGGGCAGCCATTTCGGCAAAATGTATATCACAACTATAGATTATTTGTTAGGACAATATCCAGATAAAGAAATATAGAGTATTACCTCGAACTTGAATAATTTTCATTTTCATTGAACAATTAAAGGTAGAAAAACATAATTTTTATTTTTAAAAAAATTTTATCAAATTTGTAAAAAAAAAGACAAAGTACGGTCTTGTTACTTCCCTTTACATCTTGTTTTTAAATAAATAACAAACAAAAACAATAGTAAAAATAAAGAGGAGAATAAAAACAAAAAGCGTGTATTGTATATCTACCAAAGGTAGAGCTTGCACATAACGAACAAGTTTTCAATTAATTTTTGATCAATGGTGATAATCGTTTACTTCGAGCTGATATATTAATTCTCATTTAGTGAGAACTAGGTTATATGAATGTTTGATGTTTGCATGGGATTGTCACTTCTTTCAAAACGTGTTCTGATGATGGGAACCTAGAAAATTCCCGAAATAGATCTATCAACACATTCCTGAAAGTGGTCAAATAATAAATTTGAAAACAAAAACTCTATAGATTATTTGTTAGGACAATATCCTAATAAAGAAATATATAGAGTATTACCTCGAACTTGAATAATTTTCATTTTCATTGGTATATCACAACTTTACAACCATGATTCAAAATCTATGGCTGTAAACGCGGATATTTGCATTAATAAATGTTAAGTAAAACATGAAACATTTATTAGAGACAGACACTCTAAAGATGGCATATTATTTTGGCCAGATTTAGCAAACTGTCGTTATGCCAAGAAGATGTCAAATTGGCTTACGTTCCAACAGTACCTCCAAATGTAACAATTTGGTGTTTCTTGCTGGACAAATAGTATTTTAAACCATTTGAGATTTTTTATCGGAAAAGCAAGAACTATTCTAAAAAATCAAATTATTTCCGTAAAATTAGTTAAAAACAAAAAAAGTTTTTCATATAGAGCAAATTAACAATATAAAATACTTTGTTCAATTGACACATAAATTAACCACTGACGAGTCCCAGGAGGGGGACGAAACTGCGGCAGTCTGGTGTATCCCTTGTGTCCGTAAAATTTTTCAATAAAAATGTTTTCTTCTTCCTGTAAAGAGACTAACTAAAGTAATATTCTACAGTAATTAATATAAAAATTAATTACGATTGTCATTATCTGACGGTTGCAAAACACTTTCTAACATTTATTTTTGTTAGAAACATTTGTTTTTGTTACAACTCTAAATTTTTATTTGCTACACTAAAAGAAATTAGTAAACACATTTGCTAAAACTACTAAAAATTTGTTCAAAATGACATTGATTAATATATATCAAGATATAAAAAGCAAAAATTAAACTGTTGAGTCTATAAAAATTTAGTTAAATTGAGTAAATTGAAATTAAGATATAAATCTGCTAAAGTAAAGTTTTCTAAATAATAGATTCAAATCACAAAAAAAAAAAATTTCAATGTGTTTTTAATCTGGCGTTCTGAAATCGGAAATTTTTAATTTTTTAGCAACAATTTCTGTTCATTAAAGAAAAATGTTTCTGTTATTTGCATTCAACGAAATATACTTTAATGGATTCCACTGCATGTCTTATAAAAAATTATTTTTAATAAAACTAAAAATTTTATTTTCAATCTGATATCAAAACTAACTTATATTTTCCCATGTTTTTTTTTAAATTTTTTAATTTAATGTTTGCGGACTGACAAACATTATGGCATAATAATTTGTAAATTATTACTATTTTGGCTGCCAATATTTAAGGTATTTTTGAAATTTTTGGGAAGTCATACTTTCAAAGTTACTAAAGAAGTAAATAAATAATCGAATAAGTATTGTTATATCGCTTTAGAATTTTTCTAACTACAGTGTAAATTCGATAATCCGGACTCCACTAATCCGGAATATTCGGTAATCCGGACAGCATTTTGCAGCTCATTGCGTATTCTATAATCCGGATTAATTGCAGCTCTATAGTCCGGATTGAATAAAACCCGTTTTTATTTATTTTCTTATTTAAATCACAGCATGCTTTGAAAAATACAATCATTGCGTATTCTATAATCCGGATTGATTGAAACTCTATAGTCCGGATTGAATAACAGCCGTTTTTACTTATATTTTTATTTAAATCACAGCATGCTTTGAAAAATACAGTTAGAATTGTGTGATGAGTATGTTTGCACATGCGTTTTTAATTTAGTATTGATGCAAGATGACTTTGTCAAACGAAATTAATATTATTTATTGTTAAGTATGTGTGTAAATTGGTACTTTTTTTATTTTAACTGAACTGCACAAATTAATATTTATGTTTTTATGCCATGAATTATTATAATTTTTAATAAATACATACATTTGCTAATCCGGAATATTCGCTAATCCGGATTGGGGTCTGCAATCAATTATTCGGATTATCGAATTTTTACTGTATATGCTTTTATGGTCAAAATTCAAAGGAATTTTTTGCTGGTTAAGTACTTTCAAAAAAAAAAAAAAAAAAAAAAAATTTCAAACTTTCAAATTTTTTGAAAATTTATTAATTTATTTATTTTCCTGAAGATGCTACACAAAGGAGTAGCGAAATATTGAAATTAAAAAAAACTTTTATATAAAAAACAAACCCTCACTCAAATAATTAGAAAATTTAAAAATAAGAAATAAGATTAAATAAACGAAAATAATTATTTAATAATAATGATAGTACGTGGAACTACAAAAAATCGGCTACAACTAAAAAACTGTTTTCTGTGTATAGAACATACTAAATAATTCGCAAAATTTAGGAGCTACGCAGTGGAGTCAAAATTTACTTTAATTTTTTTTATAATTTTATTCTATTTCAAAGGAACTATTTACATATTTGGTACCATTTTTGAAGATACATTTACTTGAGAATAAATTTTGTCTAAATAATTTCAAATATTCTTTTTTTGTCAAAAGAATGTGTTTTGAGTATCATTAAATCTGGAGATTTTTTTGTTTTTTAACAGTAAATGAAATAAGCCAATTAGTTCATTAAACCCTGCGGGAAACGAAGGATCGATTGATCCAAAGTAAGAAATCTGTGATATATGTTTTGGGGGCACATCACGAAACTGGTGTAAACAAAATTATGATGCACCAAAAAGTGTTAATTTTGGTGAAATGACCAATCACGTGACTATAGTTATGGTGACAAAACATTCACTGGTTGCTACCACATATATCATGCAACTGGAGAAAAAGTAACATAACACCAAAGTGTACTGAAGCAAATAGGGCCGTTGTAGTTGAAGTTATTACTGGTCATTGAACTGGTTCAACACCGTTAGCAGTGGATTAAAACATGGCAATTAGTGTAAAAGGATTCAGTCCCTTGACTGCTACACAGCAGACATAACACTGAAGGAATTTTATCTGTACCGATTATGTGACAGTAGAAATAAAGACGTAACACTTCACTGGTTTAAAAGAACTGAACACGGAACTATGACCTGGGCTGCCAGATATGGCGATTTCTCGCCAAACGTCGCGATCTTAAACTTAGTTTTTTGTTGGGTAAAGACAAAATAAGCTAAGTATAAAATTGATTTTTGTTGTGCCTTTTTTAAGGTTTTTTTGAACAGGGGGTAAAACACACTGTTTTGGAAAAGTGCAGTGATTCGTTACGGTCGGGCTATTTAGCAACTCGTGCATAATATGACATACACTGAATAAAAACTCACAGGTTACTTGCTAATTACTTTTCGCATTACCGGCGACATGTACCCCTTAGACCAGTGCAGTGGTACGTCTCAAAACTATTTCAATCAAACTACCCCTGTTACAGAACACTTAATATGTGACTAGTTTTCTTTCAAAAATTGTTCTCCAGTTCTAAGATACGTACACCTACACCAGTCACGTGATAATTTTTTTCCCATTGGTTCTGTTGCATATCACATAAATCTTAAAATGGTCATACTTTGACACTACCTACTTCTAGCTTGTCCCGTAGCATATTCATTTCAGTCGGTACGGTGATAGGTTGCATTGGTCAAGTTATTCGCCACGTTACACAGTGCTTCACAGGTAGCAAATTGTCACCTCCTATGACATGTCCATGTTAAAAGTACCGGTCACTTTCATATAACAGAAACCGAAACTAGGACAGGTTCATACACACAAAGTTCTAGTCACATGACCATACCAGTGACTGGTCCATTTCCCGCAGGGAAGATAGTTGAACCCAAACTTGTTGGCTTAGAGTATTTATAGTATGATTTTTGGATTCTGAGACCCCAAGTACATAAAAAAAATTTCGGTGGAATAATTTTGTCCAAGTAGAATTAGATTTCGGACTTATGTGCTTTGACGCACTATTAGTACAACCCAGAGTTCGAAATTAAACACAAGCAAACGGTTTTCTATCGTTCTGTTTTGCTTTTTGTTGAAACTCAACACCATCATCTTGTTGTTGTGTACAGTAAACATAAACACAAAATTTCTTTATTCTCATTTTGACTTGAGAACACAAACACTTTCACAAACTAGTTTTCGATGAGATACCAAACTAAACGATTTTGTTCTGTTTGTCCAATATTTCAAACAATTTGATTTTGTTGTGTTTATGGAATGGAACAAAACTATTTGTAAACCGTTCTTAGAGTTTATGTCATATTACAAGTGAAAAAAAATTTTCATTGAATTTTATGAATAATTGCATTAGTTTATTAAAAAGTTTCAACGGAGGAGTTCCAGGGAAATTTCATAAAACTAATGCAAAAAAAAACATTGATAACATGCAGAAAAATCATTTCTTTATTTTGCCAACCACAACGTAAAAAACGCGTTTTAATGTTTAAGTTGAAAGAACACAAAAAAATAACCACTACGAAATAATAATGTTTGACGAAAGAAACATTTTCATTGTGTTTCGTTTTTTATATTACAAACAAAAATTTGAGCACTTGTGCTGTATTTATAAATACGAACGAAACAATAGAGATCGTTGTATTGGTTTTTTTGATAGGAACGTTATGTTAGTGGTACATCAATTTTCGAACTCTAGTACAACCCGTATTAAAAAAGGATAACCCAATTACCATGTTTCGCAAGCTTTATACCTCCTTTATAATTTTCGATTTTAATCGTACACTCACAATATTTTTTCCGTAAAGACTACTGAATATACACATTGAATTAACTGAAAATCAGTTAAAAACAGGACTACTTACTTTTCGTTTAAAACAATTGTATTTTTTAGTTTATTTTCAACTGTTGAATATTAATTGACAAAATCCATAAAAACAATAGATTGTTTTCGTTTATTTCAATACTCAATATAATATAACAACTTTTTGTTTAAAAAGAAAATTTTAACTGAATATTTTAACTATTACGGAAAGTCCGTTTTTTTTGTTTATTTTGTTTGATGAATAACAGACAGAACGTTAAAAAATATATTTCTTTGGTAATTTAACTGTATATTCCCTTGAAAACAACTTTAACGATTAAACTTTTAAATAACTGTTGATTTTTTATGGAAAAGTTCTTGTGAGTGTACAGATCGGATCAGTAGTTTAAAAGTTTTATATTAACTACCATTATTTTATATCAAATACACCACTGAGCGTATACTTATTATAAAATTAAAAATATTCATCATACGCTACAAAAAAACATATTTACAAAAAATAAAGTAAATGATTTTATTTTGTTTTTTTTTTTTCATTTATAATTTATATAAATAAAACTTTTTCTTTGTAAGAAGAACTAAAAAAAAGCTACGGTAAACATTTCATTAGCAAGAAATAATAACAAATAAACAAAATTAATATTAAAACACATATACGCACTCATATAGTTACACACACACACATAAAACAAGAAAGAAAAACAAATATACATTATTTTTTTAATAGCTACTACATTCAAACGACACAACTTCAATAAAGTAAAATATTAAAACACATTCACATTAATGTTTATTTAACCTACAATAAGATTTCTACATACATTACATACAATGAGTAGGGTTGTCCTTAACTTAAATTGTTAGCGAATGTATTACACAATATTTTTAATAACTTAGATGCTTTAGTTACAAGTATAAAAGGTGTTATACTCTTAACAATCTGAACATAGATAAAGAATGCTTACGAAAAACACAACTTTCTAAAATAAAAAACTTAAAACAAAATTGATACATCAAATAAAGCACACAAAACTAAAAGTTTTTATTAGATTTTTGCAGGAAGACGAAGAAGAAAACATTAGTATTGAAAAATTTAAAGGACACATTTTTGCGTCATAAAAAATTTACAAATCAAAGAGAAAAGTAGTGATTTATTATTTTTAGTCTAAAGGGTACCGAATTGATTTTAAACACTTCTTAACCAAAAATCAGTAGTTGTGTTTTGCTTTGGGAAAATAAAACGGTATCAAATCCAAAAACCAAAGTGGAGAGTCAGGAGAGGTAAAAAACGTGAAAATGGTAAACGTACGCAATATTGCCTACAAACGTAGGCAATATGTACCGGTGTACAAAATGTTATTTAAAAATAATAAGCAAAAGTAGCAAAAAAAAATTTCACTTGACATTTTTCTTTAGTGGAATAAGCGTACAGAGAGAGAAAAATGTATCTATTTACCAACTGAAATCGGTTACTACGACTCAAATCCGGTTATTTCGAATTTCAGACGGTTTTCACAATTTTACTTAAGTTTTCATAACAAAGTTCGGAAAATTTAACGAAATTTTAGTTGCAATACCGAAAATATACAGAAATCTAATGTAAATATCGTTGTATTATCTGAATTTACAATTTGGTTGGCACTTTATTTTCTGTGTGTATATGTTAAAATTTTATTTGTATTTTCAAGTTTTCTAAGAAGTTTATTTATTCTTCTTTTGGTTTTTCGAATCACTGTAGTTATGTAAATTCCTAAACGTTAGATTTTATACAAAAAATTAAACATGCATCCATTCGATTTTTTACTGTTTACCCCCACTAACGTATTTTGGTAAAATATTCGCGATACTATGTGACACTTTTATTTCTCGCCTAAACCTGACTTTAGATCAAGTGGTTAAAGCGCCTGTCTAAAGTGTAGTGCGAAGTGCATGTGGCAAAGAAAGCAGGTTTAAGCCACGGTCAGGATAGCATTTAATAAATAAACATTTCATATAGATGCAATCAAACAATAAAAACCATAACAAATAATTACAGTATTGTCAAAAAGGATTACTGATGTATTACCAGAAACTGCACAGTCTAATTCAATAAAAATTTACAATGTAGTTATGATTTTTAGAAAAGTATGCTTAATCTTCTCTACCACGCCTATCTCAAACAATTGAAAAATATGTGCATATTAATTATAGTATTAATTGCACACTGTCTAAGAAGACGATGAATAAAATTCAAAAAAAATCCCCAATAAAAACTTACGGATTTTCAGTATATTGCAACCAAAATAATGTTGTCTAATCGCTAGCGCGTTGGACTGTTACACAGATGATCCCGGGTTCGATTCCCGGTGACGACAAAAACAATTTAGAAAAATAATATATATGAATTTTCTATCCCTCATATGTATCGCAGCGCATGCCTTCTGTGTTCCCATAGCACTTAACACCACCGAAGTAAAATACTAAATCAGGGCTATGAATTAAAAAACTTCAATAAGTTCGCCAACTCTCCATCAGGTGGTAGGCAATAACTGTTCTAAGATGTATAATCTCGCGCAACTACAGTGTTTCCATGTTTGAATGTAATCGGTAAAGTGATTCAATGGAAAATATATATTTTTTAACTTTCTGTCTGTTATTCAATAAACAAAAACACGGGCTTTCGGTAATAGTTAAAATATTCAGTTAAAATTTGCTATTTAAAACAAAAAGTTGTAAAATCTTAATAAGCCACATATTACTTTTAGCTTGTTTTTAATGTTAACGGTTCAAACAAATGAATAAAATATGACTTTGTCGGACATTTTTACTCTAGGTACTTGTAAATAAGAAACTTTAATCAATGGGTCCCTAGAAAATATCGAAAATTCATAAAACTATAAATGTGGCTTATCAAGTTTCTCAGCGGATTTAGAAAGAAGAAAGTGAGACATTTCCAATGGTGTATATGTTAACTTGAGAAATCCGTATGAATTTCACCAGCAAACACATTTTTTTTTTGATTTTTCGCCACTTTTCACATTTATTAACAAGGCAAATTTATTAATCAGTAAAACGAAGCTTTGTTTTTAAAAAAAAATATTAGATTTTGAAAGAAATACATAAATAGCTCTTTTATTTTGGCTTTACTTAAACATTCGTAAAATCAGATTTCCACTATCACTATTCTCTCTAGAAATGTCACAAATATTCGGTTACTATTCGGTATGCGGCATATTAGGCATGTGTTTACTACTCGGCCCGAATACCGAATTGTTGCATTATTTTGCAAAACTATTCCGTTAAAAGAAAATTGCCCAGAAAACTGTATTTTTTATCTAAAAAATTAAGAAAATAAAGTGTTTAACAAAATACTATTTCTTCGAAATGTCAAACACTGCTGTTTGCATGGGGTTGAGACTAATTTTCAACCTAAAAAGTTGTATGGTTCTATTTAAATTTGTCTATATCTAAAGTACAGTGTATTTTATATGAAACTTATATGAAAATAAACAAAATAATTATTCAGAATATATTCGGTATTCGGTAAAATGTTTTTTTTTTTTTTATTAATTAATAACACAGGCCTACAATGATTTTGGTGCCGCTAAAAATAAAACAGATTTCAAGTACGTTCGGTACCCTGATAAAAAATTGATACTTACTTTTTTAATGCTACGTGTAGTTTTCGAGATTCAACGTATGTCTTCTTCACTGCATCTGTTATAGGTTTTCTAAACTTTTTTACTACATATTCACCACAAATATAACAAAATGTATTTGGATTATTTACACAACACCTTCTCGACGACGGCATATCGATATTATCATTTAATCAAAGAAATTAATTGACTATAATGACATTAAGTATAATAAAATACATTTTTTAGGTTATGACCGATCGATACAAACCTGAACGTAGCTTCGCGATTTTAACAGCTAACCATGACTTCTTGCGGACTAATTAACCAAATTATAACATAGAATAAGCGGCACCAAACAAAAAATTTTTTTTTGTAGGCCTGTGTAATCATATAATTACAAATTATATGCTATTACCTTAACCGAGCACTAGCTACTATGGCTTTCGGCGCGTTGTAGCGAAAACAGACCAGTGCCTCTGGTGGGAATCGAACCCACGACCCCCGCACTGATAAGCCAGCACGCTACCAACTAGCCTACCGGGGCGCACGGTAAAATGTTGAATACACTATTTGTAGATCAGAGAGAACTAGAGATTCTCTCTGATCTAAATGAAATTTGGATATGAGATAAAAAAACTAAGGGACACTATTTTTAGCAACCAAATCTTAAGGTGGAGCCAAATTTTATAAATTTTTGCATGAAAATATGCCTGAAACTATACTCAGGGAACTTCTGCTGTAAATATTTGTAGTTGTTTGTGTAGTAATACAGTATCTTTATTTTTAAGTGAAAAAGCAGTCATTTGTAAGTTTCAGTTTTTACTACAATTGTAGTTCATTTAAAAAAAAAAAAAAAACAAACCACACCACACCACACCACACCACACCAAATTACTGTACTATGAATTTACAATAATTTTATCAGTTTTTTGTTTTAATTAAAAAAAATAAAACAAATAAAAAATTCTAAATTTTTACATTTAAATTTATTTTAAATTTAACAACATTTAAAGCTGGTGACAATAATAGAATGTTAGTGTAAAAAATGTAGATATATTTCTAAAAAAGATTACTTTTTAAATAAACTACAATCAGTTTAGCAAAATATGAAAATATATGAATTTATACACTCATAATAATCTATAGGTAAAATACACGAAAACCGTTGTTCATTTTACGAAAGTTTTGGTTATTTTGACATTACGAAAAAATTTGTAGAATATACAAATCACATTTCTTACAGTTTTGTAAAAACTTTTTTAAATAAAAATGTGGTGCATACCTTACGGGTTTATTTTAAAATTAAAAAAAAAAATGTAATGGTGCCACACCAGAATCGAACTCACAATTTCAGTGACGTCCTGCTGTGTTGAAGTAGACCCCTCTACCATTTGCACCAAAGTAGCTGATGCAATATAACAAACTAAAAAGGAACTTAAGTCGAAAATATTATGAAATTTTTATGAAAACTAGAAAAATATGCTACAAATATTTAATAAAAAAGGTAAAATGACAATTAAATATTTTTATTATGTTTATTGAACTAAATTTAAACAAAATGTTTGTACATTCTACGAAAAAAAATTTACGAAAAATATATTTGTATTTTTAAACATAGATTATTATGAGTGTAGCAAAGGATGCAAAAATATGCATTTTGTTGCACATTTGTTGATTTTCAAAGATATTTGTCCTCCAGCTAACGACAACAAACATGTATTTACATGAACTTCCGAACCCTCGGTATGATGAATACAAAATGTAAAATTTTTTTCGTAAGCATTCTTTACACTACACAAAGAAAGTGTATAAAGAAATATGAAAATATTAAATGAAAAAGGTGTGTCAAAAGTAATTTTTCTTATATTTTATAGTCAAAAAAAAAAAAAAAAAAAACAAAAAAAAACACTACAACAATTTATAAATTGTATACCCTTCTCCTACACTCCTTTGCCATATATTTTAATATGCTAATACTCACTTTTGTTTATTTTTTATAACAAATATTCTTAGAAGAAATGGTTGTATAATAGGGTTATAACTTTTAATTTTTTTTTTTATGAAATTATTAAATTTCACATATCCGGGAAGTGTAGTCTTTAAAAAATATAAATAAACACAGATTTCTAGTAGTTTTTTAAAAAAGTTTTGATATAATCCATTTCGAAGTTCGACACAATTTTTCTACTCAAATTAACTAAAAATTAATATTTCGCTAAATTTTTAAAATAATTAGACTGTAACGATGACTAACGAATTTAAAGGCCACACACGTTTTTAAATTAGACGTGTTTCGCGGATTTTGATAAAAAACAAAGATTAAAGATTAATAACCGCCTAAATTTTGCTTTGGCCTATCTAATGGCTATGTAATTTAAACATATTCAGTTTCCACAGCAATTGGATAAACTAAAGAAGAATAAAAAAAAAAATAACTAAAAAAGCATCTTCAGTTAAATTATGAAGTTGGCACTAACGTCTTTTTGATGGTTAGGGCTTGATATGTTGTGTAGTAGTTTTGGTCCAGTAATGCAACCTTAATTAAAAATTAGTGAAAGAGACTTATTTTCAGAAAATGCCCCTAAGAATCGATTTTATTATTAATAGGTAATAGGTAAAAATTTCGAAAAAAAAAAAAAAATGTTATAACCCTATTGTATAAATACTTTTTTGCGTAAAGTACTTAAATACTGTATAGTTGGGATGGTTGCTTGCTTTAGTACTTGCTTTTTTGTTTATTAAAATTTATGTTTTATATAAAAACCAGTATTTAGTTGTAGTAGTATTTGAAGTATGAAAAACAACAAAATATTTAACTTTTTGTGTTCTTAATACTTGAATGTCATGGGTGTCAAAAAGTCTTTACATTGTTTTGTAAAAAGTATTTGGGAAATTTGTGATTTTTTTTTTTTTTGCTAGTGTACATGAAAACTTAGTAGGCTGTAAATATTTATTTGTGTAACACAACAAAAAAAAGGTTTGTTTAATATTTAAATTTAAAGGTACTTGAAAATTCTATAAAATATAAAGTTTTGCTTAAAATACAATGAAGATCGGTTATAACAAACTCGTAGAGACGGCTTAGTTTAGGTTGTTATAAGCGATGTTTGCTTTAAGAAGCGTGGTAAACATTTTTCAAAAATTATTAGAATTTCAGGATATTTTCTTAAACTCTTGGAATATTATAATTATTGCTTGTAATTGAAATAATTATTCCGTTAAATTACGTTTCGTACATTTTTTAAAATTGCTTTTAATACATTTTCAAGTAAAAAGCTTAAGATTCTAAGTTTTTCAAAACATTTTTCAGTTTAAAGTCTCTATTTTTTATGGTTTGGGTTCAGAAATCGCCTATCGGAAACAGAAATTACCTTTTCAAAAGGTAATCACGTCAAAAAACAATAAACTTCATATCTATCTGTTACCACTTTTTAACAGATTCGCTTTAAACTTAAAAATTTTCATTCAAAATATAAATATATTTTTTTATTTATAAAAAACTTTACTTGTTTTTAATCAAAATTTTCTCTTAAGCCAAAGTAGGTAAAACAAAATTAAAGTCATATTTGAAAAAATTCAAAACTCTTATATTTTTAAAATTATTTTTTAAAAATATAAGAGTTTTGACTTTTTCACCACTTTTCTATCACTTATCTCAGCTAAGAGGTGATGCTATGAATCCTAGTCTGAGGGTAACTGGTTTGACTTCCGGTCACGACGCATACTTTGAAGAAAACGTTTTTTATATAGAGCCAAATTAACAATTTCAAGTACTTTGCTCAATTGACAAATAACACAGTACAACACATGATTTCGGGACTCAATTCTGATAATTTTTTGTGAAAGTAGCCCCAAAAATAAGAACTTCTGCATCATTCGGTTGGTCAAGTTACATCAAATAAAATTTTAATAATTTTTTGAAGTTAGTAAGTATCGTATAGGGGAATTTATCATGTTTTAGGCTCTTTTGTTTGACATAACTCGAGAACTACTTTCATAAAAAATCTAAAACGGTAAAAAGTGTCCAGTCCTATTACTTTCACGTAAAGTCACATAACATATGAACAAAATTAGACATAATTCATGAAAATCGATGTACGCGTATCGCTTTTATTCACAATTAAGTGAAGGTATGAATTTCAAAAATTTGCTCGAGATATGCACAAAATTCTTTGAAAAAAACATTGATGGCTTTTTTATGATTCTTAGAATTTAAAAAAAAATAATAAACAAAAGGTTATATGATTTTTATGATTGCGGTAGCAAAGTAATAAACGCTAACAAATGTGCGTGGACAAAAATGAAAAAAGGAAATTGCGCTTTTTTAATTATTTGAGTTTTTCCGTTAGATACCTGAATGATTTTTTTACACAAATTGCACCCACATTTATTAGTGCTCATGTTTTGGAACGTTTCGAAAAATTTAAAACGCACACGTACTGAATCAGGTATATAGCCACCCTTAAAATATGCGCCCATTCATGAGTTTTCTGCTCTTCAAAAATGATGTCAACATTTCGGATTTTTGTTGTGATAGTCCCATCTTGGCCACAATGTAATCCATTTCGATTTGTGTTAGCGGTTGTGGTGCATTATTTTCAATATCGGGTGTCCAGTGTTAGATTATAATCTAACCACTGCAGTTGTAATCTTTTGTGCGCTGAAGGAATTCAGATGGGACGGAATTACTGCAGTCTAGTGTACTTTTCAATTATAATCTTTTCTTCTTTTTCTTCATGTAAATAAGCAGTTGTGTATATTAAGGTTTTACAAATGTTGGCCATTTTATAAAAGATAAAAGTCGACTTCACGGCTAAGGTTTTGAGCCTCAATTCTCTATATTTCGGTAATGCAATAGACTTGATTTCTTTCTATTGCAATCTAACCAGTATTAATAGTTATGGTACATATGTGATTCCCAAAGCTTAAATTCAAACTCGCAGTTAAGCGGTATTTCTAATTTTTTTGGTTTTCACAAATTCTATCGTTAAATAATTAAGCAAGCTAAGCATAAGATTACAATGTGGAAACAATCATTAAAGAGGACTTAAATTAGTAAGGAAAATTTATTTTTCCAAAGCGTTTTTATGCAAAGTTCGCGTTTCAACACTTAACTCTTTTGAACTAATATTTTACCAATGTTTTACTAATTTATTTTGCTAAAAAAAATTGTGCTAATAAGCATATTAAAAGTGTGGACAACAGCCAAATTAAAAGATACACGCAGAATAAAGTAGATATCAAGATGTAGAAGAGATGAGGAAAATGATACTAAAAAGTACAAGTATTGTAAGACATACATGGAAGATGTTTGTATTTGTTTTTCTTACATAGTAAAACAAAAGGACGCTAACAATGTGTATCGTATACATATAAATTGCTTGCCAGAGTATTTGTCTTTTAATTATATTAAAGACAAAATAAAATATTTATTTTAATGAATATCAAATGCGTATTTGTAAACTAAACTAGTGTGTTAAAATTTCAAACAAATATACGTTCAGGTAGACAGACTAAAGCGAAAGACAATGACACACATCTTTCGTGACTGTGTATGTTTCCCTTTTCCTAAACAACTATTGATGTAAGTAGTTGAAAGATAATTTAGTTATGTTATATATAATTATATTTATATATTATATTAAGATATTAAATAGATTCGTGTCGTCAATAAGGGATTATGAACATTTTTTTATTCTGTAGCTTATTGTAATTTCTTTTTAAAAGTGTTATCAAAATTTAGCTGAATCTACTAATTTTGTTACCAAAAATCAGCTCGCTAATTTTCAGCAAAAGTTTTTTGCAAGCACACAATTGACTAAAATTTTGCGGACTCAGCAAAATTTCTGCAGACTTTACTAACTTTTTTTTTAGTGTAGCAATGAAATTTATATTTTCTTAAATTTTCTGACGTGTAGAATTGATTACAGTGAAAACGCTTTAGGCTTTAAAATATTATTCTTTTTTACAGCAAAAAAACATAAAAATGGAGAAAAATTGGATTTGGCCAGTTTTTTGGTTGAACTAGTATATTTTTAACTGATTTATGAAATTGAGAAGGTAATTTATTGAAATAAAAAATTGTTTTAAATTATATCTGGGGTAGATTCTAGTTTTATTGAAAAATGAGAATTAAATGCAGAAGTAGTTTGCTGAGATGTAAATTGTAAACGAACTTTTTAATGCCAAAATTTAACATTTTAAATACAGTTTTAGCCAAAAAATTTAAAAAGAGTTTTCAGATGTCTTTTTGCATATCTAAACTCTCTATATATTTATTAAAATCGAGATCATATAAATTGAGAATATATATCTTTCAAATCCATGGAGTCGGTAAAAGTGTTCGGAAGTGCGCATGAATGTTGTGTATTTCAATTAGTTGTTATTTTGAGGTGTCCTTTAAACAGACAATAAACTCGACGTATAATTGAAAATTATACTAATTACTGATATTATTTATTACATTTCTTGATTTGTAACTGTTGTGCCTACACAACACATATTTACGTACAGACAATTTTATTAGTGAAGAAAGAAAACTGTGTTTGTCAAAGAAATTGGATATGTGGTCGATTCCTAGCGTTAAATGAGTCACAAAAATATTATCGATTGCAAAAAATTTAATTTAAAAAAGTTAATAAAATCGATAATTATTTAATTCTTCTTATTTTAAACGAGCTGAAGATCATTTATTTATTAATTATAATTATTTATTTCCAATATTTCGTCTCCACATTGGGTGACTTCTTCAGGGAACAAATATTACAATTTTGTATTAATTCTTCTTATTTTAAACGAGCTTAAGATCATTTATTTATTAATAATAATTATTGATTCCCAATGTTTCGTCTCCACATTGGGTGACTTCTTCAGGGAACTATTATTAAAATTTCGTAATAATTGCTCCCTGAAGAAGTCACCCAATGTGGAAACGAAATATTGAAAATAAATAATTATAATTAATAAATAAATTGTTTAAAATAAGAAGAATTAAATAAAAGAAGATCAAAGAAAACTTATCATCGTTAATTATTTTTAATTAAAAAGTTCTTGCACTAACTTATTAATGTAGCAAAAACTTGTTTATTCTATTTGCAACTTGAATAATGGTATGGGGTCATGTCCATAAATTCACCAAAATGCCATGTGTTATTCCTACTGTCCTGAAACACCAGTAATGCAAAAAAAAAAAAAACAAGGTTAAATTTTTCATAACGCGTCTGAATTTTTTGAAAATTGCCAAAAATCAGTTATTTTTAAAATCAAACTGATACGAAAAGTTTAGATTATAAAGGACAAATTACCTGAGCTGACTCGAAACTCAACTAGTTTATGAAACGTTATATGAGTTAAAATAAAATAGAAGATAATGTTGTTGTTTTGTCTCTAACTAACTCATTAAACGGAAACCCGAAGAGAAAATCTATTTTCAACAGAATTTACTTTCGGCAAAATCCCTCACCATTTGTTTAATATGAGAATAAATATTTGATATAGGTAATATGTTGACACATTATACGGGGTGGGTTAAAGTCCGTTTACGAAACGTATCCGCTCAAGTAATGAAGCCTTAAGTGTTCAAATCGTAAGTTTAACAGAGAAAAAACCAGAATTTGCTACATTTCGCAAAGAATCGTAAAAGATCCCTTATATGTAAAAACTTTAGAGTATTGCTCTTAATTTGTGATATGAGATTAGTTTCCGTTGATTTTTGTGTTAATTATATTAAGATTTCAAAAAGATACATTTTTTTCGTGTCCAGCCTTTATTAAGCAGTTTTGGACACATGCCCATTTAGACCAATAAAAATTACTTACCCAAACTTTTGTAAAGATATAAACAACAGAGCATGATTTTTCATGTCTCGTGTACTACATATTAAATAATCCCCTCATTACACAATTGAACAAGGGTTCTGTTGATTAAGAACTGAATGTTGTTTTTAAGTTTATTTGGGACGGTGAATCCAAATCTGCACTTGGTTTTTTCTATCAGCTCGACTTTTTGAGATATACCGTTATGTCCAAAATTAAGGCACTTCCGCTACATATATTGGAATAACTTGAAAACGGTTCACCATATTCAATCCGAAACTCCCCAACAATATTATCTTTAAGCCGTGCTGACATTGTTTTTAAATTTCCCCAGTAGTTTCAGAGATATCGTTGAAGTTTTGAAAAAAAAAATAACAATTTTTTAAAAAAAAAAAAATTTTTGTTCTTTAAAAATTCATAAAAAAATGCGACAAAAATCATAATTTTGACATTTAGTTGAATATATTTCGAATGAAATTAGCTTTATTTCATTGCAATCGGTTCACAACTTTTGATTTTGTTCACAATTTACTGAATTGATAAAAATCGCGATTTCCATACAAAAATAACAATTTTTAATGTGTAAGTGTTTGCTGCTGTTCTATTTATGTAATAAGTATGTTATTGTTATTGTTTTTAGACCACTGATTTCAGATATTAAGTCAGATTTTTTCTATCAGCTATACTTTTTAATTTAACAACAAGAGAGGATTTTAAAGATACCTATGAACAGAATGAGACATAGATCATAAAAATCGATGAACGCGTTTCGCTTTTATTCACAATTAAGTGAAGGTACCTGATTTTGAAGTGAAGGAAAAAACGTTCATTAGTTTTTTATGATTCTAAGAATTAAAGAAATTAAGTAATAAAAAAAGGTTATGACACCTAGTCAGTTCACAGTCAATTAAATGGGAAAAAGGAAAGTGCACATTTTTAATTGATGTGTGGTTTTCCGTTGGCTACCTGTAACGGATGATTTTTTTTACAGAAATTAAACCCACATTTATGAGTGCTCATTATTTGGAAAGTTGTGAAAAATTTGAAACGAATTTGTATGAACCTTGGTTTTAGAAGGCTGAAACAGGTACATGTGGCCCCTTAACACATGTGTTCATTCATAAGTGACTGTCAGTAAAATTGTGGATATAATTTTTTATAGGTACTTCAGTAAAAAAGTACGAAGTATTTATATGGGTTCATTCACATAATATTTCTCATTAAAAAAGTGTTTACGAAAGCGAAAAGTATAACGACAAAAATCCACAAAAAATATAAATCATTTTAAACTAGAACATTTCATCAGTCAACACAAAAAAAGTTTGATTTTTATCCCTTGTGTTATTTATTGAAAACTGTGTTACTTTGAAATATACTTTGAAATATACGACAAAATTTAAATTTGCTTAAAATTTCAAGTCAACACAAAAAAAGTTCAATTTTGTTCCCTTGCGTTATTAATGTTCTTAACTTCACCCCATATCCAAATTTCAGCAAAATCGTTTAAAGCATAAATTGAAGGCTTTCATGTTTTAAATTCACATCAAATTGCAGCTTATTGAAAATTTCACTAAAATATGTGTAAATTTTTAGGACCCTTTGGAGGATTTAATATGGTCTACTTTAATTTTCCTTTGAAAAACGAGTTAAAATAAAAAAAAAAATGTTTGGCGTGATTCAAACCAGTTTCAAAATAAAACGTTTATTGGTCTTATTGCCGTAAAAATAAATTATCTTAAATTTCTTAAATTTTGGTAATATTACAAACAATATAAATTGTAATCTTTCTTATGTTTAGAAAATACCAACAAACAAAAAATTAAAGTGTTTTAAACTGCTATCATTAAAATTCTTAAAAGAAATTTTCGTACAAATTAAAAATAAAAACTTGTATCTATGTGATAAATAACGATGTAATTAAGAATATCAAGGTATATATATCCAACAATTCTAGCTTCTATATATACAGCCAAACCGACATATATTTTATACCACAAAGTAATTAATTTCTACTTCTCTCTCACGTGAATGTATGTAATAAAAAAAAAACCAAAGTAATTATCATGGTTTACTTTATCATAATAATAAACACTAACACACACTAACACACAAATAAACAAACGCATACTAGTAACATACATCTCTTATCTTTATGAAAATGAAGTATGTGAGTTCATATATATAGCTAAATATATTGCCCTAGTTTAACGCAGGAAGATGGTATTAAAGTCAGTTGTGCCGAATATTTTTAGTTTTCATTCATTGAGATAAAAAACTTTTGTTTTTGGAAGCAAATTCAAGCAAAAAAATATTTTCTTCATTGATATGTCTTATTTAGTTTTTAATGGTAAATTATCATTACTTGTACAATAATAACATAATTCAAATAACTGTCAATTAAAAAGTTTGTATGAAAAATTTCGACGTGACTTTTTTTCACTCATAACTTTTTAACCCTCAAATCGATTATGGTAATTTTTAATACCAAACTTCTTATAATATTGAAAAATAATTTAACTAAATGCTAGCAACTCTGCTTCTTATTGGCACATAATTTGGCATTTCAACAGAAAAAGGGATATCGCTATATTGACTAACGTTATTCATGTTAATCACAAATATTCTATATCGTAAAAAGCAAAAAGTTTCAAACACAAAAAGAGTTTGAAAGAGGTGAGAGGTGAGATTACGATGCATAGCTTGATGCTAAGGCAGTGAGTTCAAATCACAGTACGACACCGAAAAAAAATAAAAATACTTTGTTCAATTGACACATAAATTTACCACTGACGAGTCCCAGGAGGGGGACGAAACTGCGGCAGTCTGGTGTATCCCTTGTGTCCGTAAAATTTTTCAATAAAAATGTTTTCTTCTTCTTCTTCCTGTAAAGAGACTAACTAAAGTAATATTCTACAGTAATTAATATAAAAAAAAAATTAATTACGATTGTCATTATCTGACGGTTGCAAAACACTTTCTAACAAAAATATTTTGAATAGTGAAAGATTTTGAGATATATCTTTTTCTAAGAAAACATAAAGTACATATATTTTCAAAAATATTATTAAGAAAACACTAAAATGTAAAACAAAATGTTTACTTTTAAAAAGGTTTAATAAAAAAAATGTCTGCTGTACAACAAGGTCTAGCTGTATTTAACTTAATATTTGAAGTAAATGTTGCTACTGTATGTAAATATGAAAAAATAAAATTAAAATTTTAATAAACTCCCATTTTACAAGCAATTAAGAAGAGCAAAAAAAATACAACATGGTAAAATGAAAATATTGCAATTAAGTTAGAAACAGTTAAGAAAATAAAAGTAAATTAAAGCCCGCAGTATGAAAGAGCAACAACCATGTTCAAATGATTTATTTCAATGTAATTTAAGGGAATAATTAAGAATTTTTTTTTAATTATGTCAACATGTTTTAAGTTAAAAGTAAATAAATGTTACAACTAATTAGGAATATTTGAGGTAAGAAAATTGTATTAAGTTCAAATTGATTAATTTTGTTGTTATAGGCTTCATTTCACTGTGTAGGAGGCTTAGTAGCTCATCAAGAAGAAATTATGATACCCCATAAAGAGTATGTATGCTAAAACGCGAAATACTCTGCGAATTTGGTAGCGGGGTTTTTAGTTTTTAATCGAATGGTGTGTAGATATTATGAGCAGTTTGGTATTGAAAATGAGTAAAATCAATGCACGGTTTCAAAAGTTATCAATCAAAATTGTTCATGCATTGGTATTATATTTTACAATTATTTAAATTTTGTCGTTATTATATATGTAATAACAACTTAGTATTTGAAAAACCGCTAACATACATCAATTAAAAACGTCCACACTGAAAGAAAAAAATTAGTAAACATTTCTGCTAAAACTACTCAAAATAAGTTAAAAATTAAGTTTGCAGAAAAAACTGATCAACTTAACAGATTTATTGGTTTTGCTAAGATAAGAATAGCAAAACTAAATATATTGAACCTAAAAATATTTAGTCATATTTGAGCTAAATTATGGTTGAATCAGAATAACAAATTAAAATTTGCTTAATATTACCAGACAAAAAAAAGCATAGAAATGCAAAATGTTCAAAGTTTTTTAAAAAAATTTTTAATGCGTATAAAAATCTGGACACCTGAACTCAGCAGTCTACAATTTATTAGCAAAAATTTCTATTGATTTTAGCTAAATATACTGTTATTTGCATTCTACTGAAGTTAAAGTAAATATAGCAAAATTGTTGTTGATATTACAGTTTTTGGTTGCTATGTTTTGTCTATAAATATTTAGTAAAAGTTTTTGATAATTTTTTAAGAATAAATTGCTATTTACAGTTAACTAAAATTAAATTCGGATTAAACTGAAATTGTTTAAATTTAAAAGATTTATTTTTGATGTTCTTATTTTATTAATATTTAGAAAAAAAAAGTTGCAAATTTTAGCAGGTTTTTCTGCAACTGCATTTTTAACTAGTTTTTGATAGATTTTTCAGCTATTTTTTGCAGGTTTTGTTGCTAGCACATTTTTGCAATAAAACTAATTTTTTTATTTTTTTTTTTTCTCAAATTTAATTAAAAAAATATTTTTTTAGCAAAAATCTTTGTTTTTATTTGCTCGAACAACAAAATTCTTTTTGTGTCTTTTTTTATTAATTTTTTTTAGGATTCTGTTTTGTTATACCTTTGCGGCAAAAATTCTATTAAGAGCTGCTAACTTATCTCAAGTTAAGTAAAGTTTAGAGCTTTACCATAGTTATGAATGTGAAATTTGCTTTAAAAAACCTTAAAAATCGATTCAATACCAATACCGCAACACCTGAATTTTAAAATACCGGTATACCGTTGTCCCCTAAGTATGCGCTGTGTCCAGTTTAATGTCCTCAACTTATACGCTACATGTATGAAAACTTTGAGGATGTTGCCAAACTAAGCGGTGTATCGAATATATGTCCTAATAGTATGCGCTTATGTGACTTAAACCTATATTTCGATGCGTTACAAAAATCAATGACAAACTTATATATAGTGGAGAGTAAAAAAAAGCAAATAGAAAGAATTTGTAATATATATTTATTATGTACTAAAAATTAATTTAAAAACTGCAAATTGGGACACAAAAGTTTTACCTATTTATCTATTAATATTTATATTTGAATGGGACACAAAATTATTAAACTATCTAATTAAAATGTTTCAAAACATAATTCCAAAATAATTAATTAATTAATATCCTGATTCAATGAATAATTGTTGGAAAACGAAATTAATATTAAATAAATTACTAATACAACACATAGAATACTATGTAAACACATAGAATACTAGGTAAAGACCACTGCAAATGTAAATAAAAATAAATGAAATTTCACTTAAAGAAAGGACGACTTACATTTCAGTAAATTAAACTAACATTGTCATTTGTTTTTCAATGTTCAAAAAATGAACCACAATTGTAAGACCACATGTTAGTAAAAAATAAACAAACATTTTTTTTTTTTATTTTTTTAAATAACAAAAACTACTGTAAGTACTACTGAGTGTAAAATCATAAAACAGTCATTTGATGTGGTTTGTTTTTTTTAAATTAAAAATAAAGGAACTGTATTACAACCCAAACAACTACATATTTTTAAAGCAGAAGTTCACTGAGTGTAGAAATAAATCTGTAAAAATAGCAGAAAACGCTACTGAAAATTAGATAAAAATTACCTTACACAAAAAAAACTGCTTAATTTAGCAGATTTGGTCGCTAATTATTAATAAAAAAATAACAGAAAAAAAATATGTTAACTTTACAAAATTTTACTTATATTCGATGAGAATTTAGAAATCTGCAAAACTAGCAAAAACTTTTACTAAATAATTTTAGACTCAAAATAGCAAACAAAAACTATAGAATGCAGATTGTAGTTTGTTTTTTTAAAATCAACAGAAATTTTTGCTAAAATATTATAGTCTGCTGATTTATCGCATAAATAAAAACTAAAAAAATATCCTTTTGTTTAGTAAATGTTTTTGCTGATTTTAGCAGATTATTTTGCAAATTCCAATCAACTGAAATTTAACTCAAATATAACAATAAATTTAACAGATTTATATTTGCTATTCTTATATTACTAATATTTAGTTAAGGAATGTGCTAATTTTAGCAGTTTTTTTGCAAATATAATTTTTAACTAAATTTTATAATCTTTTTTGCTATTTTTACAGATTTATTTCTATGAGTACAGACAAGCTCCTAGCTAAATTAAGGAAAATGAAATAAAAATACTTATTTAATATAATTATTAAAATAATTATACATAATAAATATCTTTAAAACAGTTAGAACACTTTAAACGACATACACTTTTAATTGCTGGCAAACAATAAGTTTTTTAATAATCCAATAATTGTCCTTGACAGTTAAAATATGATAAAATAGTCTATTAAAAATCAATTAACTTCAATAATACCATAAAACAAATATTTATAGCCTACAGAAGAACATAATGAACATAGAATATTAAAATTGTTGTCAAATAAATATAAATGTATACATTCAGGCTTAATAAAAGAAAAGAAAATGTTGCCTAGTTTTAAGCTTTAAACATTTTTTTTTCTTTAATACTATTGTTTAATAAAAATTGTATTTATACAAAAAGTATTTTTCAATTCAGTTAAATACTTGTCAATTGTATTCGTTTCTTTTATATGTATAATTATCTATCTATATCTACACATATTTAAGGTCACTTTGCTTAAAGTGGGTCACAAGTGTATATGGTTTCTGCAATTAAGTTTAAACTAATTGAAAGTTAATTGCTAGCAATTTCTTTTCTTTTTTTATATTTTTGCTTTCTCAAAACTAAATATATAAAAGCACACCATATTTACCCAGTCAGAAACTGACAGTAGTACAAAAAATCAAGCACTGGCATACCACTGGCCAACCGAGGAATTGCAAATAAAATACTGGTAGAACACTTGTTTATGACGCTTTACCAGCGTTTCCAAAAAGTGGATTGAAAGTATTTGTTTAAATTTTATACAAAAACAAAAAAAACGTTGGCAAAGAATTGGCTAAGACCACTTCAACGTTGGCAAAAAGTGTTTTTCCAGTGCTATCCAATAAGATATTGCCAACGGCTAAAAAGTCCAACCACTGGTAGAGCCTTTATTTTATAAAAATGAAAATGATTTGTTTAAAAAAGTTTGCAGTAATTGTTTCGTGATTTTTTATATATTTTAATATTTTTTATACTTAAAACAATTTATTTCTGCTTCTGAAATAGCTCTTTTAATACCAACTTTAAATATGCTAGCATATTTGATGTTAGTGAAACTAACGGTTACCAGGTAGTTAGCATTTACTTATCAATCATTAGATACAGTGCACGAAATAACCAAAGCATACAAACTGAATATCCTTTTTTTTTCTTTTTAGTAGTATTTATAAATTAGCAAATATGTTATATGTACACTGTATTAACATATGATCGAAATCGAAATGGAATAATTGTTATTCGTGGAAATATTTCATCGTAGAACGAAATTAGCCAAGCATACAAATCAAATTTTTTTTTGGAATTGTGACAATTAATTTAAATATCGTTTAGAAACGTTTATGTTGCGATATACCTCCTTTATCCATAATTAAAGATTTAATTTAGCGCAATCGTGGAAAAAAATCGTAGTTCTAGCTTTTTCCTTCGTAATCCAATACTTTTTACTCCTTGAGAAATTCTGGTATTCAAACTGCATATGACTTTCATAATGCTGTTAATAACTTATGTATACTATATTTTCCAACGTTTTTTGGCACTGGGATGCTGTTGTTTGTATTTTAAAACAAAAAATGGTCTATTTAATAATAATTTTTTTTTTAATATTATTGAGGTATTAATTTTACAATGTATATCCCAAAATGGAACTGAGACTCTGACAAAGGATACGTACCCTGCGTCTTAATTTTTAAGTTCATCTAATAAACTAGTCACTAATTCTTGCACTTAATTACAACATCTACAGAAAGAAGAAATTGGTAAAAAGTGAATAAACCTTTTTTGCAATTCTTATCAATTTTCGATTTTTTCCATATAAAATTTTTTTGATACTCCAACTAGAGCTTATGTATGCAAAAATTTATAATGTTAATCAATTTTAAATAAAAAAAAATGGAAAAGGCCTATCTTGGGTATAATGCATGTTAACATGGTGTTAGAGTTGTGTAGTTAGTGAACGACTTGGTTCAATTGCACTAGTCTTTACTTTGAACTAGTGAGCTACTTCGCCATCTTCAGCTCTTTTAGGTATTTCGCTCTTTTCGTTCGTTTTTGTCATTTGAGTGATATGTCTTTTCTTTATGAAACTTATGAGTTTAATTTTGTTTTCCGATGTTGCCAGCTCAATTGTTTTTAATGTTAAAAAGAAGTGTCTAATATGAATGAATCCCTGAAAAATTATCTAATAATCGATCTAGCGAACGATTGAACGAAATTGTCAACGAACTATTGAACTAGAAGAGCGACCTAGTTCATTGGAACCAATTGAACGAGAAAGAGGGCTCACTCAAACGAACTAGATTGCCCATGTCTAGATGGTATGTTAAGATGACTTTTTAATGTGCTAAATGAAATGTTTTAATGGTAAAATATATTGGAATCGTTGTAGTTAAACGCTCTATATTTATATAACCCATGAAGACATTTGATTTTGTTGAACAAATTTCTTATTTTATTTGCTTTTCTCACAGTTTGATTTATAATCAATCGTCGTTTTTATATCCTTAGGATATTGTTTGCAAACAACGGGGTTGTTTTGTTATCTTAGCATATTTCTTTAATAGTCAGACTGCATTTACTGCATGCTAAAATATTTATGAAAATGGAAATTATTCAAGTTCGAGGAAATACTCTATATTTCTTTATTAGGATATTGTCCTAACAAATAATCTAGAGAGTTTTTTGTTTTCAAATTTATTATTTGACCCTTTTAGGAATGTGTTGATAGATCTTTTTCGGGAATTTTTCTAGGTTCCCATCATCCGAACATGTTTTGAAATAAGTGACAATCCCATGCAAAACATCAAACATTCATATAAACAAGTTTACTTACTACATGAGAACTACTATATGAGCTTGAAGTTAAAGATTATAACCATTGATCAAAAATAGATTGGAAACTTGTTTGTTATGTGCAAAGTCCACCTCTGGTGGATATTCAATACACTCTATAGATTATTTGTTAGGACAATATCCTAATAAAGAAATATAGAGTATGGCCTCGAACTTGAATAATTTTCATTTTCATTGCATTTTATTTTTTTTTTAATAAAAATTATATCAAAAATATTTATTTTATCTTTTGGACTCAAAAAGTATGCAGAGTGCATTTTTGTATTTATAAAGGGTCCGCCAAATAACTTTTTTTTTTTGAACTCCTGAACCAATTGGACTTTGTATGGCGTCATACCAAGGCCTTTATGCAAAATTCGTCTCACTGATGGCTCCGAAATGTTCAATTGTTGAGAACGACGGTGAATTGATGTTGATGACGATTCACGCACACTTTCTGCCACAGCAGCAATATTCTCGGGTGTAAGCACTGTTTTTGGCTTTTCACGCGTTGGTTTATCACTTTTTTCACAAGATAACGAACATACGGACCATATTCGTTCAGCGGAAGAATAAAACTAATTATCTGTCAAATCAGACATGAGCTAAGTGTTACCATTCACGAAATAAGCACTAGTTGAAAAAAAAAACGTTAGATGGCGGACCCTTTATTTATTTTTGCGCTAACGCTTCTGAAAAATTTATACCAACCAGTTTTTTATTAAGGAGTAAGATTCCAACAGACTCTATTTTGGTTCCTTTTTTTCTTTGTTTGACATAAAGGGTCCGCCAAATAACTTTTTTTTTTTGAAAATGCTATAAAAAAAACTACTGAATATTTTCTCAAATTTCTTTTTTTATTTGAAAGTACAATCCCTCCGGTTAATAATGGAAAATAATTTCATTCAAATGGCTACCTCGGCTGGCCATGCAGTAGCCTACACGATCGGTCCAATTTTTAAGCACATTATCGATTGTGTGCAGCTGTATTTCACCAATGGCTTCACGAATATTGTCCTTTAAAGCGTCAATTGCCTCTGGCTTGTTGGCGTAACACTTATCTTTGACGGCACCCCACAAATAATAGTCCAACGGTGTCAAATCGCAGCTCCGAGGTGGCCAAACGACATCAGCTCTGCGACTGATAATGCGATCTTCAAAAACTGGGCGCATAACATCGAGTGTAGCTTCGGCTGTGTGGCACGTAGCGCCGTCCTGTTGAAACCAAATGTTGCCAATATCCTCCTATTTGTTCAGCGGAAGGATAAAAGTAATTATCTGTCAAATCAGACATGAGCTAAGTGTTAACATTCACGAAATAAGCACTAGTTGAAAAAAAAACGTTAGATAAAGCAAAGTTATTTAACCTGTATGCTTGAAATTTTTCGTTTTACAGAGAAAATTTTTGAAAAAATATCACGGATAACAATTTTAGTATTCTTCATATAAAATTTATTTATGATGCCATTGAATCTTATATCATTGCAGTAGAGTCATAAAATGTTAGCAAACTTCTGCCAATAGCGATAAAGGAGAAAAATCAATTTTTATTTTGTAGGCTTTGGTTCTTTCGCATACTGTATGTTGTTAGCTCAGTGGAAAGAACTTTCGGCTTCATATCTTGCAGACAGGGTTCGATTCCCGGCAGTACCAAAATATTAGGAATAAAAATTGTTGTAATGTTATTTTGAAAAATCTTTATTTTACCAACATTGGAAATTTTGTTTAGCCAGTGCTATTCCGAACAGATTCCAACAGATGGGCCCTTTTTCGAATGATGTTAGCATTTTGGGATTGGGAAAACACTTGTACTACCTGTTAAAGTGCTTTGCCAGCCAGGGGTCTCTGTTTATATTTTTCTGACTGGGTAAGGTTATTGTGGTTATTGCTATTTTTACTACAGTTGTATAAGTATTTAACACTTAATGACTTAAGTAGTTAAAGTGGCTTTCGTAAATGTAATCCACTATACACAATATTTAAATAAAATTGTCATGAAATTTTTAAAGTTAAGTTACATGAATTAACATTTAAACGCATTTAATTTAACTTTGCCTTGGTCTGGTTTCGATAAGTATTCTTTTTAGCTGTACTTTGTCGTATTTGTCTTTTTTAGTTCTTGTCTTAAACTTACAATTTTATTTATTGTATTTACAAAATTTTGCAAATAAATGCCATTAAATACCATTTAACCCATTATAAAAAAAAAAAAATTAAAAAAGAAATTTCCTTTATACACTTTATAGTTTATCAAAATGAAGTAAAATAGGAAAATAACAGAGAAAAAAATAAATGACTTATAAAAAATTTATAAAACGAGCTAGATCGACTTTATGATGTACGCTACACCGCCTAAAAGGTCAAAAGTTCACGTTAAAGGTCAAAAGGCATATTGTGAATCACTTTATCCTCACCCACCCACTCATAGAAAAACCAACAGCCGGTAAACCTAAAACCATTTACATTCCCACAAAATGTCAGGCGGATTGGATGGAGAGATGCTGCACTTTGTCCCAACCCTACTGGAGTCACCGCATCCCACAGCTTATCTCAAAATACCCTGCTGAAATTAAAAAAAAAAATGCTAAATATCTGCTTAACAAAACTAAGTACAATTTTGTTCTTCCCGGATTATGAGGTTGAAAATAACTTTAAAATGACACGGTTTGTAATTTTAAATCATGGTTTTTGTTGGTTGTCTAACCAGGATTTGCAAAACCACTCTAGCGGATTTTCGGTTGCTAGAGGCATTTTCCTAAATATTTTCAAATATTGTAATTTGATTAAAAAATGTTGTTAAATTATTTATGGTCGCTATTAAAATATGGGTTGAAGAGTCGAGGGGGACTTTATGTATTTTATTTGGATGTGCACCCAAGGTATGTACCTAAATTCAGCTCTGTCGAAATATTTGAATACTATTTTTCTGGCTAAATTTGACCGGACTTTAGATAGAGGGTAAGGCTGCCTCAGGGCAGTCTTCATAAAATTTACCACAAATGCGTCAAATGAGCATACATATATTTTAATATATTCCGATAGAAAATTAAATTTGCTAAATATTTTTCGAAGAAATTTTTCGTGTGCCGTTCACGGTTTGGAAGCGAAGAAGCTTCAAAACCAAAATTTCGTAAAATTTCAAAAACTAATTATTTAAAAAAAAAATAGTTTTCAAAAATCTAAAAAAACCAATTTAAGTTCAATAAAAACCCTTTATAATAAAATATAAGTAAGATTAAAGCTTTATCTTTAATAATAAGTCCAAGGACTCACAGGATTTTATCAGGATTCCTCTAAAGGACATCGTCTTAACTTATAAACTAATGGACGGATTTTTATGAAATTTTGCAGAAAGAAGACATTAAGTATTAATAGCAAAGCGTTGAAGTTTGAACAATATAAATTGAAGTTTAGATACTTTTTCGCTGAATTTCGCTTTTTCCAAAAAGCGAAAATAGCGTTATCTTCTTAAATAGAAGCAGAAAAAAAAAATAATTTTCGAGCGTGGTTATATCTTGGTAAGAGAAATATTTTTGTCCTGAAAACTTCTCTTTTATATGCTTTAGTTTACAAAATGCACCCTAAATATTTCGCCTCATATCGCCTAAATTAGGCAACGATAAACAATTTTGTTGAAGAACTTATTATTTGTTTTTCGAATGGAGCACATGGCATGAATTTCGTTGCAAAACATCGTTTACCAGTTAGAGGGTTAATTTATAAAAAGTTTTAATTGGTGTAAGATGGGGTTAGATGGTGAAACCCCATCCTGTATGCAAATTCATTTAAGGATAATATGATAATAAACGATCAATATAAATCACTCAACTCATTACACTGCAGGTAGAGTACAAAAATTGTGAAGCAGAAATTTAACTAGTCACTCTGTTCACTGTTCAAATGTCAGTTGTTTTCAAAGCAATAAAAGTCAGTTTAAGTTCCACTTTTTTTTCTATTTTGTATTTTTTTTTTTTATTTTCAGTTAAATATGCAAATTATAGCAATTTAAAATGAGACCAGACCACTTTTACCACATAAAAAGCTAATGTTTCTTGCCATAGTTTGTAGCTTGGACTACTGCAATATTTTGCTACTTGCCAGTGTTAAAATTGCTGTTTTTTTGTTTTTATAAATGTCTTTGAAGTTTATGGAGAAGACCATTTAATATACTGGCCAAAAACATGGTTTATAGGCAAATGACTTGAGGATTTTATAAATTTTTTGTTGTTCTACTCCTGATGCTGCTGTTGTTTCTTGTTGTTTTGTTTTATGTTTAAAAATTTACAAGAAATTATTGTTAAGTCACAAATAGGTTGGATGCAACATTAATTTTTTACTCTATTTGTACAAAAAAAAAAAAAAACAGGAACAATAAAACAAAATATGCTAAAAGTGCAAAGTGAAGAATGACTTGTTTTAAATACTATATTGTTTTTTTCTTCTATGTTTGTAAAAAAAAGGTTATTTTGTATCATTTAGGTTCATATTGTTGCTTTTTTTTTTAGGGTCCTATTTGGTTCTATTTTTTTTTTTTTTTTTTTTTTTTTTGAACACTCAAGCCAACGTAAATCTTTTTTTGGCAATAAATGTCTAAACAAAAACTTTTCTATTTATTGTTATGTTTATTTATATGTTTTTCAAATGTTATATATGTTTCTTTTTTCTATATGGTAGATGAAATATATTTTTTAAGAAAAATTAAATGTTCCAAATAAAAAAAAGTTGGTTTGGTATTTAATTTAATTTTTTTTTTTTTTTAATATTTTTTCAAAGACTTACAAATACGCAGACAGAAACGCATTTTTTTTAAATAAGTTAAAACATCCAAAGCATTTTTAACGATAAGTTCTTTTTGTTGGAATTATTATTTCAACGAAAATGTGTACATTTAGTAAATTTACACAATAATTTTAGAAATTTAGATAAACCTTTTTAAAACCTTAAAAGTAGTTATAAATTATGAAAAGTTTTTCGACCTTTGAAATGAATGACTTCCATTAAATAATTGAGCTCTAGGTCACGTTTGTATTTATAAAATATCCTTTATTATTTTAAAATCTCCAATATTTCGTCATTCTTTGAACTGACATCTTCAGGGAGTATGAACAATAACAAACAATATTAAAAACAAAATTTCCTGCCGCTGCCCTCCACTCTGGTCAACACAACATTTAAAACTTGAAATGTTGTGTTGACCAGGCAGGAAATTTTGTTTTTAATATTGTTTGTTGTTGTTCATACTCCCTGAAGATGTCATGCAAAGAATGTCGAAATATTGGAGATATATATAATAATAAAGGATATTTTATAAATATAAACGTGACCTAGAGCTCAATTATTTAGTAAAGTCACCTAAAAAGCAGTATATAAAGGGTCCGCCAAATAACTTTTTTTTTTGAACTCCTGAACCAATTGGACTTTGTATGGCGTCATACCAAGGTCTTTATGCAAAATTTGTCTCAATGATGTCTCCGAAATGTTCAATTGTTGAGAACGACGGTGAATTGATGTTGATGGCGCTTCACGCACAATTTCTGCCTACAGCAGCAATATTCTCGGGTGTACGCACTGTTTTTGGCTTTTCACGCTTTGGTTTATCGATGAGGATGCCAGTTTCTTTCACTTTTTTCACAAGATAACAAATATACGGGCCATATTCGTTCAGCGGAAGGATAAAACTAATTATCTGTCAAATCAGACATGAGCTAAGTGTTACCATTCACAAAATAAGCACTAGTTGAAAAAAAAACGTTAGATGGCGGACCCTTTATTATCGAACAGAAATGCGGAAGCGGTAAAATTGATAAGTGCTTCTGTTTGTTGTTTTTTTTTTTTTTTTTTTTTTCCTGCTTCTACTAATTAATATCGTTAAAAAAGTAATAGCGCTTTGTTTCCCACACCATATAGCTTTTTGAGAAAGCACGATAGAATTGTGATGATAACGCAAATCACTTGCTAAAATCAATGAAGTCATGCCTTTATTTCGAGCTGTGAAATGAGCACATTTTGGATATGGAAACAAGTGCTTTTAAGCGATCTGTCTCAAACAAAAATCATGCCTTATATCAGCAATGAAACAAACGCTTAAATATTAACTTTCCCTGCCGAAACAGTTTTCAAGCAAGCAGTATTGTTTGCTGGGTAATCAAGAGAATGGATCAATAAGTCCGTGACTTTTCAAGTTTCCCTAGTAGTTAACATGACAAGCAACACTTATCCCGCCAAGTACCATCGGTTAATAGGCTACTGTGCAAATTCCGCTAATAACTTTACTTTTAACAGGTATTCAAAGCATGCAAACTCGTGGATTTAAAAAAAAATTAAACAAAGTGAATTTCGAGTCCACTTAAAACATTATTTTTTGCAAAAAAAAAAAACCGACAATATAACCAAGAAAACCATGATAAGTACCATGGGAACTCATTGGTTAAAAAAAGCGTTCCATTTGCCATTTTTTTCGGAGAACTTTTGAGGTATTAATCTGATTCTGTTTTTCGAAGCGGTGAAATCACAGATTTTATGGGCGGTTCGAAAAAAGCGACTAGCTACAGGGTCGGGAGCTTACTCTGGCAAGGTGGATTTCCAGACGATTGAAACATATTTCATGCAAAATATTATACAATTTACAAAAATTCTAATTCGCGAAAATTCTAAATCGCTTTTCCAGTAAATGCCTGGCCGTGAGACTCTTTCTATATGTATTAAAATTTTATACTCTATTTTTTTTTTTTATAAATAAATAAAGGATAACATGTCGGCGGATTACACAATTTCAAAATTTCCTCTATAACTATAATTATATTTTGTTCTATTTTTCAAAAATTATTTTAATATGAAACTTAATACTTTGTTCCAAAATTAAATATTTATCAAAAATTATTCACATACCTGATACTTAAGTGAAGGTAAAAGACCTCTAACGACTGAATTACCTAGTTTCGTTTGATTAAAATAATAATCATTCGCTTCAGGGAAATTTTGTGAAAATTTAAGTCTTTTGTTGTAAAACAAATAAACAATTCTACCTTTTATTATTGTTGACAACAATTTGTTGAAGCAATACAGAAATAATTTTCTTTACTATTTTACTACCATTACACTCATACAAATAAGTCTGTAAAAATAGCATAAAAAGTTATTAAAAATTAGCTAAAAATGACGTTGCAGAAAAAAAAACAGTAAAGTTAGCAGAAACTTTTTGCTATATATTAGTAAACTGAAAACAGCAAAAAAAAACTGTAGAATCTACTAAATTTTAGTGAAATTTTTAGTTGCTGGCATTAAAAGTAAGAGACATATCTTCATGAAAATGTTTATAATAATCATAAGACCACTGAAATACAGCTATGTAGGTATAAGAAAAATAAAATTCCGAGTTTTTCTGAATTTTATTTTTCTTTATTATTTCCATTGTTCCTTTTGTATGTACATCGGAATGCTAATAAAAAAAAAATAAGATAATAGGAAACTAAGCAAAAATTTAACCCTTTACTGCATGGTGTTTAGATTAGATCAGAAGGCACTATGCACCGCGACCAATGTAGGTCTTTTGGGCTGCCTAAAGTTTCTGCATGGTGTTACATATACAGTGGGGAGCATTTGTGAGTACATGTAAGTACTTTTTACACCTAAAGATTCAGCCGACGTTAATGTCGTAAGGAAATAAGTTATCTTAAAAATTTAAAAACTGAAAAAAATGGTAAGAGTAGTACGTTCAGTTGCCGTTACAAGTATTATGAAAAATACATTTACAGGAACGTGAAAAATCGGAGTATTTTGATCCAAAAATACACTTTTCTCGTTAATATAGCTCGAACGCCTGATGTCGGAGAGTGAATCTAAGGCCAGATTTGGATTCAGCGTACCTTTTACCTTTAGAAAAGTATAATTTACTTCTAGTGTCAAACATTTTTCGACCTGAATCTTTAGGTGTAAAAAGTACTTACATGTACTCACAAGTGCTCCCCACTGTATGTAACGAATTATTTGATTGAATGCAGCAAATGCTATAAGTAACCTACCCCAGTAAAAATAATTTTATATAGGCTTATGTTTTTTCATCTTAAAATATATTGTAATAATATTAATAAATCAGAAAATAAAAATAAAAAATTGCTGTTTTTTCTATATAAAATGGACTGTTTTTTCTATATAAAAGTGATATTCTAGGCAAAATTGATATAAGCACTTTCTGAGTGCCGGTGGTTGGCAAAAATTCCTTATTTTACAAATATGAATTCTTTTTTTTAAATCGAGAGTGGCCAATCGTTATAAAAATGCATTTTAAAAATAAATTGCATAAAAAAATGCAATTCTTTTTGATGCTGGAGAAGAATTCTAATTCGCAGGATAAAAGCAGAGAGCCATACCATTCCAATGCAATTGGCAAAATGATGATGATCCGAACAACTTTAAGGAAAATACTTTGTGTATTTACACTCTTTTTTGCATATTTCTCATTTAAAAAAAAAAAAAACAAATCGTGCATAAGGCAGTGGATTTTCGTAAATTGGAAAACTAAAAACTCCAATCTTTAAGTGGGTAAATAAAGTTTCTGAATGCAAAATTTAATTGAAATCGGAAGATCCAAGGTCAGATTTTGGCCGATTTTGAGTGGAATGCGCCTAATGAAAAAAGTTTTTTTTTTAATTAAATTCAAAATTATTTATTTCAAATTTAATTATCAAAATATCTTATTCGATCCAACAAAACTTACTTATCTTTTGGATATAATTAGATCCAACTAGATCTAAATATATCCCATGGGATATATTTAGGATCTATCAGGACCTTAAATAACATATCATTGTTTCCCCCAATTTTGATATAATTTAATCCACAAATATGTTTAAGGGATATAATTGGATTTCACTGAGTATCCCAATTTTGAGGTTAACTTGGATAAGATTAAATATCGATCTATGTAAAATGGGATATTATTTTGTATTTGAGATATAATTATTTGATCGGGTAGATACATTTTCTTTTTATTAAATGCGATAAAGCCACATCTTCAATTTTAATATTCAAAAGTTTATATGTCCAAAACAATGGTAAATTTGGAGATATACCCTTTTTTGTGGGGATAAAATTTAAAAAAAATAAAAAACAGTGATTCCAAAAAAATCTGTTTTGATAACTTTTAAATAGTTAGAATTTATAGCCAGTAATAATTAAATACCAGGAAAAAATTACACATTCCAAAAAGAAGATGATGCCCATACTTGCTTACATAATTCATTGCCAAATTTAGTAACTGCAATACCAAACTCATTCCAACGATAGAGTCGAAAAAGCAAGTAGTATTGTAATCAATTCTTTAAATTCTTTAAACCAGAAAGCATGAACTCAATAACAAAGTAATTATTTACTTAAAAGAAAATAACAATGTTATTAACTTATATGTATAACTTTTTGTACTCAAGAAGTAATCATATACTTTTTCTTAATAAAGGACGTTATTGGAAGTAGTTCCTAATTTTGAAAAAAGAAGTTATACCTTTTTAAAAAATTTATATCATATATTTTTTCAAACAAATTTTTATTTGCAGAATAATAATACTAAAAACAGAAATTACATGTTGCCTAAATTTTGTTAAACTGTGGTTAGGTATAAATTAGGGAAGCGCACGTGAGCAGAAAATTGTGAGTGGAAGTTGAAATTACTGACGTTATCGTGAGTGAGTGTAACAAAAATTTTCGAAGGTGATTGTGCGTGAGTCATAGTTTTGTTTTCCAATTTTGAATTGTTCTTTTTTTTTTTTGAAAAATTTATATTTTCCTGGTTTATGGCTCCAAAGTTATGACAAACCCATGTTATCATAACAATTCGATGTTTCACTTTTTAGGATTTTATTTCCGTATGAATTTTGATCGTTATATTTGATTGACCTAGGAGAATCACGTGTGAGTAAAAGTTAAATTTACTTATGGAACTACTTCTTTTTTTTAAATGTAAGTACTTCTTATTTTTTCTAGGGAACTAATTATTTATTTTTTATGTAAGTACTTCGTAGTTTTACAATTGCACTATTTCTTTATTAAAAAATGTATGTAGTTCTTAAAAATATAAAGTAAATGGTTCTTCGGTAAAAAAAATAGTCAATGCTAAAGAATCAATTATTTTAGTCTCACGCCCTGTTAAAAGAATCGAGTAGGTAATCTAGTAAGGAATGCGTTCTGCCCAAAATGCTTGATTACAAACCCGCTTACCTATTTGGAAATTTTTTGCTGGGTACATATTAAACAAACTAATTAGAGACGAAGCAAACATTATAAGTTTTCCAACACACATACTTTGATTTTTATATATTCGCTATATTTTTGTTTATTGGGTGATCCGAAACTTTGACTCTTTTTCGTTTTTTGCTAATAAAAATCATAAAAAGTAAAAATGTTACAAAACGCCATAATAGAAGTTCACCTTTTTTGCATTTTCTAACAAAATATACCAATTTTATTAAGAAATATAGCTTCATGCAGTAAAAATTTAATTAAATAAACAATGATTTTTCCAAAGCTTTCTGTATGAGAGGCGTATTGTAACAACTTGATAAGTCACATTTACTGTTTTATGGATTTTCGCTGTTTTCTAGGCATCTATTGATTAATATTTGATAGAAGTCTTGCTTAAACACTTATTGCAAGCACCAAGAGTACAAAGGTGCTGCAATAGTAGTATTGGTTGCATTTTTTTAATCTTTAAAAGGCGAAAACAAACTAAAAATTTGATGTGGCTTATCAAGTCTCTACAATAAAATCGTCACATGTATTAAATTTTTTTAATATTTTATTGACATTATAAATTATTTTATAAAAACAAAAACTATCTGCCCCGGTAGGCTAGTTGGTAGCATGCAGGCTTATCAGTGCGGGGGTCGTGGGTTCGATTCCCACCAGAGGCACTGGTTTGTTTTCGCTACAACGCGCCGAAGGCCGTAGTAGCTAGTGCTCGGTTAGGGTAATAGTATATAATTTGTAATTATATGATTATTAATTAATAAAAAAAAAAAACTGAAACTACTTATTAAAGACCTTGAATTCAGAAAAAAATCTTTATCTTTTTTACTTTTCGTAAAAACTACTGAATATTTCTATTCCTTTTGGTTTTTATTAATTTATTAACTAGAATCTGAATTTGAACTAAAAATTAGTTTAAAACATGCTTTACTAACTTTGCTACAAACTTATTTTCTATGAGTGTATTATTTACTGCAGATGTCACAACTATAACGATCATATATAACAATAGAAAAAAATATATAAAAAAAAAAAAAAACTATAATAACAAACAATGACAATAACTTTTATTTAAGTAAAAACAAGTTTAATAACAATACAAAACACTAACAAACAATATGCTTGTGTATGTGACTTTCTATTTAGTTTTCTTTTTGTGTGTGTAAGTAGAAAGCAATAAAAAGGGATATAATAAACGTATGCAATGTGTATGTATAAGTAAATATAACACTACTCAACAAATTTCAACTTTTTGCAGAACCTGTCTTTCAAATACATATTTTTGAATAACCTTTGTTACGCTGACTACAAATCAGTCAAAAATCATGAAATATATTTTTTTTAATAATATACACAAAATCAAATGAAGAATCAACTAAAACACATAGAAAACATATTTTTTAACTTTTTCTATCGGTAGTTTAAAAAACAAACTATAGAAATATACCTGCTTTCGTTAGTAGTTAAACTTTGGCAGTTAAATTTTGAATTTGGTTTGTTTTCACTTTCAACAAAAAGCCAATAATTCCAAAAACGTTTTTTTTACAAAATTATTTTGTTTAAATACAAAATTATTTCAATTGAACTTAAAAGAAATTCAAACATACAAACATAAGAAACAAATACAAACATTGACTTGTTTACATGTTCTGTTTTGTAATCACAAAAAAAAACTTTTAAATATTAAAATCCAACTAAATATTAAATATTGAAAATTGTTTTAAAAGATTTTCTTTGTTTTTACTACTTTTATCGGTTATTTAAAACAATCTTTAATAATAAATATCAAAAAGGGTTGTGTATACAGAAAAATCAGTAGTCCTTTTTTAATTGTGTTTTCAATTATTTTAATATGTAGTTTTTAACGTAATAATATGGTGAGTGTACAAATTGGTGTACACTAGTATACTAGTACAATTTCATAGTACACCCAAAAAAATAAGTTAGTAGAAAAGTTAGTAAAACGTCTTGTAAATCAGGTATACTATTTTTTAGCAAAATTTTTTGCTAAAATCGTGTTTTCAGCTAAAATTTTGTTATACTTATTCAGCACGTAACTGTTTTATACTAATGCTTTACTAATATACTAATGTTTTACTAATTAATTTTGCTAAAAAAAAATTGTACTGATAAGCACATTAATAGTGTGGACGACAAGAGATGAGGAAAATGATACTAAAAAGTACAACTCTAATAAGACATATAAAAAAATCAACCATGGAAGTTTTTGTATCTCTTTTTCATACATAAAACAAATTGAGGATTAAAATAACTTAAATTTTGCGTTGTCACCGGCTTGTGAAAATAATTGTCTATTAATTAAATAAAAGACAAAATAAAATATTTATTTATTTAAACTAAATGTTTATATGTGTGGTCAAATTGCAAACAAACATATACAGAAATGTAGACAAAGTAAAGTGAAAGACAAAGACACACATCTTAAGTATATTTGTATGGTTCCTTTTTCTTATTGCAAAAAGAGTTGCTTTTTTTCGTTTCGTTTGTTTTTGTTTATTTTTTCGTTTCTATAATTATCTTCGGCAGTTGCGATAGCATCATTTAGACAACCACTGATGTAAGTAATTGAAAGACAATTTTTGTTATGTTATATATATTTATTTCTATATATTTTCAGATATTAAATTAATTCATGTCGTCAATGTGGGAAAACGAAAATTTTTATATTTCGTTATTATACTAAATTATTTTTAAAAGAATCATAAAAATATGTTTCATAATTTTCAGCAAATAAATTAACTAAATTACAATTTTTCTACAAATTTTTTGCGTTTTTTTCAGTCTACTAAAATTCAGCAAAAAATTTATTAATTTTTGGCAAGGCTTTTGTATTTCTAATCTACTAAGTGTTAGCAAAACTTTTGCTGAATCTACAAATTTTGTTGCTAAAAATCAGCTGGCTGATTTTCAGCAAAAGATTTTGCTGACATTAGCAACTTTTTGCAAGCATCCTCCTGACTAAAATTTTGCTGACTCAGCAAAATTTTTTGCTGACTTTACATACTTTTTTTTTGAGTGTACCGTCTGGTGCATACATCATATTTTTCTACCAGGCGCTAAAATGGGGAATAATATTTCATATTCACCTTTAATTTTTATTTTACGTAAAAAAAAAATTTGTTTTATTACAAAATTTTGTTTTACCACATAAACAGTTTTTCACCTTAAAAATGTTATTTCACCACAAAAATATTTGTTTACATTCAAAAATGTTGTTTATCTAAAAAAAAAACTGTTTTCAACTAAGTAATGTTTATTTTTTAATTTTTTCATTATTTTTTTTTTGATTGTTTCATTTGTTACATATACAGGGTGGATGATATAAAAAAAATTGCTACACTTAGAATACTATGTAGGTACAGACCACTGAAAATGTAGTTAAAAACAAATGAAATTTCACTTGAAGAAAAGACAACTTACATTTCAGTAAATTCAACTAACATTGTCATTTTTTTTTTAATTAAACTAAATTAAAAAACTGTAAAATAAAAAAAGCCATAAGCATTTCGAATCAGTCAGTCGAAGTTGGTCCACCCTGTAGTAAAGAAGAGGAAAATGATACAAAAAAGTACAACTCTTGTAAGACATATAAAAAAATCAACCATGGAAGATTTTTGTATCTGTTTTTTATACATAAAACAAACTTGTGGATTAAAAAAACTTAAATTTTGAATTCTCACCTGCTTAAGGAATTAATTATATGTTTATTTAAATTAAATGCAAAATAAAGTATTTTTATGTAATAAAGATTAAATGTGTATTTAAACTAAATGTTTATAATGATTATACACTGCTACAGAAAAACACTTTTTGTCAGAACTTTAAAACCGACCTAGTGGGGGTTGTAGGCCTAGGTGAGGACACACAAAACCCGTTTTCAATAATTTTGAAACACCCTCAAAATTTGAGTTATTTTCAAAAAACTGTTTTAGGTTAGGTCATAGCACTTTAGTACCTCTAACTCACACACTTTTTGACCGATTTCAAAATTTTAAACAGTTTTGGATAGGCAAAGAATTAAGCTTTTATTAAATGTATTCATAAAATATATATTCCAAGAAATGAGGTAAGTGTTTATCAAAAGTTTCTCATTTTTTTTTTTATTTTTTTTCCTAATTTTTCAAATTCAACACGAGTTATTTTAATTTCTATGAAAACCTATCTTTTTTGCACTGTATTTAAAGACAATTTTATATAGAAAAAAAGCGAGATATAATTTGTTAAAATCGATTTATACTTGTAAAAGTTACTAAACTTTTTCTAAAGTAAAAATTTTGAGATTGCAGACTTTTCTTTTGGTAAACCACTTGACTTACAAACAACGTAAATTAAAAAACTGTACAAATAGCTTAACCTAAGTTAACATGTATAGTTAAAAATGATTATGAATGGTGTTAATGAAAAGTGGAATAACTTTTACAATTTTCATCCGATTTGAAAAATGAAAACCATGTTTTGTTAAGAACTAAATTTTCTTTATATGTTAATATAAATTTTTATAAGCTCTCATATTAAAATAAGAAATAAAAAGCTACTAAAATCAAAAAGTTTATAATTTTCGTTTTTTTTTTTGTAGATATTCTTAACAAAAACAATACTTATAACTTACAAATGTATCAAGAATGCACGTTATTTTGAAGCGTAATCAGTTTTCTTTCCAAACCCGTTAAAAAAAATTAAATCTGACAAAAACTGACTGAGTTACAGGTCGATAAGTTGACGAACATCACTGAAAACGATTTTTTTAGAATAACTTCTGAATTTGAGGGTGTTTCTGAAATTTTTTGATATAATTTGAAATGTACTCAACAAGATCTATAACCCACGCTAGGTCGTTTTCCAAGTTTTTTTTTTCACTGTAGCACCGTTGTATTAATGTAGTGTCAAATTGGTAATTGCTAACAAACGTTCAGGTAGACAGACTAAAGCAAAGACACACACATCATAGGTAATTTTGTATGTTTCCTTTTGCTTATTGCAAAATAGGATTGGATATGGTATATTTTGTTATTTTCTTTTTTCGTTTCTAGCATTATAATTAGATAATTATTTAAGGCATTTGTTTTCTTTGAAAAGATGCCATCATTTAGACAACCATTGATGCAAGTAGTTGAAAAATAATTTTGTTTATGTTATATATAATTATTTCTATATATTTTTAGATATTACATTAATGCATGTCATCAATGTGGTTGTATGAACATTTTTATATTTTTTGTAGCTTATTGTAAATTATTTTTAGAAGAATTACAGAAAAAATTTTAGGATTTTCAGCAAATAAATTAACTAAACTAAATCTACAAATTTTTTGAGTTTTTTTTTTTTTAGTCTACTAATATTCAGCAAAAAATTTTTTAGCTTTAGAAAGGATTTTTAATTTTTTAATCAACTAAATGTTAACAAAACTTTTGCAGAATCTACTAGTTTTATTGCTAAAAATCAGAATATAGGAATATATTTAGCTAAAAAGCAAAATATATAAAAAAATAGGGTTAACTATATAAATATGAAAACAGCGATATGTGAAAAACTGCAAATGAGAAAAAAATTTTTTGCCAAAATTGGTCTACTAAACACGATGTGTTTCAAAGATATGTTTTTATTTATGGCCATTGAATAGTGTAATCATACACATATTTATGAACATAAACTCATACAAATATACAAAAGGTATGACGTTGATTACTCAATAAATGTAGTAAATGATAAGAAAATAACGAAAAGGGTGCAGTATTAAATATACAATAGAATGCAGTACTCATGTTTTAACATATACACAAGCACAGTCTGTCACATATACAAATTTTGTTCACAATCCTTAATTTACCAAAAAAAAAAAAAAACTATATAAAAGCCAACATTCATAGAGGTCTTGTATATGAGTAATTTTACAATTTTTCGACATCTAACTTTTATATGCCTCTTATATCTCAAGGTTTTTTGAATTTGGAGAAACGATGTACAGAGTTAAGTTACACAGAGTAAATTCTTGGATAAGTTTTAATGAAATTTTTTCACTCAACTAATGAAATTTTTTCACTAAACTAAGCCCTTACTAACCTGCTTACATCTGCCATGACTTTTATATGGCGAACTCCCACTTGGAAGCATTATTTTTGGGCAAAATCAGTGCTTTTTTAGCGCCGGTTTCGAAAACATTTGAAACTACTCATATGTATTTTTTAATGATATTCAGATAAAAAAGAACTGAACTTATACTCATTTCAGTTGTTGTTATTGCTGTTGATATTATTGTTCTGTTCGTATACGAACATATTTAAAGACATTTCTTTTCATATACAAAGACAGTCATGTTCATTTAAGATTCTTATATACAAACATAAATTCTTCTTATATTATTGTTGGTTTTGTTAGTATTTGTGATATGTATGACTTTCCTTTTCATTGCTTTGTATGATTTTTTGTTTGTCCTTTCTATGTGTTTGTTGAAGTTTATTTAGATGTTGGTCTTTACGTCTTTTAGTGTTTGTGTATGTACTTATATGAATTGTATGACTGTAAATCTGTTTTGTTCCAGTCAGGGTTGGCATTCAATAGCTTTTCATAATAATGGCAGTAGGTTACCACTGTAACATTAAGACCGAAATGAATATTTAAAAAAAAACGATTAATTTAAAGACATGTTTCTTTTCATATAACCGGTATTTTGTTATTTTATTGCTTTGGTTAGAAATATTTTGAGCTAAAAACAAAATAACGCTAAAATACCGAAATGTCGATTTATGACACTATTATGTTGATTAAACAAAATTTAATGGGTAAAATTTTGAAATAAACCCAGTGATATTAGAAGACACATGCCACTTTTGTAATCGTAGTTTTAAAACTTTCATATCGGCATTGATGTGGATGTGTGGTAGGCAACCACCGTTATAGTTATAATGACAAGGTAGTGTTTGCCAACCTTGGTTCCAATTTAATGTATTTTATCATAAAATATTTTTGCTGTTATTGCAAAAAAACAAACAAACAGAACAGAATAAAAATATTTTGATACTCTACCACTGTTAATATATCCGAGACATAAATATGTGTCTTTATATTTGATCTGCCAAGAATGAAAAAAATATTTTATACCAAAATGTTTGTGAAAAAATATTGTATAAATTTATATTTTTTTTTGTGTATACAAATTAGGGGCATAACTTTCAGTTTACCCCTTCATACCCATTATTACATATAATTCATTGTTTGAAAGAAGATAAAAAACATTTAAATTTTTAACCTCGTGTCTCGATTTCCGATTTTCTTTCTATTCAAAAAATGTCGCTTATTTACTTCAAGAGTGACATAACGCAGAACGAGTTTAAAGTTTTCAATCCATATCTTCCTCGCTCGACCATTGCTCTATCTATTTGATCACGTTTTTTATAAACAGATATATAGAATAACTCATTCGATTGAAATCGCCTTAGAAAAAAAAGAAATTTGTTCAGCCGTATTCTTAGATGTTGCAAAGGCGTTCGATGGTGTATGGCATGACGAATTGATTTACAAGCTAAATTTACTTTTACCCAAGCACTACTGCGACCTATTAAAATCATATTTAGAAGAAAGAGTTTTCCGAGTAAAGCTAGAAGACGAATACTCAAATCATTATCCTATTAGATCAGGCGTACCACAGGGTAGTATACTGTGCCCTATTTTGTATATTTTGTATACCTATGATATGCCAGTAAACAGAAATTGTGTAGTCGACACTTTTGCGGATGACACGGTAATATTGTCAACAGGCCCGAACAACATAATTGCAACCGAAAAACTACAGAAAGCTCTTGATGATGTACAACTATGGACAAAAAAATGGGGCATACAATTAAATAGTTCCAAATCCATCCATATCAACTTTACCTACAAAAAAACAGCTCATTTACCAATTTTTATCAACAGCATTGAAGTGCCATTTGCAAACTCGGCTAAATACTTACGTATGACGCTGGATACAAAACTTCATTGGAAAGAACACGTCAAAATTAAAAAAAAATGAACTAGAGATAAAATACAGAAAAATGAGTTGGCTATTAGGAAGAAGAGCCAAACTCTCTATACACAACAAACTTATGCTGTACAAACAGCTTTTAAAACCAGTGTGGACTTATGGAATCCAAGCTGGGGATGCCCAAAAAAATTCTACAATACAACAAATTCAAAAATTCCAAAATAAAGTCCTTAGAAATATTGTTAATGCCCATGGTATGTTCGAAATGCCGACATTCATTGTAAGTACAATAAATGAAGAGATAAGGCGTACCGCTAAGGCTCATAATCTTCGATTATTGAGTCATCCCAACGAAGGAATTCCGAATATATTAAACATCTCGGGATTACCTAGAAGGCTTAATCGCTATAAACCACATGATTGGTCGATTTGCACCAGATTAAGTTTTATAACTAAACTTTTATATCTGTACTTTTTATGTACCTGATTATTGTTAATTTAGCAATTAGAAATAAACTACTAGTTAGTCTATATAGACTAGTCGTAGTACAACCTTAAACTGTATTACTTTTATAATATTGTTTAAATAAAATAAAAAAATCGTTTTTTATAAATAATGGGGTTCAATGTATTTTTCTCTAAGTAAAAGTTGTGTGCGAATTCATTTCATTTTCTATGAAGTATATGCTATTTGCACCCACTTTAAAGAAAAAATAAAATATTATCCTCTATCTCGAAAAGTATACATGATATTAATATGAAATTTTTACACAATATAAAGCATGATATAACTAATAAATCTGCAGCATTTACTCAAAAATCGCATTTTTGATTTATAAGAGTCTTAAAGTAAATGAGCGATATATTCCCATGGAGCCTATAACACAACCCCGTATTTAAATAAAAACACGATTTTTGCACGGTTTAAATTTTTAAGAAAATTTTAAAAATCCCAAAGTATATAAATTTAAAGAGACATATTTTCGAAAATGTTGATCGGATTTATCTTATCCTACGTTTGTCTTTATGTACACACCGAAAACAGATTCATTGTGACTACCGAATTTTTAGTCAACTGCATGGTTCGGTTGCAGTTACCTATACTTTTGTATGTGACAACAGTAAATCGGTCAATACAACAGAATTTGTATTGGAGCATTAAATATTAATAGACCCAGAAATACAACCAAATAATTCGGTTGCTGCAACCAAACCATTCGGTTGGCTATGAAATTGGTTGTCACAACGAATCTGTTTTCTATGTGTATAAAATAAAAGTGACACATGTGTAAAAAATACGAAAACTTAACAATAAATAAATAAATTTTTTCAACGTCTTATAAAAAACTTAAAACAATACACAAAATTATTAAAAAATTTCACAAAATTTTTATAAAATTTTTATTAAAAATAAAACTTGTATAAAAGACAAAGTACGGTCTTGTTTACTCATCCTCTACATTTTTTTTTCAAAAATCTAAAAAACCAATTTCAGTTGACTCTTTATAATAAAATTCAAGTTAGATTGAAGCTTTCTCTTTAATAATAAGTCCTTACTTTGGTCCAAGGACTCGCAGAATTTTATCAGGATTCCTCTAAAGGACATCGTCTTAACTTATATACTAATAGACGGATTTTTATGAAATTTGGCAGAAAGAAGACATTTAGTCATTATAGCAAAGCCTTGAAGTTTGAACAATATAAATTGAAGGTTCAATACTTTTTCGCCTTATTTCGTTTTTTCCAAAAAGCGAAAGTCGTGATATCTTCTTAAATAGAAGCAGAAAAAAATAGTTTTTGGAGGGGTGTTATATCTTGGTAAGAGAAATAATTTTTGTTCAAAACTTCTCTGTTATATCCTTAAGTTTTCAAAATGTACCCTAAAATATTTTGGCTCATATAGCCTAAATTATGCAACGATAAAGAATTTTGTTGAAGAAATTATTATTTGTTTTTCGAGTGGAGCACATGGTATGAATTTCGTTGCAAAACATAGTTTGCCATCTAGAGGGTTAATTTCTGACTTTTAGCTCAAAAAGTTTGTGCAGGACATTAAGGGTAACACTTCCTCTTTTTGTACCACCCCACAGAAATTTCAAAAAACAGATGTCTACTCCTGATTAGGAACTAATCAGGAAATACCCACGATTGGTGCGACCTATGTGGAGAAATACGATGCCACCTCTCACGTCGCAATTTTGCTGGCGCTAATGTCAGTATGTGGGGTACGTTTCTTCAGCAGTTATGCTGGAAAGTCAGTGCATATCATCAAGAATGAATAGTTCTCATTATACTGCTGTATTGCAATGCAATTTGCAAAACCACCCAAATGGAAACTGGATTTTCATGCAAGACAATGCAAGAATTCATACCAGCAACGAAACTAAAATATTTTATTGCTAAAGAAACATTTCACTTCTTGACTGGCCTGCGTGCTCATCACATCTGAACCCCACACAAAATTAATGATTGTATTTTGGGTCATAATTTAACAATTTAACAATCTAAGAGCAAAAATCCGCCATTTTAACAGAGTAGTCAAAGTTGGACATAAGTTTATTACAAAACTTAATCGTAAAGTACAGTCTTGTTTACCACTCCCCTTGTACATTTTGTTTTTAAACAGAAAAAAGTGTACAAATAAAAAGGCGAAAAAAACAAAAAACGTGTATTGAATATCTACCAAAGTTAGACCTTGAACACAACAAACAAGTTTTCAATTTATTTTTTGGTCAATGGTGATAATCTTTAACTTCTAGCTCATATATTAGTTCTCATTTTGTAAGAAAACTGGTTTATATGAATGATTGATGTTTTGCATGGGATTGTCACTTCTTCCAAAACGTGTTTTAATGATGGGAACCTAGAAAATTCCCAAAATAGATCTATCAACACATGCCTGAAAGTGGTCAATTAATAAATTTTGAAACAAAAACTATAAAGATTATTTGTTAGGACAATTTCCTAATAAAGAAATATAGAGTATGGCCTCGAACTTGAATAACTTTCATATTTATTTGCACAATTAAAACTCAAAAAAAAAATACAATTTTTATTTTATTTTTTTTAAACATTATGGCAAACTTGCAAAATTAAAAATTTTTGTGAAATATTTTTCATTTGATAACCAGGCTTAAAATATTTTTTTAACTAAGTTTACTTAATTCAACAAATAGTTTAAATGTAATTATGCAGATAGTCAAAACAAAAAACTTTATTTGATTCAACTCAATTTTTTATTTAATTTCCTTTCATACTAAAATTTGTACAAATTCATAAATTTTTATTTAACTCATTAAATACTTAAGAAAAGTAGTTAAATTTAGAATATAAAAATAATTCAACTGCCTTTTAAGTGCTTATGAAAATAAAGGGTCAGCCATCTAACATTTTTTTTCAACTAGTGCTTATTTCGTGAATGTTAACACTTAGCTCATGTCTGATTTGACAGATAATTAGTTTTATCCTTCCTTTAGCCGTCCGTATGTTCGTTTTCCTTGTGAAAAAAGTGAAAGAAACTGGCATCCTCATCGATAAACCAAAGCGTGATAAGCCAAAAACAGTGCGTACACCCGAGAATATTGCTGCTGTGGCAGAAAGGGTGCGTGACGCGCCATCAACATCAATTCACCGTCGTTCTCAACAATTGAACATTTCGGAGACATCATCGAATTTTGCATAAAGACCTTGGTATGACGCCATACATAGTCCAACTGGTTCAGGAGTTCAAAAAAAAAATTATTTGGCGGACCCTTTACATATATAAAATAAAATGAAATTCTTAAAATCCATGCTTAAATTCTTGAAAAGGAATATAAACCCTTCTATAACAAAATAAAAGAAATTCTAAATGTAAAACACAAAAGAATGCAGTTTGAAATAAAAAAAAAAAAAAATAAACGGAAAAATTATGTTTATGCCCTAAGGAGCCGCAATGTTGGAGTTGTAGTTAGAATACAAAAAAAAATTTAATGTGTTAAAATTGATAAAATTCATTAGATGGAGTTGGGTAGACAGTCACGACGGGAGTGTGTATATTTAGACACTACAAAAAAAAAAAAAAAAAACACTTTAACTCTAGTAGCAGCAACATCAACATAGACATACTCTATTACACACCAAAGCCATGTTACATAGAGATAAATGCAACAAACCTCTATCAACTTAAACATAACCATTACACATATACTATAGGGGAATTTACAAGAACAAAAAACGAGGGATTTCCTCTTTGAAAAGGATGAAAGGAATGGATGCTAAAGCTGCTTGTTTTGTATGGTATATTCATGATGCAGCTAAAGATGAAGCAGCAGATGTTTAAATAAAAAAAAAATATATATATAAAGAGAAAACAAAACTTACGCAAAAAAAGTGCATGTTCAACTAGAAACAAGTAACCAGCAACATAATATGACTAGCAGAAGAATGTTCTAGTATAATAAAGTAAGTGTGTATAAGTGTATAACAAATAGAACAACAAAAAGAATGGAATGAAGTTTAAAACAGGTAATGCCAATTTTAAATGTAGAATATAAAGTTCCTATGAGTGCTCCACAGCGTATGAGCAATAATATTATAATTTAATATCACTCATACGTATGATGGCCACAGAAAATTTAATGCAATAGACTAAATTTAGCAAAATCGAAAACGTATTTTATTTGGCAAATCTATAAATTTAAATCAAGTTTCTTTTGCTGCCATACAATATGTGTATTAGGGTGTCCCTTAAAACTTTATTATTTTGTCAAAAATTTCACAAAATTTTAATGTTTTCTTAAACTTTATTAGACTACACACAGAAAATAAGTTTTTTTTTGGAAATAGATTGCAAATACTAAAAATAACTTGTGTAACAATTATTTTTACACCAAAACTAATTTTATATAAAATTTTATAAATTAAAAACTGTTGTAACGTAGTTAATAAAATCTTATACAACCAATATAGAAAATAATGATCGATATTTATTGAATGTAAATTGAAAAAATTAAAAAAGTAAATTTGTAATGTGTGCGCACCGGTAGACTAGTTGGTAGCGTGCTGGCTTATCAGTGAGGGGGTCGTGGGTTCGATTCCCACCAGAGGCACTGGTCTAGTTTTCGCTACAACGCTGCCGAAGGCTATAGTAGCTAGTGCTCGGTTAGGGTAATAGTATATAATTTGTATTTATACACACAGAAAAAAATTTAGCTATTTGCCAACTGAAATTCGGTTACTACGACTCAAGTTCGGTAATTACGAATTTCAGACAGTTGGCACAATTTTAAATTAGTTTTTACAACAAAGTTCGGTTAACTCAACAGAATTTTAGTTGCAACAACCAACATTTTTAGAAATATAATGTAAATATCGTTGAACTAACTGAAATTATAAGTTCTTAGCAGTAATATGCACTTTTCAATTTGGTTGGCACTATATTTCTCTGTGTGTATGATTATTAATTAATAAAAAAAAAATAAAAAAAATTTGTAATGTGACATATGTATAAAACTTGATTTTTAAAGAACTTCTAATAATAATGTCTAATATAAAAAAAAGTGATAATTAACAGAGTTACAACATTCCCTCGCAGCTAATTTAAGTCAAGACGATTCATTCTTTCCAATCCTTCTGAGCGTCTAGGTGTGACTGGTTGTTGACGTTTTCTATTTCGTTGCCGTATGAATTATTGTTGTCGGTCAAGACATTCTTAATCAATCCTTGCAGTGTTTGAGGTGTTGTGATGAGTCATTAACGGAGAGTGGTTGCTGCTGATTATGAGTGGCTGGTTCATTTGATATCGCACGCAAAATCTGTGATGATTTATTATAATTATTCTGGTTATTAAAAGACAGGAACGCGCATTGCAATCGCTAAAAGACGAAATTGTAAAGGTTGCAAAGTTAGTTCACTACGATGACAAATACACAATTATTCTAGCTACTGATGCTTCACAGCATGGCATAGGAGCCGTTTTATCTCATCGTTTTCCGGATGGAACTGAAAAACCAATATTCTTTGCATCAAAAAACTCTTAATTCTAGTCAACTAACTATTCGCAAATTAAAACGGAGGCTCTATCTATAATTTCGGAATAACCAAATTTCACCAGTATCTTTATGGTAGACATTTTGAATTGGTAACGGACTTCTTTTTAAGAAACTTCCTGTCATGACATTACATCGACTTCAACGTTGGGCAGTAATTCTACAAAGCTTATGATTATACTATCAAATATAAGTCCACAGCACAGCATGCTAATGCAGATACCAGATGCTAGATTGCCAGTTGGTAATGATATTGAATTTGATAAAGATGAAGCTGAAGTATTAAATGTCGGCGAACTGTACAATACTATATTATATGAATGTCCAATTGATGCTAAATATGTTGCTCAAATTACTATTCAGGATAAAATACTCGGAGTTGTATCCAATTACGTGATTAATGGTTGGCCTGATCATATTGATAAATCCGATAACGAGTTAGCTCCTTATTTTGCAAGAAAACATTCGATTTCCATTGAAAAGTGTGTCCTTCTGCTTAATAGCGATCATTGTCGCGTGATAATTTCTATAGCACTACATTCAAAAGTCTTAAGTATGCTTCATGAAGGACATTGGGGAACAAGCAGGATGAAACAAATCGCTAGACGGTACGTATTGTTTCCTAAGATAGACGAAGAAATCGAAAAGGTATCAAAATTATGCTCAATTTGTCAAGAAAGTGGCGCGGATCCAATACAGCAATTTTCAATCTTGCGCCGGGGCAACACAACCTTGGGAAAGAATACATATAGACTACGCCGGTCCTTGTTACAATAAAATGTGGCTAATCGTCGTAGATTCGTTCTAAAAATTTCCGTTCGTAAGACAAGTAAACTCTGCCACTGCATTATCCACAATAACAGCGTTACAAAGTATATTTTCAATAGAAGGACTTCCACAAACAATAGTAGTGATAATGAATAGAGTTACAACAGAAACAGTTAAATACAACCAAATTTATGCAGTAATACTTCAATAACACTGTGGAACAAATTCAGGTTAGCAAAAGTTAGGTCGATTCTGAGAGTGAGGGGGTGAAAATAGAGGCTAAATTAGAAGACCCGTATCGCGGCGTTGTTTATGTTAGTTCGAATTGTTTTTTAATTCGACCTTCGAACTTTGCAGTCAAATGCCGATTTTCAGCATATTGTTTTTTCCAACATTTTGCTTCATAAGCACCACAAATTTTCTAAATCAATTTTTTAAAAAATTTTAATTGTTGGACAGGTATCTAGCAATAATTTGGCTTTTTACAGATTGAAAAAATATCAATTAGTCGACGAGTTATAGACAAAAAACCATATAAACAATATGCTGAAAATCGGCATTTGACTGCAAAGTTCGAAGGTCGATTAAAAAACAATTCGAGCTAACAGAAACAAACGCCGCGATACGGGCGGGGTATCGTAGTTTATATTAAAAGTCGGTCGACTGTACTGAATATGATTTTCTAATATAGGTAGACATAAAGTTTGTCGGCTTGGCAACAAATTCGGTTCTCACAACGTATCTGTTCTCTGTGTGTATAATTACGCGGCATGATATCGAAAAAATGAATAACCTTCTGACAATAAATTCTATATATTTCGGGCATGCTGACTTCAATGTTGTGCTTGATTTTTTGATGTGTTTTACAACTTTGCCGCAATATGACTTTAAAGTTCGACCCATCTTCGTGCTGTTTTTTAAATACAAAAATGTGCAAGTGCAATAAATCTGATTTCTTTCTCTTGAAATCTAAGGATAAGACCAGTACTAATGTTTATGGTACATAAATGATTCCAAGCGTTTTTTATAATTTTTTAAGTTTTTGCAAATATTCACGCGGTGGAAAATGTCATTTAAGAGGAGTTATTTTAATAAAGAAAAATGTTACTTTATTCACAGATTTTTTTATGAAAAATTCTCGATTTGTCAAAAATTTTACATGGCACCATAGCTTCCCCGGATGACCCCAAGGTCCAGCTTATGTAAGATATGTAAATACATTTCAAAAGTATGTTTTCCAAATTTTCAGTTATAATTTGTTATATTTTCAAAAGCTTGCCTTACAAAAAAATACGTTTCCTACATATTTGTTACAAAAGTATGGGTTTTGTTAGGAAAACTTTTTTAAGTATAAACATTTTGTGAAAATTTTTTGAAAAGCTATGCTGTCATATAAAATTTTTGAACAAATCGTGAATTTTGCATATGAGGCACCATATTTAAATAATTGTTTTCTTGAGATCACATCTCT
>CM037854.1:215022586-215047122 GCA_021234595.1 Delia radicum
TACTCGACAAAATGTGAAGTCCTAAAATTTGTTGATGCTTTATTCGATTTTAGAACTGAGCTTATTAAAAATTTTTTATTGTGATCGCTAAACGGTCATGACTTGGTATTGTTACGTTTGTAATGTAAGAATAAAATCAGGTTTGATTCTTACAGCAGCGGGTTGTTGAAAAATGTATCACTTAGAGACAATCTGACAATTTTAAGAGACAAATAATAATACAATTTAAATGAAGAATTACTGATGACGCATGTCCATAAAAAGTCTGAAACTAGTCGAATCTGATTAAAAAATTAATATTGCTTATAATTTTTAGAGCATAACGTTTATTCTTCTTCTTAACCTCAACCTTACCAAAATAAAGTTTTATTTCACTATTAAAATTTTTATATTTATTTTGAAATGTGTGCACTGTAGTATATAGAGCAATTCCATATTAAAACGATCAAAATTGGCAAATTTTTGGACGACCCCTCTCCGATTTTAAAATAAATAGTCTCAATCGATTACCCAGCAAAAAATAATGTACCTACATATTTGTTTTTTTTTTTATAGTGACTGGTTTAGTGGTGGTGTGCACCACTGTCATGTGACAAAATTGAAGAATTCTTCATAAGGGACCTCATTGAAAGTATTTGTTTTTATTTTTATAGTGACTGGTTTAGTGGTGGTGTGCACCACTGTCATGTGACAAAATTGAAGAATTCTTCATAAGGGACCTCATTGAAAGTTGTTTTAAAAAAAACTACTAAAGCGATCGCAACGAGTGATAGCTCGTTGGAAAGGTATTGAATCAGGCTTTAATTGAAAAATAAAATTTTCCTAATTTTTCTTGTTAAATAATTAAAAATAATTCAATTATAAAAAATATAAAAACAATGAGAACAAGGTGGTCTCTTAAATGCTCTTCTCCTGTCCAAACAAGGAGTCGGGCCCATTTTTTTATTGCTGATTCTTAAAGAAAAAATTATGAGGAATCCAAAAAAAATAAAATTAGCCGGAAAATTTAGGAGCTTCTGTGGAAAATCGGAAAATTTAATTTTTCATGGGAAAATTAAATTTTCATGGGAAAAAAGGTAAATTTCTGAGAAAAATTAGGAAAATTTTATTTTTCAATTAAAGCCTGATTCAATACCTTTCCAACGAGCTATCACTCGTTAGTAGTTTTTTTTTAAAACAACTTTCAATGAGGTCCCTTATGAAGAATTCTTCAATTTTGTCACATGACAGTGGTGCACACCACCACTAAACCAGTCACTATAAAAAAAATATGTAGATACATTATTTTTTGCTGGGCAATCGATTGAGACTACTTATTTTAAAATCGGAGAGGGGTCGTCCAAAAGGTGATCGCTTTCATATGGAATTGCTCTATAAGGCTATTGAAAGGGTTAAAAGAATATAATTCAGTTTATGATACGTTTTGTATCAGTGTGATCTACCTCAAATGGTAAGTTGGTTCAAATCGTGTCTGGTGTTGGAACAAATTAAATTTAAATAAAGAAAATTAAAGTTTAACAAAAACAAAATTAAAAACAATTTGATAAAAACGAATAAAAGGAAAAGTCAAAAATTTTTTTTTTGTTTTTAATTTTACGCATTTTATTTATATAGAAATAAGTTCAATATTTCGAAAAAAAATTTAATCTTGAAAGTTTCGTATCTATATCATCTTGAAGATTTTATATGAAAACACTATCATTTTCTGTATTATATTGAAGTCGATATCGACTTAATTTTAAAGAAAAATTATGCTTTTTTTTGATACGATTTCGACACATTTTGCAAACTGGGAAAAGTACATGATAAAAAGTGATTATAAAAGCCAGGTTTTTGTTTTCCGTTGAATAGTGTTATGGTTCAAATGTAAAAAAAAACTTTACAATTTCTATTAAAGCTTCTTATAGACAAGTACAAATTGTCTTTAATGCTACTATTTGTATAGAGAGTATTTTGTGTGTAAAGAACACAAAGTCATTGTTTAATAACATAACATGCCATATCACTATTTTTAGATCTGTATAAATTCTAGTATTATATTATGTTATTTTTTTTTTAATTTACCAGTATGTGCTTGGGTAACTCAACGGAAACAGGCAACGTTTCCGTTGTTATATTATATATATTTTTATTTTTTCTTCTACCCTGCATTTTAAGAACCATAAATGCCGGATGTGTATACTATGAAACCTGTGTACCTTTATAAACACATACACTTACCCAAACACACTCTCAACACAACAACAACAACAGACTTAACAAACATATTAAATAAATACATATGAATGTGTCTGCAAATAAATGGAGTACAAATAATATGTTATGTTTGCTCTGTTTTTTTTTTTTTTCCTTTTTCCTTTACATTTTGACATGGTCTTTTATACAAATAAATAAAATAAACACTCTCCATTAAAGTCTGCCAGGATGTTGAAGTATTCTGTGTGTTTATGTTTATTAAAAGTTCAAGTTTAATTGGAAGTGTAGCTTAGAATAAATAGGTTTGGAAATATTTTGATGGGATTTAAATTTTAATGAAATTTTTCATTAAACTAATAAAGTGTTCTTCACTAGGTCAATGAAAATGTTCTTAAACTTTATGAAAAAGCTATAAAATTTTTATGAAACTATTTGTAATGATACATTAATTAGGCGTGTGAAACTTTTAATAAATAAACTAAAATTTTTCTTGAAATTTTATGAAAAACTGTATTAAATTAATGAAAATTTTCAATTGACCTCATAGATCTAATGCAGAAATGCATTGATAACATGCAGTCCCACCGAGATCTTTTGGAGATCGGTGATTTCAAAAATGAACTCAAAAATTAATAATGGCGAATCCAATATTTTTGTAAAATCCACTGTGTTAAAAATTTGCCAAAGGTACACAAAGGAAACAGTCTCAGTTGTGGCCTCCGAATTTATTGCCAATCGAATTCTGGCGGTTACGATAACTATCGTAATGTTAAATTATATGTTTAGTCGTGAAAGCTAATATTCAGTTGCCTAACCCAGTATATCAGACAAAATGAATACTATTACGTTGCACAACATTTTATTGAAATTAAAAAACTTTTTCTGATTTTTCTGGTATAGAACTGTGGCATTCAGATTAATAGCCTTCGGTCCTACTGATTGCGCCACAATCACTTTTAAATTGTATTTCCCTATTTGCTATTAAAATATTTGAATATTTTATTTTAATTTTAAAAAAAAATTCGTGTTTGTTTTTTCCGAGATTCGAACTCTGAAGTTCGGAGTACAAGGCAAACTCAATACCCACTACACCCCAAACACTTATAAATGTTGAGTGGTAAATTTGAACTTTAATATTTTGTTAGAAAAACAAACCTTGTCTCAGAATCTCAAACATTGTCTCAGATTCGTTACCAACATCAGTCAATAGTTGCTTCTATAAACAATGCAATCAACAATTCGGTTGGTACTACTGAATCTCTAATTTAGTAGCATATTTGATTGCGAATATCGTATTTTGCAGTATTACAAAATAAATGTAATACTGCAACATCAATGGTACCAATTCACTTGGTAGTATTACAAAATAAATGCCATACACAATTACTAACCTAATTTTATTTGAAAAGTTTACTAGAAATACCAATAATTGGACAGATGGATTGTTTTTTAGTTTAGTTTCCTCTTTTTAATTTCCAGTACAGTATTTTTGCTTTATTAATCGATTAGTGGTAGATCCAAATAAAATAACGTTCTATCAAATATATGTTAATGGTTTTGCCCGAATTCCAAACAATCCTTTTTCCAATATTGTACTAGGAAAACACTATTTTGTTTGCAAAGAATGTGTTTTTTAGGAAAGCATTGCCATATAAGTGGTTATGTAAGTACATATTTGGTAATGGCAAATACTTACAATTGTTATTACAAATTTCATTACACTTCTATGGAGATGTCGCGCAAAATAAAGACATATCATTACTAAACACTAGACTGCTTCTAATTTTTAAAAAAGTCCAAATTTTGAAGGGACAAAGTAGGATAGATAAAGATGCATGAAAAAAAATTCTCTAATTTTTTTAACATTTTTGAAACAAATTAATCAGACTGAAAGTTTTCCCGATGTTCAAAAAGGAAATAAAAACTACCCAAATTTACCCTAATCAAAATCTCCTACATGGTAGCTCTCCAAAATCTGTAACTCTGTTTTTTTCAATAAATACAAATTTTAGAGGTATTTAATTTTGCGTTTCAGCGTCAACGTAATTGCAATTTATAATTTGGCATATAAATGACAAATAAGCTAATTAAACTAGATTAAATCGATTAGTGTGCCTTCAGAAATGAAAAAATATGACAAATCTCATAATGTGAAGATTTTACAATTTTATATTTTTTGAAAGGCACATCGGCATTGCGAGAAATAAATAAAAATAAAACTCAAAATAATTGCGATCCTGCTTGATCCGTAAATATCAATACTACTATTATTGTGTGTAAGTGCTAAATGGATCGTATTACAATATTATTTTGGTATCTAGAGCCATTTTAGGTTAAATTTTGAAGTTTTTCATAGGCTTTTAGAGCTAAAAGTGATGTAGAAACGAAAGGATACTCCGATCCTTTTAGCACTTACAGAGAAAAATAGTAATGGTGATCTATATTCTATAAGCCCGATTTCAACCTATAAGTCTTTAAACTGCGGATGTGCCAATCAATTTAAAGTTGGCTTTTTAGAGTACTGTGGAGCTAAATGTGATGTGAAACAAAAAAATAAAATACGATATATTTGGCACTTTCACATAATGATTATTATGATAACATGTACAATTAAATATATATTGAAGTTAGCCTTTTAGAAATTTTTGGAGAAAAAATTGTTTTTTTAAAAATGTTACAAAAATTTTTAAACCAAACTCGGGCTTAGCATGGAAAGGTTACTGGAAAATATGTTGTCGCATCCCCGAAATATCCAAAAATTTTAAAAATTGTATAAGGGAAAATGTCACTGTTTTTTCTTTATAACTTTTTCAGCACACAAATAAATTGATTCACTCGAACGGATTATTGCTGTATAATGTATTTTAAGTAAGCTTATCTAGAAAAAAAAGTGTATGCCACCAATTTAAAATTTTTTATTTTCTGAAATCTCAAATCGTACGGTTTCGTAGATTTTCCCATATCGCCTCAAGAACCCAGAAAAAATATATTTAAAAATGTTGAGGTTAAGAAGAAGAATACACGTTTTTCTCTAAAAATTATAAACACTATTAATTTTTAAATCAGACTAGACTAGTTCCTGCCTTTTTATGGACAGGCTCATCAGTGATTTTCCATTTAAATTGTATTATTATTTGTGTCTTATATTTGTCAGATTGTCTCTATATGATAAATTTTTCAACAACCTGCGGCTGTAAGAATCAAACCTGCGCTCATCTTACATTACAAACGTAACAATACCAAGTCTTGACCGTTTAGCGATCACACCCAAGTATGGCCTCGAATCTAATGCAGCTAAATTGCAGTTTTCTTTCCTATTAGCTTTTCTGTTATTGCAGAAGTGACAACACTAGCAACACAAATATTCTATTTTCAGATTTTTGTTTATTTTTCTAATCTCCTCCGTCTCTATTTCACATTGTTACCAGATTGACGTATAGTTTTCACGTTCAGGGTTGACAACTTTTGCGTTTTAATTTGGCAAATTTTATAATGTATTTTAGTACAGTGTTATATTAACGTCATATAGGCAGTCGGAATTAATTTTTAATTAATACGCATTTGACAAATTTAATTTATAAATGTTGAGGTTAAGAAGAAGAATACACGTTTTTCTCTAAAAATTATAAACACTATTAATTTCTAAATCAGACTAGACTAGGTTCTGCCTTTAATTTTTATAAGATTGTTAACCCTTGCCCCCAATATGACAAAAAAAAAATGTTTAAAATTTTGCATTATTTTCAAAGCTCTACTATTGAATAAAATATAAAACAAAATTGAAAAATTGCCAGAATTAGAATTATTTTGGGCGGTTTTTTTAAATACATCATAGAAATTAAAAAAAAAATACTGAAGGGATGCCTCAATGCAATGTGTGCACCGATTTAATTTTGTCGGATTTGGAGGAAAGTCGGTATTTTGGATATAAAAAAGAATTTTAAAGGTATATTTTTAGTAAAAGAAACTAATTTTATATTGTTAATTATTGTATTTGATCACAATTACTTAGTTCCAAAACATTAAACTTTAATATGACACATTGAACTTTAATCTCTATAATGAGGTAACATACGTTTCATATTTTTTTATTTTTATAGGTGAAAAAAAAAATTCCAAAAATCACATTTTATTTTGGGGTCATGATATAAACCTTGAACTTTCCTTTTTTACAGTTTTATTAGTTTTTTGATTTTATGTACATCTAGGTTATTTTTATGTTATTTTTAATTTATAACGAGCTTTCAGTATATTTACAAAAGCAAAGCAAATCAAACATATTAGCTAGGTTGATAATAGTATTTCGATCTGGCTAAAGATCTCATCAGAACCCTAAGTTTTAGAAAAGCTAGAGCATCCAGAATAGGCAGAGCTCTAACAAAGAAACCTATTAATCATCAATTTTGCTCCATTCTTGTCTTCTTAGTAATCAAACACGTGGCTAGGATCTTTTCCTAACAACCAACAATTTATTTTTTACTCAGGCTCAAGTTTTTTTTTTAACAGTTTTATTTAGATTTTGTTTTTATATACATTGAGATTATTTTTATGTTATTTTAAATTATAACGAACTTTCAACCTCCTTTTATTACAAAAATAAAGCAAATCAAACATATTAGCAAGGGTGATGCTAGTATTTCCATTTGGTTAAAGATCTTAGCAGAACCCGAAGTTTTAGAAAAGCTAAAGCCTCAAGAATTCCTTTTTTAAGGTCGGCGAAAACATTTTAAATTACTTCACCAACTGAAATTTAAATTACATGTCAAATATAAGATATCTTTGAAATTGTACGAAATTATAATACTTTTTTTCTCCATATCATATAAAAAATGTATTTATTTTTTTTTTTTTTTGTTGAAGGCATTTATGCTATTTTAATAATCAGTTTTAGAAAATTTCACTGCGTTGTATTCAAGAGAAAAGTGTTTTCAAATTACTTATCTATATTCTAAATCATTAGAAAGCGTCAATCGCTATGAGAAAATGCATCCAAAAGAGCCAAAATAGACATTTTGGGCAATTTTAACAGCAGTTTTATCAGAATGGTGACCTCATGGAAAATTTGGACTTCGGATTTAGAAATAGGACATCAAGGAGTATATAAATCACATATCGGCATTCAAACCAAAAAAGCTTGTCGAGATGTGTTATTGATCAAATAGAAAAAACTTTTGCTAATTTTTTTTTTTTAATTTATTTTAAACAATTCGGAATACTCTTACGGCCCTATTTTTTTAACCATTAACTTTTTTTTTCTAAATAGAAGCAACACTCAGGAAATTCTTCCTATTAATTAATGTGTTGCTTTCTTTGGAAAGGGGATAGCGGAGAGATAAAAGGTGGTTGCAGATGAAGGGCTTCAAAAAAGTCAACACTGTAATTGCACGAGATGATAAGTCTTAGAACAGTTGTTACTCTGCACCTGATGTAGAGTTGGCGAATATTATTCTTTCATAGCCCTAATTCATTATTTTACTTCGGTTTGGTTAAGTGCTATGGGAATACCGAAGGTGGGCGCTGCGATACATATAAGTGATAGAAAAATCATACATATTATTTTTCTAAATTGATGTTGTCGTCAGCTAGAATCGAACTCGGGACCATTTGTATAACAGTCCAACGCGCTAACCATTACACTACAACGCCCACAGAACATTTCCTTAGAACATTTCATTGCATTTTTTTTTTTTTTTTTTTGTGGCACAAATAATCCACTTCGAGGAATTCTGCTGTGATAAGTGTGGTATGTGCTTCCCAAATGGTTAAAACAAAATATAGTTTATGAAATAAATTAAATTTTTGTGTTAAAATAATTTTAGCCGTCATATAGGAAAAAAAAAAGAATAAAAAAAATTTTATTTTAAGATTTTCATAAATACTAATAAATAATCTGTTTCCTTTAATATAGTCCTGTCAATTAATATTAAAAATTGTATAAGCTTTAACAAATGAATTTAAAATAAAATATTCGTAGTAATGGTAAAATCTGGTTATCATAATCTTAAATACTTTTATGATGTTTCATTAATTGAAAAAAAAAGGAATTTCCTTAAAATTTATTATGCAATTTCATAAACACGGCTTCCTTTTGGTATCCGGTTAATATTCATTGAGCTTATTTAGGGGCGTTAGCATTAATTTCCTATACATATATAAAAAAGTAAAAACAAAAACCAAAATGAAAATGAAAACCAACAACAGCCAACTGTATTATATTTTGGTGTTAAACCAGAAAAAGGATATGGCTTATCAACATGCCAAAGTAAATGCTTATTGGCATCAAATTCCTCAAAATGAAAATACAAAACAGCAACAACGACAACATGAAGAAGTAGTAGCAATAACTACAGAGAGCAAAAAAAAAAAAACAAAAGGTAGATAAATATCCGTTCAACGCCTACTTTACAGGAAAACGCTTACAAAATACCAACAGAAATAAAATTCAATATAAAAACTGATGAGAAAATAGCCTGCTGCATTATCTTCTTTGAGTTTTTTTGTGGTTTAATACAATATTACACCGTTAAATTGAAAGCAATCAAAATGAAACATTCAAAAACTAATAAAAAAAAAAGTGAAAAGGAATAATAAATTTCAATTTCAACAAAATATTACCACAACAACTACAACAGCAACAAAACCCAAAGTCATTTATATTTATAAAATTCCAAAGAAAACAAAACAGGAAATAAAAAGAAATGAATAAATATTAAAGTAAGCGCAAAAAAAATAAATAATATACCAATACATAAACGAACCAACAAACACACACACACACAGACCATACTAATACAAATAAAAGTCATACTAATACATAATGTTATAACATCATATGAATGATCAAAGGTCTTTTCTTGATGTAAAAATAAAAGAAAGATGGCCAAAAAGAATTCAATGTTAGCAATAATAGGGAAAAAAAATCTGCAGTATATTTTCTTAAGGTCAGGATAAAGATAAAAAAAAATAATAAGCATATTCGTAAGAAAACTAAATGCGGATGTTGTCAGTCATTTGGTGGGTATATAAAACTCACTCACAAACCTTCTCGTACACCTAATAAAAATAACTAAAATATTTAGATGAAAAATCAGCAACGAAACATTAAAGAATATAAATAAGAAAAAAATAAAATAAAAATAAATAATACAATGTTTAACCTTTGAAATAAATTAAAGAAGGCCCAATAAGCAGCAACAATAACCAACTAAATTGCAAAAGGATAAAAATCCAAAACAAGAAAAAAAAACACACACACAAAAAATGTACATAAATGAGATAAGAAGAAGAAAAAATGTATATAATAAAAACTCATCTATAAAAAATTCTTTAACTAAACATATATACAACACTCAAAAAAAAGTCAGTAAAGTTAGCAAACAATTTATTTGAGTCAGCAAAATGTGTGCTAGGAGGATGCTTGCAGAAAAATTGCTAACCTTACTTAAGAGTTACACTATCAAGTTTTGTGTATCAAGTTTTAATACACTCACACTTTTTTTACCAATTCACTCACACTTACTAAAATTGAAACGAACTTGCTTCAGATTTCTCTTTCAAGTGGAGTGTATCAATTTACGTTCAAGGAAACAGCTGATTACAATCCTCTTGAAGTTGTTTTTTCTTGCTGTAGTTCTTAAATTGCTTTCAACTTGCATGCAGCCTACGTCACAGCTGTCAATTTTTACATATTTTGACAAACAGTTTAGGTAAAAGACTATCACGAAAATCTTGATCGTGTGGCTGCTGTGTTAGCAAAGGTGAGCAGATTTGTAACACAAAAGTTCTAAATAGTTTTGCTGATACTTAGTGAAATGCAAATAAAAATCGTCTTAATGATATCAATTCAACTTTTTTACTGAATCTTAGTAGATTGACAATAACTAAAAAATTTAGTTGAAAATCCCAGCAAAACCACACATTACCAAATCATGGGTAATATAATGTATCGCCATAGATATTCACGCATTACATTACGCCTTACTTTACTGATGAATTTTACAGGCGATGAGCCTCAAAGTAATGGGTTTAACTCATTACCTTGTAGGGGGTAAAGTAACTGGTTACTTATATGGTTACATGGTGGGAAAAAGTAATGTGTGTATAAATAGATTTTCATTAAAAAATGCATAAAAATTTTTTTTACAGATATTTTTTTTTCATTAAATAAATAACTTTTTTTTATTAAATAAATTACGTGGTCATGTTGGGATTCGAACCTGGGGTCTCTGGTATTTAACACTTAGTTAGGCTAGAACTCTACGAACTGAGCTATCGATACATATAATATTTTATTGCTTAAAATGTAAATGAGTTGTTGTGCTTCGTGTTTTCGTTCGTGATATCAAAAATTGCTTACAAAAAATCACAAAGTAATGTGTCTAAAAATAGATTTTCAAAAATATATATTAATACTTACTTTACGTTTATAATTCATACATTATGTAATTGATGATCGGTATGTCATTATGTTATGTTTTGAAGTAATGTAAAATGTTATGAGGTATCATTACAAGGTAATCCATGAGTGTTCAATTATCGGTAACTCATTACTTCTTGTTGGAAAATAATGATACACGTAACGAGTACACATTACAAGGTAATGCATTACTCTATCGCACCCATTACCAAAGTTTTGCTGGGATGTTTACTTTACAAAGAAAACCATGAGAAAAACAAACTTTTTTAAACAAATCATCACAATTTTGAAAAAATAAATGCCCTACCTGTGATTAGACCCTTGAGTCGTTGGAAATTTATGACTGGATAGCATAGGGACACGATTATTGCATAGTGGTCGCAGCCAATTATTTGCCCATGTTTTTTTTTTTTTTGAAGATATATACAATTCCTTGGTTAGACAGTAGTATACAAGTGCTTGAGTTTTTGTACCGCTGGAACTTTCTGACTGAGTAAGTGTGTATTAAAGTTTAGAAAGGATAACACAAATCCTTACAGTTGAACTTTAATTTAGAGTTTTTTTGGTTTTTCACTAATATTTAGCTTACTAAAATTTATTTGTTAACAAAAATTTTGTCCCATATAAATGGATCTACCACAGAAATATATTCATGCAAAAAATAAATTTTCACAGCGGTAAATATATGAAAAATGATGTGAGTAAGATTATTCAAGTTCAAGATCATTTGTTTTTTTTTTTTTTTTGGTAAACAACAAACCGTGCAATGTTTATTTATTTATTAAAAATGTCTTCATCCGCTAATTTCTCGACACCGAAAATCTTCAGAGAACCAATGTCGAAGGGTCAGAATATTTATCCGAATTATAATTTTTGAAGGAAAAATATCAACGCTTTACCCGTATTGTTTTTATTTACTCGATGAGAAGTAAAAAGCAAAATTGGAAGTATCGAACTAATTCAAATCAAAAATAAAACATTTTTAACTAATAAACATTGTTCGCGTGATCTTGAACTTGAATAATCTTGCTCACACCATAATTTATGTTATAAGATCAAAAATAAACTTTTGATTTTTATTTTTCAAAATTTTAGAGTAAAACATGTATGAAAAATGTTTTATCAGAGTTGACCATTATTTGTATTTCATATTCGTAATGTACGCCCCTAAAATATATTTGATGTGTAGCGATCATAATTATTATTTTTAATTTTTTCAAATCAAATAAGATAACAAGTACCACATTGAAATTTTTGTTTTGGGGAGACCTTAAGGTATTTAAGATTTAATTCTAAGACGTAATTCTACATTTTTCAAAAGAAGATAATTCTAAAATATACGAAAGAAATACACAAAATAAGGCCTAATATCATAAAAACCTTTTGCATTTAAAAAGCAAAAGGGAATATGTAAACATTGACTACCTGGGATAAAAACATTTATTGTATTTTAATTCTGCCTGAGTATGTTGTCTTCACAGAAATTCCTAAATTTTTAAAATAGTGTTTATTTTAACATTCATTTAGTAAATTGTTTTAAATTAGTTAATTTAATTTAATTATTGCTTTCATTATATTTTTTTAATATTCACAATTTTATGTGCACACATTTTTTTGGCGTGCCTTTGTTAGATGTTTCGTATACAAAAGAAAAATGAAAGTAATGAAACCAACAGTAAAGCGTGTTTTTTTAGAGTGTCACAACTTTGCGTTGACATCACTGCTTTATTTGACCACCCATTTAACAGCTGATAGTTGCTTGTTCTTTAATTTGTTTTGAAGTTTCATTATGAATCGACTTACACCAGAGCAACGCTTGCAAATTGTTGAAATTTTTAATCAAAATAATTGTTCTATTCGTCAACTCATCGTGCACTTCTTCCATTTTATGGCTGAAACATTTTATGGATGAATGGGTACGTAAATAAGCAAAATTGTCGCATTTGCAGTGAGGAGAATGCACAAGCTTTTGTCGAAACACCATTACATCCACAGAAAAATACTGTTTGTTCATTGATCCATATGTCTTCAAAAACGATGATGGTCAGAATGTTACTGTCAATGGTGAACGGTATAGGAACATGATTCGAAATTTTTTCGTATTTTTCGTATTTTTTCGTTTTGGTCTAATGATAGTCTTTATCTTTTTTCCGTTGGTTTTATGAATGTTACAATTTCTTGTTGGACAGTGTTATGAGTTAACGCTAGAATTGTGGGTTTTGGAATACTGACAGTCTATATCTATTTGGGTAGAGACATATTTTTTCTGCATTAAATAATCATTTAAATTTTAAACCCATAGTGTCAAAAAACGATCAAAAATAGCCAATCTGCAAAAGGCTATAAAAACTAATTTCGACATAAGTTTTTAAACCCTTTGTCGGTTTTGGTCTACTGATAGTCTATATCTATTTTCCGTTGGTTTTATGAATGTAACAATTTCTTGTTGGACAGTGTTATGAGTTAAGGCTAGAACTGTGGGTTTTGGTATACTTTGTGTAAAGACGTAATTTTTGTGCATTAAATAATCGTTTAAATTTCAAATTTTAAGTGTCAAAAAACGATAAAAAATAGCCAAACTTTAAAAGGGCTATAAAAACTAAATTCGACATAAGTTTTTAAAACCCTTCGTGGGTGTTGGTCTACTGATAGTCTATATCTTTTTTTAATAATCATATAACTACAAATTATATCCTATTACCCTAACCGAGCACTAGCTACTATGGCCTTCGGCGCTTTGTAGCGAAAACAGACCAGTGCCTCTGGTGGGAATCGAAACCCACGACCCCCGCACTGATAAGCCAGCACACTACCAACTAGCCTACCGGGGCGCAGTAGTCTATATCTATTTTCCGTTGGTTTTATGAATGTTACAATTTCTTGTTGAACAGTGTTACGAGTTATGGCTAGTATAGAATTTTTAAATATTTTTGTGAAATTCTACAATTTTTGTGACTAGATCCATATCCAGTTAAAATTATTAATGAGTTATGGACCCTTATACATTATATATAAGCGAATAACAACCTGAATCGAATAATTTAAAACACAACATTTTGAAGCATTTTGAGAATAGAAATAATTTACACACAAAATAATGTTTTATTTTACATAAACACTAATATATATAAAATATACTACATATAATACACATCAGTAGTAAGTAGTATTACTAAATGATGCAGTATAAACAAAATAAAGTATGCTGATAATATAAATGATGATAAGATGATAAATTTAAGTACGAGTATATATGTAGCAAGAGGGAATATATAAGAAAATTGGGGAGTAAACAAACAAGCAAACGAAACGAACGAAACAAAATAAAAAAACAAATTACATTTAATAAACAAAATATACGAGTAACAAGATCTTAAGAAAAAAAGCAAAATAGAATACACTAATACCCAATATAACGGTCTTAACAAAATGAGACAACTTTAGTTTTTATTAAATTACTTTATGGAAAACAATGTCTAGCATCTCTTTAAACTAGGACGAAAACACTAGAAAGAGTATATTAAAAGCCTTACAAGGCCGTTATAGCAAATGGCCATTAAAAGATTAACCGTTATGCGAGTAATCTCTTTATACGCAAATATTATGATTTGTATGAGTCTTATTGTTTATATTTGTTTGTGTAGCTTTAAGTTAAACTGTTGATGTATTTAGCTCTCTACATATAATGTGGATTATTATTTTAAGGATATAGAAATTATATCCTTATAAGGTGTTACAAACAATAAACAGTTGATCTTATAATGAGTGTAGCAAAATATTTATACACTCAGAATATTATGTAGTTTGGTGTTTGTAGTTTAAAAGAAACAGTTTTTTTTTTAAATTAATGGTGTTTATACGTTATGGGGAATGGGATCGGTCCATTCGTGCCTGAGACCGGTCCTCTGATAAAACCTACCCTATGTAAACAACTGGCAACTTTAACATGGGCTTGTCATAGGAGGGGGTCATTTGTCCTGCTTTAAACCACATAGTGGCATGCCACAGGACTAACCAAAGATGGGCATACCACAAGACTGTCGCAAAGGGGTCATGTCGGAGGACTAACCAAAACGGACTAACCACATGACTATCCTGAAAGGGACATGTCGTACAATTTAATAATGTTTAATGTAAAAAATGGTAGAAAATGAAACAAAAAATTTCTAACTCATTTTCTTTTTGTAGTCAATAGGTATACCAGTTAGGTGATATGTCCTACTTCTACCAGTTACAGAACTAGTCTTTTTAGATCAATTTACACTACATAATTCACATCAATTGTAAATAATACTAGTCCTGTGATAAGTCATTTTCCAGCAGTCCAGGTTCTTTTAGATCAATTTTCGCATGCCGATAATTTTTTAATAAACCCAAAAAAAAACATAAATATCGACAAAAAAAAAAAAAAAATTAATAATTTTTAGTTGAAAAAATAAAGGAAAACTAAACAGCTTCCAGTGGGTAAAATTCTGGCCAGCTGGCTTTTTCTTGTTAATAAGCATTCTGGTTAAGTGTTATGTCCTCACTTTACCAGTCACAGGATTGGTAATTTTAGGACAACTGACACTGCTTAACCCACTTCAGTATTAATTCTACCAGTCCTGTGATAAGTCCATCTCTAACCAGTAACTTTTAGGTCAATTAACTCTTCATTCCCCATAGGTTAATTTTTAGAGAAAAGCGTTTATTCTTTTTCATAACCTCAACAATTTTAAAATGAAAAAAAAACTTTCGGATGAGTTAAAAATAAAGTAACATCCATTTATTTTTCAAATAAATATTTATTTCAACTTTTTATACATTCTTCAAAATAATTTACTACACAGAAATAAATTACAAATTTTTGTTCGTTATATTAAACATATTAAACATGCCTCATAGACCTTTTTTGTAAATACAAAAAAAAAAGTTTTTTGAATTAGCACCAACATGATGATGATTTGTAAATACAAACACACTTTTGTTGATTTTTTTGTACCTTTGGATTTTTGTTTTTACAGAATTTTTATATGAAAAACTACAATTTGCAAGCATTTCAAAAAAAAAACTGTTGGAAATAAATTTTAATTTTAAAATGCCTACTGGTTTTACTGTGTAAAGGCTTAATTAGTCTTGCCGTTCCGTGCCGTAACGAATTAGCTGTTTTGTTTTTGGTTAATGGATAGTGCATTTTTAAAGAAGTACCTCACATAAAAAATAAACGAAACAGCTGATTCGTCACGGCACGAAACGGCAAGACTAACGGAGCCTTAAAGGCTATTTTATTTGTGTCACACAAAAAACATATTATGAAAATATTTTGCTCCCAAGTGTCAAAAAATTTTTTAATTCCCAATATCGTCAGCTAAACTGCGAAAGGACGTAACTAAAAAAGTTTCCAAACCCAGTTTTATTGATTATCCGGTTTCATTTGGCTAAACTTTTGGACGATAAAAAATGGCGGTTTTATAAAAAAAAGTTCGAATCTTATATGTTTTATTCAATTTATAACGAGCTTTCAACCTCCGTATATTTACAAAAATAAAGCAAATCAAACATATTACCTAGGTTGATACAAGTATTTCGATCTGGCTAAAGATCTCATCAGAATCCGAAGTTTTAGAAATGCTAGTGCCTCCATAATAGGCAAAACTTTAACAAACAACATATCAACTCCAATCACACACGTGTATAGGAGTTTTTCCTAACAAGCACCATGACGTTACTAAACTTTTAAGACCAAAAATAGTTATGCAAAAAAATTTGAGTTTTTACTCTGGTATTATTATTACTCTAATATATTTTACAGTTTTATTAGTTTTTTTGTTTTTATTTACATCAAGATTATTTCTATAATATTTTCAATTTATAACGAGCTTTCAACCTCCATATATTTACAAAAATAAAGCAAATCAAACATATTAGCTAGGTTGATACTAGTATTTCGATCTGGCTAAGATCTAATTAGAACCCGAAGTTTTAGAAAAGCTAAAGCCTTCATAATAGGCAGAACTTTAACAAAAAACCTATTAATCATTAATTTTGCTCCATTCTTGTCTTCTTAGTAATCAAGCACGTGGTTAGGGTCTTTTCCTAACAAGCATCATGACGTTACTAAACTTTGAAGACCAAAAATGGTATATTTATTTAAAAAATGTTTAGTGTTTACTCTGGCTCAAGTAATATTTTTACAGTTATATGTTTTTGTTTTCGGGCATTTTTTTGGTTGCCCTGCATTATTGATTATCACGGTTCATTTGGCTAAATTTTTGTACAATAAAAATAGCGGTTTTATAAAAAAAAAAAATTCGAATCTTACATATTTTTGTTTTCGGGTATTTTTTTTGGTTGCCTGCAAAATATTGAGGGAGGGTTGAGTGATTATCATGCACTGCAACAAACTACATTTCTACACAAAACTGTTTGGTTCTATGATTAAAACTATCAGTCTTATTAACGATATTGTTAAAATATCTGTGGACGTTTTTTGCTTCTCCCGGAAAAAAAGTAAATATGTTAGTTAGGTCCTTTTGCATTGACTATATACTGTGTCCGTAGCACATACACTCTAATCTAATATCATCTAATGCATTTTAAAGACATCTTTTAATGATTTAAAACAAAAAATTATACGAAAAAGACTCATAAATTCAATTATTTATTTAAGTAAATCGTTTAAGCCATATATTTTTTTTTTTTCCTTTTCTGATTACTACAAAAACTTCTGTTTTAATAAGCCAGAGAAGAAAACCATTTTGAAAAGTAATTCATAAGGACTTATTTAAATATAATTTCTTGTTTTTGTTATTTTGTTTAACCCATTATATAATACCGTTGCTTTAAAGCAACACCTGCATTTAATTTCCGATAATTTTGGAAATGTGAAAATCTGAGGGCTTTACTATGCAAATATTTTAAAAAAAATAATAAAACCATTTGTTCCAGGGTTGCCATTTTTATTAATTATAAAAAAGTAAAATTTTTGACATTTTTTTATAGCATTTATTTAAAAAATAATTAATTTATAGAAATAAGACCGGTTTTATAAAAGTTATATGTAGATTTGGTTAACGACATATAGAAAAAAATTTTAATGAAAAAAATTAGATGTTGTTTTTTTTTGCTAAATTAAAAGATCGCATCATGAAATTTTCAATCTTCAAAAAACTTTAATATTCTGAAATTACTTAATTTTCTAGTTTAATATAAGAAATTGGCAGTTTTCTTTCAACACATAAAAAAAATTAAAATTTATTAGCCAGTGTTGCCATATTACAAATATTTTTCAAAAATTCTCAAACATTGTGAAAAATCAGATAGATCAATTAGTGTGTTACGTTTTGATAAATATTTACTTTAAACAAATCAGGGACCGTAATCATTATGAGTTTTATAATAAAAATTACACAATAATGATTATATTATGAGTTTTAAGGATTTTCTTCAATAGTAATGATTATTTTTGAGTAATATTAATAAAAATCAGCCATAATCATTATTTTTGAACAAAAAAAAATAAAACCCAAAAATAATCATTATTTATGATTTTTATTTTTTTCGCTCAAAATAAAACTCGCTTTCAATTTATGACTTTTTTGTGGGGATATACAATATGTTGGTAAAAAAAAACTCACAAAAAAGTCATAAATTGGAAGTGAGTTTTTTTTGGTCAAAAATAATGATTATGGCTGATTTTTTTTATTATTACTCAAAAATAATCATTACCATTAAGAAAACTTTAAAAATCAAAAATTTAAAAATCATGACGGATACGCAAAGATTGTCAAAAAATAATAATAATGGTGCAATAAATTTTTTTTATGTCTGTTTTAAGTGATTGATTTTTTGATTTAAAAAAAACGAACAATAATCATTATTTACGGTCCCTGAAACAAATAAAAATTATAATTGAAAAAAATCTTAACCCATAAAAAGTGTCAAAGTATATAATTTAGATTACCAATACCACCGATAGAGGGCGCAAAAAGTGTACAAAAACTTCAGAAAAAGCATATTGAGACACCCATTACATCTTCCTACCAAAATTTCGTCAAAAAAAAAATCCCTCGGGATTGCTGAGTGGTATATAAATATGTTAACAAACACAAAAAACTCTTTATAAACTTTACTTAACACAAATTTAGTTAAATAAAGTTGTCCCTACAAATTTTATATTTTTAAAACTAGTTTAGTTATCAATGATTAGTCTATAGAATTTAGTTCTAGTTTAAACTTGAGTTCAATCACAAAACAGTTGTGTGGTTATTGAACTTTTTTTCTGTTGAGTAAAATTGTATTTAAAAACTTGTCAATTCATGTTTTTGCCATTTTTCGGACTTGGTTTTATGCAGTGATAAACTTTTCTATTTATCATTTTAAACTTTATACTTTAGGCAACAAAAATACAAAAAACCTATACACACACACTCACAAGTTTTAGTTGGAAACTAAAACCATAATACGAGGGTGGTTAGATAAAGTTAGTTCTAAAGCGTATTAATTTTGCAAAATTCTTTACAGTCCTATTACCCGTTTTTAAGTTGGGCTGATGTCCTTTAAACGTATTGTTACTGAATCCTTTGAGTTCTTGTACCAAAGAAGAGATATTTACCTAAATTGTTGCTTATTATCGAAACCTTTTATTAAGGTTAATATTTTAGGTAATATTATTAAATAATTACATGGTACACCAAAATTTAACCAATTTAGTATACATGAAAAGTGACCTAGTGGATGTATTACTTCTAGTTGAGTAGATCAGATTCCAATTTTTCGAAAGTGGACTACACCCCCCAAATTCTGAAGTTTTTGTAAAAAAAAAATACTTTTTTAAGACTTCGCTGAAATGTGTTAACTTACAAGGAAACTACACAGTGGAAAATTGAAGACGACAAAAAAAAATTAGACACATATTTTTTCTAGGTGAGCAATCTTAAGTTTAGGGGTTATAAAGTGGAGTAAAAAATTATCCAATTTGAATTTCTTTTAACATATTTCTTTATATAAGTTTTTAATCTATAAGCAGATTGGATATAAATTGAAACGTATTTTAAAGACACATATAAAACATGTCCGTTTCATGTCCAAACACCGAATGTGGAGACGAAATATTGGAAATAAATAATTATAATTTATATACAATGGATCTTAAGCTCGTTTAAAAGAAAACTATATACTTTTCAGCAAAATAAATTTACTAAAGCAAAAGTGTTATAACCACGTGCTAGATTTCTAAGAAGACAAGAATGGAGCAAAATTGATGATAATTAGCTTTTTTTGGTAAATTTCTGCCTATTATCACATGAAGTGTTGATTCTAAACTTTTTTTTATTGGGAATTCACTCGAATTTATTAAATTGGCTAAAATCATACTTATCTAACAGAGTATGTATTATAAAAATATAAAATATCACATCTTATTCATATATGCTATCTCTGGAGTTCCGCAGGGAAGCGTTTTAGGACCGTTGCTTTTTAACCTCGTTATAAATGATGTTCAAATTTTGTTTTTCTCATAGCGAATTTTTGTTATATGCTGACGACCTCAAGGTCTACAATAGGTTTGCAACGTGATATTGATAAAGTTGTATGTTGGACATGGGAAAATGGTTTAACCTTTAATACTGATAAGTGTTATCATATGAGTTATTATAGATTGTATTCCCCCCTTTATCATCGTATAAAATTCAAGATTTTACACTTAAAACAGTAATGAAATCAATGATTTGGGAGTAACTTTCGACTCAGATCTCGGTTTCATTAACCATTTGAATTTCATAATTCCTAAAGCATATTCTTAGAATATGATCTTTTATATGGAACCCTTATGCTGCAGTTCACACAAATCGCCTGGAAAAGCTACAGGTAAAATTTATAAATTTGCATGCAAAATATAAATTATCATGACCCAGTGCCATCCTATGAAATCGATGCAACTTAATACACCTTCAAACATTAGAATCGCGTAGAATGAACTCATCGCTTTTATTCATTCATGGGCTTATTTCAGGTTCCATTGATTCTCCGCTTTTGTTGTCGTATATACATTTACGTGTTCCAGTTTATGCACTTAGATATCATGAATATTTTTATGTCAAAACACACCGTACTGAATATGGGAAAAATTAACCTATTGACAGAGCTCTTATTTTATATAATTCTTTAACATTTGATTGTCAATATTGTAAAAAATGTAAACATTGCTTATTAGATTTTAGTTTAAATATAAATGAATTTAAAAACATTATTAAATTTTTCCTTTTTGAGAAAAATAAATAGATTTAAGAATTAATTGTTCTAGTCTGTAAGGACTTGTATCCAAAGACTTAATAAACAAATAAATAAATTATGGAGGCTCTAGCTTTTCTAAATCTTCGGGTTCTGATGAGATCTTTAGCCAGATCGAAATACTAGTATCAACCTAGCTAATATGTTTGATTTGCTTTATTTTTGTAAATACACGGAGGTTGAAAGCTCATTATAAATTTAAAATAACATAAAAATAATCTCGATGTATATAAAAACAAAAAACTAATATAACTGTAAAAAGTGTTGTCATCTTTCGACTTTTAATGTCCATCAATTCTTAAAGACGAAGACTTTTCAACGAGAAACTTTGCATCTCATAGTTTTCAAGCACACCCAAAGCAAAACTTCATCATAAATTTACAATTTTCGTCCAATGTTACGTTTCATAATATTTAGAAAATATTTCATGAAAAGCCAAATCCATTTTATCATATTTATAAAATGTTTCAGTATATTTTATATTAGTAAAAATTTGATAATTTTTGTGAAGAAAAAATGCATTGAGACCATGATATGGTCAATAAAATTCATGTTCTTTATGAAATGTTTCATAAATATTGATTGAAATTGTTGAATTGGACGAAAATTGTTGAAACTTATTTCTTTTTTCTCTCTAGGTGGTCTGGTCTATGTTACCCTGTCTATCATTTCACTCAATTCAAAAAACCTTGATAAAATAAAAGGCATCCAAAGTCAGTTTCAACACGTATCGCAAATTCAAAATAATTCGTTACCATTTTCCATTTTTTTTTTAATTTCATTAATTTTTTTTTTGTTGTTTTTATTTACGTTTTAAAAATTAAATAAAAGTTTGCCCACAAAAACTGAAACTTCGGGTTTATTTGTGTCCGTTACAGTTTTTTATATTAAGATTTTTGTTTTCTGTCTGTTTCAATATATATTTTTTTTAATTTCTTTATTTTTATTTAAAATGTTGCTATTTGAACAAAATTATCTGAATTCAAATTTAAAAAATTTTAAGAACTTGAAACACATACACAAAGTCATTCAGACAAGATGTATTTGCTTTTAATAATTAAAAAAAAAAAAACTTTAACCAATTTCAAATAAAGGCATAATCTTTTTATTTTTAAAAATTCTGTACGTAAAATTCCAACTTTTTTTTTAAACAGAATATTGATTTAATCTCACTGATTTGGCAATTGTTTAAACAACAATAACAAAAACCGTTTAATATCAATGAAACTTTTAAGAAACTTAGGTAAACCGGGTTTTAATAGAAGTTTCATATTTTTAATTCTAATTTATTTCTTTTATTTTTTTTTTAACTTACAAACTATTTTATGTATTCAATATGAATTAGAAAATTTTTAAATCATATAATTTTTTGGAAAATCAATTAAATTTGTAGAAAAAGTGTAAAATTCATTTGATTAAGGGCCTTACCAGTTTTTTTTTTAATAGTTTTTGTCAAACATCCCTCGTTTCTAATGTTTGTCACTATATTTTATGTTATAAAGTTATTGATTTTTAAAGTTTAAAACTTATTTTTCAACTTTAACACAAAAAAAAAACAATTCTGTTTTTCTATTATTCACTTTAAATGCTTTTGAAAATTCTATGAAAATGTGTTTAAGGATTGAAATGAAAACAACGTGTCATGTACACATGTTTGTTTAATGTGAGTGTTTAAGTATGTGTCTGTGTTGGTTTGTCTCTAGACAATTATAACCATAAATATAAATGACCATTGTATCATAACAGTTTATTCACTCGCATGCATAGATTTCCGTTGTTATGTTCTTTTTTTCCGTTCATAACCATCATACTAAAATATTAAAACCATGTTTATACAATTATTATATTCAATGTGTCCCAAATGTTCCATAACGAATTTATTTTTATGTTTGTATAGAAATATATTGTTTGTTATTTTAGAAAATTCTGTATTTAATAAACGTCAATAAAATCTATGATTTCATAACAATTTTACTTGATTTTTTTTTTTTATTATTGTTTTATTATATCATTCATTCTTTGAAAGAAGGGGAAAATTTTGTAATTTTTTTACCTCATGTCTTCCAATTTTTCTTTATAGATAAGATTAGATCAGAAGCCACTATGCACCGCGACCAATGTAGGTCTTTTGTGCTGCCTAAGATTACCTACAGATTCAAGCTACCTATAAAGCCAATTATCCTATTAGGCAAAATGTTCGCGATGTCGGAAGGCGAAATGAAGCGATCACCTAGAAACCTAAGTCTCCTATCACAAAGCCTGGGACATTCGCATGAGAACATGCTCCGAGGTCTCAGACACCATCTCGCAAAACCTACACAAATCCGTGTCCGATTGACCCTTCTTGTGCAGATGGTATCTGAGATTACAGTGTCCAGTTAAGTACGACGCCTGGGTCCTCAAACCCCGCCTTTCAAGCGACAAGAGTCGCCTCGACCCCCTACTGGAAAAAAGAGATCAATCTTTTAGCCTGGAGAGTTTTCCCAGTAACCAGAGAATTCAGACTCTCTCCTGCCCTGAGCCTTTCCCTAACATACCCCGCAGGTATTCCACAGAATGGTTCTGGACCCATAAAGGGCTTTCGGCCCCGCGGTTTGGCAAGACAATCTGCCCTCTCGTGCCCTCATGACCAGGAATCCACCCCAAGGTTAGAGAGTTGCCTCTACCGAGCCTATTGAGAGTCTGAATGCATTCCATGACCAACCCGGACGACACCTTATAGGCCATTAAGGCCCTCCAGTGCAGCCTGACTGTCAGAAAGAATGTAGATGCGAGATCTGCGAGTTTCCCCTTCGCAGGCATTCATGGCCCAAATCTCCGCCTGAAAAATGGACGGATATTTACCCATAGGTAAGGCACGCTGGAAGCCTGGTCCGAAGACGCCCGCACCCGTGTTCCCATTCGACTGCTTAGAGCCATCAGTGAACCACACCTGAGAACCATCTCAGGTTCCCAGGATTGATTGGTCCACATGTCTCTGTCAAACAATAACACATCAAAATATCTATCAAAGATCCACTCCGGTGACACTTTGTCCGCAACCTTAGAAATTGGGTCATCTATTAGGATTCGCGCTATCCTCATGTGACCCCTTAGGTATCTCCCCTCATGCCACCGAATCACTAAGTCTAGAGGAACCCATACTGGCAACCTCCATTACAGAAATATGCAATGGCGGGATCCCCAGCATAACCCCCAAGGCATCCGTCGGGCAAGTTCCGCCGGCCCCTGTAATGCTAACACACGCAAGACGGTAGATTCTCTTAAGAGCATCCCTTGCCTTACTCTGTTCAACTTTTGGCCACCATGCAAGGGCAGCATAGGTGATCATCGGTTTAACAATAGTATTGAACGACCAGTAGACCATTTGTGGCTTAGGCCCCATTTTCTTTATATTAAAAACACACATATTCTCTATGGAGCCTATAACACATCTGCATATTCAGTTTTTCCAATAATCTCATTTTTTTCACAGTTTGAATTTTTAAGAAAATTAAAAAATCTCAAAAGTATGAATCTTCGGAAGTATGAATATATGGCTTATATTTGAAAGTTCTCATCGGATTTATCTGATTCAAAAATTACTAAAGAATGCATATTTGACTCCAACGCAATTTTCGAAATTGCTTGCCAGCTTCAACTGTTTTACAGAAAA
>CM037854.1:215047222-215075414 GCA_021234595.1 Delia radicum
TAGAAAGAGTATATTAAAAGCCTTACAAGGCCGTTATAGCAAATGGCAATTAAAAGATTAACCGTTATGCGAGTAATCTCTTTATAAGCAAATATTATGATTTGTATGAGTCTTATTGTTTATATTTGTTTGTGTAGCTTTAAGTTAAAACTGTTGATGTATTTAGCTCTCTCCATATAATGTGGATTATTATTTTAAGGATATAGAAATTATATCCTTATAAGGTGTTACAAACATAAACAGTTTGATCTTATAATGAGTGTAGCAAAATATTTATAACACTCAGAATATTATGTAGTTTAGTTTAAAAGAAACAGTTTTTTTTTTTAATTAACGGTGTTTATACGTTATGGGGAATGTGACCGGTCCTACGTGTGCCACAGGATCGGTCCCATTCGTGCCTGAGACCGGTCCTCTGCTAAAACCTACCCTATGTAAACAATTGGCAACTTTAACATGGGCTTGTCATAGGAGAGGGTCCATTTGTCCTGCTTTAAACCACATAGTGGTTTAAAGACTGTCGCAAAGGGGTCATGTCGGAGGACTAACCAAAACGGACTAACCACATGACTATCCTGAAAGGGACATGTCATACAATTTAATAATTTTTAATGTAAAAAATGGTAGAAAATGAAACAATAAATTTCTAACTCATTGGCTTTTTGTAGTCAATAGGTATACCAGTTAGGTGATATGTCCTACTTCTACCAGTCACAGAACTAGTCTTTTTAGATCAATTTACACTACATAATTCACATCAATTGTAAATAATACTAGTCCTGTGATAAGTCCTTTTCCAGCAGTCTAGGTTCTTTTAGGTCAATTTTAGCATGCGGATAATTTTTAATAAACCCAAAAAAAAAATATAAATATTAACAAAAAAAAAACAAAATTAATAATTTTTAGTTTAAAAAATAAAGGAAAACTGAACAGCTTCCAGTATGTAAAATTCTGGCCAGCTGGCTTTTTCTTGTTAATAAGCATTCTGGTTAAGTGTTATGTCCTCACTTTACCAGTCACAGGATTGGTAATTTTAGGACAGTTGACACTGCTTAACCCACTTCAGTATTAAATTCTACCAGTCCTGTGATAAGTCCTTCTCTAACCAGTAACTTTTAGGTCAATTAACTCTTCATTCCCCATAGGTTAATTTTTAGAGAAAAGCGTTTATTCTTTTCATAACCTCAACAATTTTAAAATGAAATAAAACTTTCGGATGAGTTAAAAATAAAGTAACATCAATTTATTTTTCAAATAAATATTTATTTCAACTTTTTTATACATTTCTTCAAAATAATTTACTACATTGTGCGCCCCGGTAGGCTAGTTGGTAGCGTGCTGGCTTATCAGTGCGGGGTTCGTGGGTTCGATTCCCACCAGAGGCACCCGGTCTGTTTTCGCTACAACGCGCCGAAGGCCGTAGTAGCTAGTGCTCGGTTAGGGTAATAGTATATAATTTGTAATTATATGATTATTAATTAATAAAATAAAATAAATAAAAAATTTACTACACAGAAATAAATTACAAATTTTTGTTCGTTATATTAAACATGCCTCATAGACCTTTTTTGTAATTTTTTGAATTAGCACCAACATGATGATGATTTGTAAATACAAACACACTTTTGTTGATTTTTTTGTACTTTGGATTTTTGTTTTTACAGAATTTTTATATGAAAAACTACAATTTGCAAGCATTTCAAAAAAAAATTGTTGGAAATAAATTTTAATTTAAAAATGCCTACCGGTTTTACTGTGTAAAGGATCAATTAGTCTTGCTGTTCCGTGCCGTAACGAATCAGCTGTTTTATTTTTGGTTTATGAATAGTGCATTTTTAAAAAAGTACCTCACATAAAAAATAAACGAAACAGCTGATTCGGCACGAAACAGCAAGACTAACGGAGCCTTAAAGGTTATTTCATTTGTGTCACACAAAAAACATATTATGAAAATATTTTGCTCCCAAGTGTCAAAAAATGTTTTAATTCCCCATATCGTCAGCTAAACTGCGAAAGGGCTTAACTAACAAAGTTTCCAAACCCAGTTTTATTGATTACCCGGGTTCATTTGGCTAAACTTATGTTTTTTTTTTCAATTTATAACGAGCTTTCAACCTCCGTATATTTACAAAAATAAAGCAAATCAAACATATTACCTAGGTTGATACTAGTATTTCGATCTGGCTAAAGAATCAGAATCCGAAGTTTTAGAAATGCTAGTGCCTCCATAATAGGCAGAACTTTAACAAACAACATATCAACTCCAATCAAACACGTGTATAGGAGTTTTTCCTAACAAGCACCATGACGTTACTAAACTTTTAAGACCAAAAATAGTTATGCAAAAAAAAAATTGAGTTTTTACTCTGGTATTATTATTACTCTAATATATTTTACAGTTTTATTAGTTTTTTTGTTTTTATTTACATCAAGATTATTTCTATAATATTTTCAATTTATAACGAGCTTTCAACCTCCATATATTTACAAAAATAAAGCAAATCAAACATATTAGCTAGGTTGATACTAGTATTTCGATCTGGCTAAAGATCTAATTAGAACCCGAAGTTTTAGAAAAGCTAAAGCCTTCATAATAGGCAGAACTTTAACAAAAAACCTATTAATCATTAATTTTGCTCCATTCTTGTCTTCTTAGTAATCAAGCACGTGGTTAGGGTCTTTTCCTAACAAGCATCATGACGTTACTAAACTTTGAAGACCAAAAAATGTTCTATTTATATAAAAAATGTTTAGTGTTTACTCTTCCTCAAGTAATATTTTTTACTGTTATATGTTTTTGTTTTTCGGGCATTTTTTTGGTTGCCCTGTATTATTGAATATCACGGGTCATTTGGCTAAACTTTTGTACCATAAAAAATAGCGGTTTTATAAAAAAAAATCGAATCTTATATATTTTTGTTTTCGGGCATTTTTTTCTTTGGTTGCCCTATAAAATAATGAAGGATGGTTGAGCGATTATCATGCACTGCACCAAACTACATTCTCCACAAAACTGTTTGGTTCTATAATTAAAACTATCAGTCTTATTAACGATATTGTTAAAATATCTGTGGACGTTCTTTGTTCCTCCCGGAAAAAAAAAGTAAATATGTTAGTTAGGTCCTTTTGCATTGACTATATACTGTGTCCGTAGCACATACACTCTAATCTAATATCATCTAATGCATTTTAAAGACATCTTTTAATGATTTAAAACAAAAAATTATACAAAAAAAGACTCATAAATTCAATTATTTATTTAAGTAAATCGTTTAAGCCATATATTTTTTTTTTTTTCTCCTTTTCCGATTACTACAAAAACTTCTGTTTTAATAAGCCAGAGAAGAAAACAATTTTGAAAAGTAATTTATAAGGACTTATTTAAATATAATTTCTTGTTTTTGTTATTTTGTTTAACCCATTATATACTACCGTTGCTTTAAAGCAACACCTGCATTTAAGTTCCGATAATTTTGGAAATGTGAAAATCTGAGGTCTTTACTATGCAAATATTAAAAAAAAAATAATAAAACCATTTCTTTCAGGGTTGCCATTTTTATTAATTATAAAAAAGTAAAATTTTTGACATTTTTTTATAGCATTTTTTTTTTTAATAATTAATGTATAGAAATAAGACCGGTTTTATAAAAGTTGTATGTTGATTTGGATAACGACATATGGATAAAAAATTTCAATGAGAAAAATTAGTAGTAGTTTTATGCAAAATTAAAAGATCGCATCAAGAAATTTTCAATCTTCAAAAAACTTTAATATTCCGAAAATTACTTAATTTTCTAGTTTAATATAAAAAATTGGCAGTTTTCTTTCAACACACAAAAAAAATTAAAAATTTATTAGCCAGTGTTGCCATATTACAATTTTGAAAAAAATTGTCTAAAATGATCAATATTTTTAAAAACTCTCAAAAATCCTGAAAATCAGATAGATCAATTATTGTGTTGCGGTTTGATAAATATTTGCTTTAAAAACAATTAAAAATTATAATTGAAAAAAATCTTAACCCATACAAAGTGTCAAAGTATGAAATTTAGATTGCCAATACCACCGATAGAGGGCGCAAAAAGTGTACAAAAACTTCAGAAAAAGCATATTGAGACACCATTACATCTTACTACCAAAATTTCGTCAAACAAAAAAATCCCTCCGAATTGTTGAGTGGTATAAAATGTGTTAACAAACACAAAAAACTCTTATAAACTTTACTTAACACAAAATTTAGTTAAATAAAGTTGTACCTACAAATTTTATATTTTAAACTAGTTTAGTTATCAATGATTAGTCTATAGAATTTAGTTCTAGTTTAAACTTGAGTTCAATCACAAAACAGTTGTGTGGTTATTGAACTTTTTTTTCTGTTGAGTAAAATTGTATTTAAAAACTTGTCAATTCATGTTTTTGCCATTTTTTCGGACTTGGTTTTATGCAGTGATAAACTTTTCTATTTATCATTTTAAACTTTATACTTTAGGCAACAAAAATACAAAAAACCTATACACACACACTCACAAGTTTTAGTTGGAAACTAAAACCATAATACGAGGGTGCTTAGATAAAGTTAGTTTCAAAACGTATTAATTTTGCAAAATTCATTAAAATCCTATAACACAGTTTTGAGTTGGGCTGATGTCCTTTAAACGTATTGTTACTGAATCCTTTGAGTTCTTGTACCAAAAACGCAATTTATTTTTAAAGAAGAGATCTTTACCTAACTTTTTGTTTATTTTCGAAAACTTTTATTAACATTAAATATTTTAGGTAATATTATTAAATAATTACATGGTACTACAAAATGGAACAAATTTAGTATACATAAAAAGTGACCTTGTGGTACTTCTAGTTGAGAAGATACAACCCCAAATTATGAAGTTTTTGTAAAAAAATACCTTTTTTAGGCTTCACCGAAAAGTGTTAACTTACAAGGAAAAGGGAGAATTTGAAGAGGACAAAAAAAAATTAGACACATATTTTTTTTAGGTGAGCAATCTTAAGTTTAGAGGTTATATTATAAAGTGGAGTAAAAAATTATCCAATTTGAGTTTCTTTTAACATATTTCTCATATAAGTTATTAATCTATAAGCAGATTGGATATAAATTGAAATGTATTTTAAAGACACATCCACTGATATATAAAACATGTCCGTGCATGTCCAAACACACACTGTGGATACGAAATATTGGAAATAAATAATTATAATTATAAATAAAGGATCTTAAGCTCGCTTAAAAGAAAAATATATACGGTCTTACTTCCCATTTACATCTCGATTTTAAATAAAACAAAACAAGTGTAAAAATAAAAAGGAGAAAACAACAAAAAGCGTGTATTGTATATCTACAAAAGGTAGAGTTTGAACATAACGAACAAAGTTTTCAATTTATTTTTGCTCAATGGTGATAATCTTTAACATCGAGCTCATATAAAGGGTGTCCCAAGAAGAACGCAATTTTTAAATCTAGCAACATTCGAAGTGTCATTGTTTGACATTTGAACAATTGTTATTGTTTGCTAGTAGAAGGTACGAGGTTAGTAAAAATGGAGCGCTACACGAATGAACAACGCATTCTCATTGTGAAATTGTTTTACCAACATGACAACATGAAAATGCTGATTTTGCCGATAAAATCATCTTCAGTGACGAGGCCCATTTTCATCTTGATGGCTTCGTCAATAGGCAGAATTGTCGCCATTGGGGGTGAGGAAAATCCTCGAGTGATTCACGAGAAGCAAATGCATCCTCAACGTGTCACTGTGTGGTATGGTTTTTGGGCTGGAGGAATCATTGGACCTTTTTTTATGAAAATGAGGCAGGTCAAGCGCAAACAGTCAATGGTGTTCGGTATCGTGAAATGATAACCAGTTTTTTCTTGCCTAGAATTGAAGAAATGAGTGTGGAGGACATGTGGTTCCAACAAGACGGCGCCACATGTCATAAGGCCAGATAAACAATTCAATTGCTGCATCAGTCATTTCCCGGTCGTGTTATTTCGCGTTTTGGAGATCAGAATTGGCCGCCTAGATCGTGCGATTTAACACCATTAGATTTTTTTCTTTGGGGTTTTTTGAAGTCGATGGTTTACGCGAATAAGCCGACGACGACTCAAGCCTTAAAAGGGGAAATTGGACGCTGCATTAATGAAATACCGCAGCATTCATGCAAAACGGTCACTGAAAATTTCATTAAAAGATCGCGTGCATGCCAGCAAAGCCGCGGCGATATATTGTTCCATACATTTTTTTTTAAATATCTGTGTTTTATTTAAAATTTAAAAATTGCGCTCTTCTTGGGACACCCTTTATTATGTTTGATATTTTGCATGTAATTGTCACTTCTTTCAAAACGTGTTCTGATGATGGGAACCTAGAAAATTCTCGAAATAGATATATCAACACATTCATGAATGTGTCAATTAATAAATTTGAAAACAAAAACTCTATAGATTATTTGTTAGGACAATATCCTTATAAAGAAATATAGAGTATGGCCTCGAACTTGAATAATTTTCATTTTCATTGCACAATTAAAGGTCGAAAAAAGATAATTTTTATTTTTAATAAAAATTATATCAAACTTATAAAACATTTTGTTTATTTTCAGATTTGTTATTTAATTGCACATCGTTAACATGATGAGGAAGTCCTGACATTTATATATATATATGTATGCACAGCGCATACTTTAGGGACACGCCCAAAATTGTCCGCGAAATATGCGGTGTATAGAAATAATTGTCCTCATCTAATGCGCTAGATGTATGAAAAGGCGCAAAAACTTTGGGGACAGTCCCCAAAGTAAGCAAATGTCCCTAAACTATGCGGGGGAACGAATAAATGTCTCTAGACTATGCGCTGTGCATACATATATATAAGTATGCACAGCGCATACTTTAGGGACATGGCCAAAATTGTACCCGAAACATGCGGTGTATCGAAATAACTGTCCTCATCTAATACGCTAGATGTATGAAAAGGCGCGAAAACTTTGGGGACAGTCCCCAAAGTAAGCAAATGTTCCTAAACTATGCGGGGGAACGAATAAATGTCTCTAGAGTATGCGCTGTGCATACATATATATATATATGTATGCGTAGCGCATACTTTAGGGACATGGCCAAAATTGTACCCGAAATAGGCGGTATATCGAAAAAATTGTCCTCATCTTAAACGCTAGATGTATGAAAAGGCGCGAAAACTTTGGGGACAGTCCCCAAAGTAAGCAAATGTCCCTAAACTAAATATATATATATATATAAAACAATCACAAAAAATATTTAATTTAAATTTCAGCAAAATAAATTAACTAAAACAAAAATGTTATACTAAGTGTTTCAGTTTTTTTTAAGTCAGCTAAGCAAAAATTTTTGTTGATTACAACAAGTCGATTTTAATTTGCATTGAACAAAGTGTCAGTAAAAAATTTAGCTGAATTTACTAATTTTTTGCAAAAAATCAGCTCACTGATATTCAGCAAAACACTTTTGCAGATATTAGCAATTTTTCTGCAAGGATCTTCCCAGCAAAAAAAACTTTTCTGACACAACTAACTTTTTTGCTAACTTTACGGACTGTTCTTTTAGTGTATAAATTGAAGCCTGATAGTCTGAAGTTGTGATGGTAAAAAAATGATTAGTGGGTAACAATTATGGAGTAATTGTCTTTTTTTTTTTTGTACTCGATACTTAAAAGCAATTACTTGAGATTTTCAGCATTGTATTTTGCACAGAAGAACATATTGTATTGCTTTGTATCTAAAAGGCATGAGCAAAAAAAAATTATTAAAAACACTTGTACGTTTCAAGTCATCTTTCGACATTTAAATGTCCATCAATTCTTAAAGACGAATACTTTTCAACGAGAAACTTTGCATGTCATAGGTATCAAGCACACTCATAGCAAAAACTTCATCATCAATTTTCAATTTTCGTCCAATATTACGTTTCATAATATTTATGAAATATTTCATGAAAAGCCAAATCCATTTCATCATATTTATAAAATGTTTCAGTAGTAAAGATTGCATTATTTATTTAGTAAAGATTTCATTATTATTATTTTTGTGAAGAAAAAATGCATTGAGACCATGATATGGTCAATAAAATTCATGTTCTGTATGAAATGTTTCATAAATATTGATGAAATTGTTGAATTGGACGAAAATTGTTGAAACTTATTTCATTTTCTCTCTAGATGGTCTGGTCTATGTTACCCTGTCTATCATTTCACTCAATTTAAAAAACCTTGATAAATAAAAGGCATCCAAAGTCAGTTTCAACACATGTCGCAAATTCAAAATAATTCGTTACCATTTTCCTTTTTTTTTAATTTAATTTAATTATTTTTTTTTTTATTTACATTTTAAAAATTGAATAAAAGTTTGCCCACAAAAACTGAAATTTCGGGTTTTTTTGTGTCCGTTATAGTTTTTGTATATTTAGATTTTTGTTTTCTGTGTGTTTCAAATATTTTTTTTTATTTCTTTATTTTTATATTAAAATTGTGGCTGTTTGAACAAAATTATCTCACTTCCAATTTAAAAACTTTTAAGAATTTGAAACACATACACAAAGTCATTCAGACAAGCTGTATTTGAAGTGTGTGTCCACAGTTTGCTATTAATAATTAAAAAAAAAAAACTTTAACAATTTCAAATAAAGGCATAATCTTTTATTTTAGAATATTGATTTAATCTCACTGATTTGGAAATTGTTTAAAAACAAATAACAAAAACCGTTTAATATCAATGAACCTTTTAAGAACTTAGGTAAACCGGGTTTTAATAGAAGTTTCATATTTTTAATTGTAATTTATTTCTTTTATTTTTTTTTTAACTTACAAATTATTTTATGTAAAGGGTCCGCCAAATAACTTTTTTTTTGAAAATGTTATAAAAAAAAACTACTGAATATTTTCTCAAATTTCTTTTTTTAATAATGGAAAATAATTTCATTCAAATAGCTGCCTCGGCTGGCTATGCAGTAGCCTACACGATGGGTCCAATTTTTAAGCACATAATCGATTGTGTGCAGCTGTATTTCACCAATGGCTTCACGAATATTGTCCTTTAAAGCGTCAATTGTCTCTGGCTTGTTGGCGTAACACTTATCTTTGACGGCACCCCACAAATAATAGTCCAACGGTGTCAAATCGCAGCTCCGAGGTGGCCAAACGACATCAGCTCTGCGGCTGATAATGTGATCTTCAAAAACAGGGCGCAAAACATCGAGTGTAGCTTCGGCTGTGTGGCACGTAGCGCCGTCCTGTTGAAACCAATTGTTGCCAATATCCTCCTCTTCAATTTTTGTGAAAAAAAATTCGTTCAACATGGCCCGATAACGATCGCCATTGACTGTAACGGCCACTCCTTGCTCATTACCATGATTTTCAAAGTAATATCGCAATATTTCCCAGCGTTGTTCAAGCGTATATTCAACCATATTCGTTCTGCGGATGGATAAAACTAATTATCTGTCAAATCAAACATGAGCTAAATGATACCATTCACGAAATACGCACTAGTTGAAAAAAAACGTTAGATGGCGGACCCTTTATTCAATTATGAGTTAGAAAATTTTTAAATCATATAATTTTTTTGGAAAATCAATTAAATTTGTAGAAAAAGTGTAAAATTCATTTGATTAAGGGCCTTACTAGTTTTTTTTTTAATAGTTTTTATCAAACATCCCTCGTTTCTAATGTTTGTCACTATATTTTATGTTATAAAGTTATTGATTTTTTAAAGTTTAAAACTTATTTTTCAACTTTAACACAAAAAAAAACAATTCCGTTTTTCTATTATTCACTTTAAATGCTTTGAAAATTCTATGAAAATGTGTTTAAGGATTGAAATGAAAACAACGTGTCATGTACACATGTTTGTTAATGTGAGTGTTTAAGTATGTGTCTGTGTTGGTTTGTCTCTAGACAATTATAACCATAAATATAAATGACCATTGTATCATAACAGTTTATTCACTCGCATGCATAGATTTCCGTTGTTATGTTCTTTTTTCCGTTCATAACCATCATACTAAAATATTAAAACCATGTTTATACAATTATTATATTCAATGTGTCCCAAATGTTCCATAACGAATTTATTTTTATGTTTGTATAGAAATATATTGTTTGTTATTTTAGAAAATTCTGTATTTAATAAACGTCAATAAAAATCTATGATTTCATAACAATTTTACTTGATTTTTTTTTTTTATTATTGTTTTATTATATCATTCATTCTTTAGAAGGAGGCGAAAATTTTGTAATTTTCTTACCTCATGTCTTCCAATTTTCTTTATATTAAAAACATATATTCTCTATGGAGCCAATAACACATCTGCATATTCAGTTGTTTTAAGAAAATTAAAAAAATCTCGGTCTTCATGGCTATATTCGAAAGTTCTCATGGAATTTCTCTGATTCAAAAATTATTAAAGAATGCATATTTGACTCAAATGCAATTTTCATATATATTTTCGAAATTTCTCTCCTGCTTTAAGTGCTTCACAGAAAAATTAAAATTTAACTTTATATAAAAAATGAAAATGAAAATTATTCAAGTTCGAGGCCGTACACTATAATTCTTTATTAGGATATTTTCCTAAAAAATAATCTATAGAGTGTTTTGTTTTCAAATTTATTATTTGACCCTTTCAGCAATGTGTTGATAGATCTATTTCGGGAATTTTCTAGGTTTCCATCATCAGAACACGTTTTGAAAGCGGTAACAATCCCATGCCAAACATCAAACATTCATATAAACTAGTAGTGAGTAATCACTACATGAGAACAAATATCTGAGCTTGAAGTTAAAGATTATAATCATTGATCAAAAAATAAATTGAAAACTTGTTTGTTATGTGCAAGGTCCACCTCTGGTGGATATTCAGTACACGTTTTTTGTTGTTTTCCTCCTTTTTATTTTTTGTTTCATTTATAAACAAAACAGGGGGAGTTAACTAGACTGTACTTTGTCTTTTATACAAGTTTGATATAATTTTTATTAAAAAATAAAAATTATGTTTTCAATTTATTTTTTGATCAACGGTTATAATCTTTAATTTTAAGCTCATATATTAGTTCTCATGTAGTGAGCAAACTAGTATATATGAATGTTTGATGTTTTGCATGGGATTGTCACTTTTTTAAATCGTGTTCTGATGATGGGAACCTGAAAAATTCCCGAAATAGATCTATCAACACATTCCTGAAAATGGTCAATTAATAAATTTGAAAACAAAAACTCTATAGATTATTTGTTAGGACAATATCCTAAAAAAGAAATATAGAGTATGGCCTCGAACTGGAATAATTTTCATATTGAGTGCACAATTAAAGGTCGAAAAAAACATAATTTTTATTTTTTAATAAAATGTAAAACATTTATTTTTTTTTTTTTTAATTTAGTATAAAATTCAACAATTTCAAAAATGCATCTAAAAAGTGCATTTGCATCAAATTTGCATTATTTTAATATGTATATTTTATTTATTTTCATGCATAAGTCTGAAAGAGCACAACCATATGAATCGAACGCTTTTTAAATCAGAGAAATCCGATAACAAATACTTTCAAATACTGGAATTCTTTAAATACTTTTGGGATTTTTTTAATTTTTTTCGGAAAGTTAAAGCGTAAAAAAATCACAAGTTTTTAAAAATTTTAAAAACTAGATATAGGTATGTGACATGTTGAGTATGTGGATACAAAAAACTAATTTCAGTCAATTTCAATATGATGTATTAAAGACATATGATCAGCGAAGGCAGGCAATACCGCTAAAATACCTATATCGATTCGAAACCCTTCCAACTGACTATCTTTATCCCTCAAATACTATTACCGAAATTAAATATCGCAATCCGTAATATACCGTTACCGATATAACTGAAATACCAATATCCCTTAAATACCGTTATCGCTAAAATACCGTTACCGAAATAATTAAAATAGCGTTATCCTTAAAATACCCTCACCGAAATATGTTGACAAGCTTAGAAATAAAAAAATTAGCTGTAAATACATACACTCAAAATATTTTGTTGCTAAAATCAAGGAAATATGTACTTTTAAACACAGAGAAATAAAGTGCCAACTGAATTGAAGAGTGTATTTTAAAGGTAACAACTTATAACTTCAGTTAGTACAACCATATTTACATTAGATTTCTGAATATTTTGGATGTTGCAACCAAAATTCAATTGAATTAACCAAACTTTGGTTGCTAAAACCAATGCTGAGTTGTACCAACCGATTGGAATTAGTGATAACCAAATTTGAGCCGAAGTAACCGAATTTCGGTTGGCAAACAACTAAATTTTTCTCTGTGTGTATAGTTAAAATCCGGTCAACTCAATTTTCTATTAAATCAAATGTTTTTTTTCATTTATTTTTATCTATTAATATATTACCTCAAAATCTGTAAAAATGAAGATTTTCTTTTCATTTTTGCTAGCAAAAATAAAATTAAAAATTTAAAAAGCAAACTCCCACATCCGTAAAAATAAACGATTTTATTATATTATAACTATCAAAAATTAACTTCCAAATTATTCAAATTAACAGTTTTTCTTTTTTTTACTATCATTAACTTGTTGGTTAAAATAAAGTATTTTTGTAAAAAGAAAATTTTAAATGAACATTATAACTGGTACAGAAAAACTGTACTTATGTGTAGTTTGTTTTTTAATAAATGATAAAATAAGTTAAAAAATAACATTTCCTTGTATACATTTAGAATATATTTCTTAAAAACAAAGTTTACTGATTAATTTTGGAATAAACCACAATCCGTTACTGTTAAAATATTATGAGTGTATGTTTTAGAAATTTGATCGTTTGATTCCCTGATTCCCGTTTGATTCCCGGTCATTAAAATAAGGTCATGAAATTCGGCGCTAAGAATATCGGTGTGAAGGCATGCATATACCGATATAACTAAACTAACGTTAACCTTAAAATACCGTCACCGAAATAAAGAAAATAACGTTACCGAAATAATTAAAATACCATTAATGCTAAAAACCGTTACCCAAATAACTAAAATACCGAAATTCTTAAATTACCGTTACCAAAATAAAATAAAATAGCGTTACCCTTACCGATGCCCGTATAGAATTGGTTACCATCCATGCAGATATATGATTGTTGTTAAATATTAAAGAAATATTACTCATACGTTGTTTAAAAAATAATTATAGAAATGAAGTAGGGAAAAAAAGAAAAGTATAGATTTAAATAAATAAATACCCGCATGGTATCGGTAACCATCCATGCATATGATTGTTCTTAATCTTCAACGGGTAAGGCTGCCTCAAGACAGTCTTCATAAACTTTACCACAAATGCGTCAAATGAGCGTTGTATACTTAGAAATTAATATATTTCGATAGCAAACTAAATTTGCTAAGAAATTTTTCGTGTGATGTCCACGGTTTGGAAGCGAGAAAGCGTCAAAATCAAAGTTTCGTAAAATATCAAAAACTAATTATTTAAAAAAAAGATTTTTTTCAAAAATCTAAAAAACCAATTTAAGTTGACTAAACACTCTTTATAATAAAATATAAATAATATTGAAGCTTTATATTTAATAATAATTCATTACTTTAGTCCAAGGACTCACAGGATTTTATCAGGATTCCTCTAAAGGACATCGTCGTAACTTATAAACTAATAGACGCATTTTTATGAAATTTAGCAGAAAGAAGGCATTAAGTATTAATAGCAAAACGTTGATGTTTTAACAACATAAATTGAAATTTAGATACTTATTCGCCAAATTTCGTTTTTTCCAAAAAGCGAAAATCCCGATATCTTCTTAAATAGAAGCAGACAAAAAATTTTTTTTCGAGCGTCGTTTTATCTTGTTAAGAGAAATATTTTTTGTCCAAAACTTCTCTTTCATATTTATTTATTTATTTATTTATTTAATGTCTATAGAACATAGTTCCTTACAGACTAAGAATATCTTAATTTTAATTAAATTAATTTAAAAAAATTAAATAATTATTTAATTATTAAAATAACTACTATAATTTTACAGAATTAAATAGCAAAAAAATTTTTAAAATTGGATTTTGATGTATTAAATTCTACAATTTGATTTACATTTAATAAATTGAATTCTCTAATTGTCCTAATTAGAGGACTATTCAAGATATAATTAGAACGATGACAAATTTCAAAAAACAAATCATTGTGACGAAGATGTCTACTGGGTACATTGAACGGAATTTTCTCCAAGAGACTGGAGCAATCAATACTACCATTTATTAAATCAAATAAGAATAGCATTGATTGAATCCTACGCCGAGTTTCTAACGTTTCTAAACCAAGATGCATGCAACGGACTTCATATGTAGGAACTGGATAAACAAAATTCAAATGCGGTAATGCAAATTTAATAAATTTTTTCTGTATTTTTTCAATACGTTTAATATGAATATCTGCATGAGGGCTCCAAATTATTGCACCATATTCTAATTTAGACCTGACATAAGAAGTATACAACAATTTCAAGGTATAGGGATCTGAAAAATCATTACAATTTCTTCTAATAAAAGCAAAAGTAAACTTTGGGAATCATTTTTTCCATATGCGGCAAAAATGTCATCTTACAATCAAATACTATTCCTAAGTCTTCAACTTCATTAACAGATTTAACTAAATTAGCACCAATTCTATAAGAAGTTTGTATAGGATTACGGATTCTTGCATATGACATATGAAAACACTTGTTCATATTAAAATTCAATTTATTATGAAAACACCATATATTTAGATTATCAAGATCAATTTGTAAATTTAATGCATCATTCAAACTACCAACTCTTGCTTTAGTTTTTTAAATGCACCCCAAAATATGTTGGCTCATATCGCCAAAATTAGGCAACAATAAACAATTTTGTTGAAGAACTTATTATTTGTTTTTCGAGTGGAGCACATGGTATGAATTTCGTTGCAAATCATCATTTGCCAGTTAGAGGGTTAAATATTAAAGAAAATTACTCATAAGTTGTTTAAGAAAATTTATAGAAATTTAATAGGTAAAAAAAAGAAAAATATATATTTAAATAAAATAAATTGCATAATAACCCTGATACTATATTCCTTCTATGCTAATTGGCCTATACTTCCATATATGCTGTTTCATATTCTCTTTTAAGCACAAGTTAAGTTCCATTTGCATGTCCCCATTTCCAATATATTACTTTTAATTTTCCCTTTTTTTAGTTTAACCGCAAAACTATACAAATGGTTGTTGGCAATTAAAAATTCCATCCTTGAACTTTGAATTTTTATTTATCAAAAAAAAAAAAAAAAACATACAACTTCAATTAATGTCTGACTTTTTTTTTTGTAGAACAAAATAAACACTTCTATGCAGCCAGTTATTAAGGGTTTTACAAACACCAATCAAACTTGACATACAAAAATAAAAACGAAATCAAAGCGACCAAACCAAAAAAAGAAATATTTAAATAGTAAAAACATTTATAAACCACAAATTAAACAAAAAAAAAAGGGAGGAAATTTATCAAAAAAAAAAAAAAAAAAAAAAAATCACACTAACTGACAAAACCGACAAACTCAAACCCACCACAAATAAAAAAGAGTGTTGATGAAAAAGTTTTTACTATTTGCCATAGATTCAGATTTCAATATAAATTTTAATATTTTATGATAAATTTACCACTTTAAAAGAAAAAGATCTTAAAATTCTAACAAAATATAAGTATTACATTTAAAAGTTACCCAGGCAGAAATTATCAACTGTACCAAAAAAAAGTGTACTGGCAAATCACTGCTATTTTTGTAAAACCTGCTGTGTTAAGAATTACCAAAGATACAACTGATATAGTACTAGGAAAACACGATGTTGTTTGTAAAGCCAATATTGTTTTTACTAATATTACAACCAATTAGACCAAATTAAGACCAAATTAAATTTTAAATTTATTTTATTATACATATTGCTCAAAATAATTTAATTTAAAAGCACACAATTTTTTGAATTACCAACGCTATGCCAACGGTGGCAAGTTCGCTCAAACCAACGGTTGGCCACTGTTATCATTCGGGTAACTGGACAAATCTGACAAGATGGTCAATTCCACGTTTTACCAGCGCATAACCGATGGTGGCCGACGCTTTGCCAACACTATGCCAATGGTATTTTTCCACTTGGGTACTTGTTATAAAATTCTTAATATTTTTCATATATTTTTTTTGTAATACCATTAAATTTTAGGAATTTTTTACACAAATAACACAGGAAGACAAAGTGTTAGCTTTCAAAAATTAATACAGATCTGACTATCAAATATATATTTTTAGGCCATGCTGATTTTAATTGTATACTTATTTTGTTTAACTTTTAAATTAAGCAACTATTGTTATAATATTTTTAATTTGCTTTACAACTAAAATCGCAATAATTTTGCCCCCGTTAAAGGGAATTTATTAAGACGGATGGATTTAGCATGATTAAACATCGGCTAACATATACACTAAAGGATATTCTTTAGGGTGGCCCATTTTGACCACTTGATGAAATTTTCATACATTTTTCATACATTGGCCAAATTTTAACACCCTACGACGATGGGAAGAACTTGCTGTGCCATCAAATAAATTGACAAAATTCTACAAATACTTGTATCCCGCAATACAAGTATCAACCTAGCTAATATGTTTGATTTGCTTTATTTTTGTAAATATACGGAGGTTAAAAGATCGCTATAAATTAAAACTAATCTTGATGTATATAAATACAAAAAATCTAATAAAACTGTAAACATATTACTTAAGCCAGAGTAAAAACTAAAATTTTTTTATAAAGGGTCCGCCAAATAACTTTTTTTTTGAGCTCCTGAACCAATTGGACTTTGTATGGCATCATACCAAGGTCTTTATGCAAAATTCGTCTCAATGATGTCTCCGAAATGTTCAATTGTTGAGAACGACGGTGAATTGATGTTGATGGCACTTCACGCACACTTTCTGCCACAGCAGCAATATTCTCGGGTGTACGCACTGTTTTTGGCTTTTCACGATTTGGTTTATCGATGAGGATGCCAGTTTCTTTCACTTTTTTCACAAGATAACGAACATACGGACCACATTCGTTCAGCGGAACGATAAAACTAATTATCTGTCAAATCAGACATGAGCTAAGTGTTACCATTCACGAAATAAGCACTAGTTGAAAAAAACGTTAGATGGCCTAGCTAATATGTTTGATTTGCTTTATTTTTGTAAATAGACGAAGGTTGAAAGCTCGTTATAAATTGAAAATTTTTAAATTATAGTTTTAAAAAAAATATATATAATGCAATAGTAGCAAAACATAAGGTAAAAATGTCCATAGTTTGCAGAAAAAGCTCTACAAGGATCTCCAAATTTCAAAAAAGCTATTAACAAAAAGATGATTAACTTTTGATATATCCAACCAACATTAATGGGTTTACATATCAAATAAAATATATTTTAAATATCTTTCAAATGATATACAATATGATATAGTTTTTTTTTTTTAAATCCACAAAGTTATAGCGTTTTAAATAAATTTATGTAAATCTAGTTTTTAATTTTTATCATTTATTTGTTAAAATGTATTTATAATGCATAGTTTTGAAAGCATAAATCGAAATTATATTTACTTACTTTTAATTTGGCATCCAACACTAATTTTATTCTATTATTTACCTATTGCAAAAATCTAGAAGGATAAAACATTTTTTTTATTTTTTCTTCTGCAGTGCAATATAAACATTTTATTTACAATAAAATTATAAATAACCACGCTTTGGATCAATTAACACATACCTACAACCCAGGCGCGGTTTCGTGGGTGGGGGCGGTAATGGGAAAAAAAGATTAAAAGATTAAAAAGATTAAAAAAATAATTAAAAATACTCTAATACTTAACTTAAATACCCCCATAACCTTTTCCTGGATGCTACAACCACAGCATGGTAATGTGACAGGCCACATGACCGGTTCTGTTACCAGCTGGAACGTTTTTTCTCATAGGATATTATAAAACTTTCAAAATACATAAAAACGCAGATTTTGCATCGTTCCACTAACATCTGTTCTAGAACTAATTCTCTGAAGCCCGACTTTATGGAATTTTAAAGATAGGATTTCCTAAGTGACACACCACTTTTACATGCCGTGGTTACAGGAAGGTATCCAATGATCCAAAGGGTGGTTATTTATAATTTTATTGTACACAAAATGGATATACTGCATTGCAAAAAAGAAAAAATAGAACAGGAAGCCACGGGCTTTCTGACTTTCTCACATACGTACCACATAACTTTCAGACCTTGTGCTACAATAATCTGAACTATAAATTAAATTTTTCTAAAAAAAAAGTTTTTCTTTACACAAAATAATGCCGCTCAAAGCTTTACACATTAAAAAAAAAAACCGAATGAAAGTACTGCACGCAGAGAAAATATATGATTGAATATGATTGCGGGCAGGAAATTATCATATTATGATCCTAATTATCATATATATGATTCTGGCTAATCATATTATTATTACCGAAGACGATTTTAATGACATTTAGTATCATAATATGATTGCTAAGATCATATTATGATTGAAAGACATTGCATTGATATCATTATGCTCTTAAACTATCACTTGAATGATAATTTTAAATTATTGGATTTAATATTTGTTAATGATAATGCAGAATGTAACGTTGTTCGAACTAGCCCCATTTCAACCCCGGAAGACCGATATCACCCGACGATTAACATTAATATATGTATTCCGTCTGATCTTGTCAATTCTTCTACAAAAAATAACGAAAAGGTTTTTTGTTTTGCACGATCGAATTACAATATGATTAACGAATTCCTCAATAACACAAACTGGAATACTCTTTTATCGTTTAATACTGGTACAACTGCTGATATTGATTTTATGACTGACTCCTTCTACAACAAAATGTACTCTGTAATGGATTTATGTATTCCAAAACAAATTGTTAAGAAACTTTCTGGACCTCCATGGAACACCAAGCAATTGGCTAGTATTAAAAATAAAAAAAATAAATTTTATAAAAAATATAAACAATCTGGTTCTACTGTTGATCATGGTAAATACTCTATTTGTCGCGCCGAATATAATACCTTAAATAAATCCTGTTACTCAGATTATTTAATGAAAATGAAAAATAATTTCAAGCGTAATCCAAAATCGTTTTATAAATTTGTAAACTCCAAAAGAAAAACAACGGGATTTCCTGCTGTGATGAAATTTCAACACAACGAATCCTCTGATGATGCTATTATTAGCAATCTGTTTGCTGACTTTTTCTCTACTACTTATTCGGATGCAACATTTGATGATTCCAACAGTTACCCGCTTTCACTGATTGCAAATCCAACAATTTCCATTCCTTTTTTTGATGTTTCATTGGTTTCTAATGGTTTGAAAAAGCTTAAATTTTCCTATAATAGTGGACCTGATAAAATTCCGAGCTCAATTCTCGTTAAATGTGCTGATGCTTTAGCTACACCGTTGACACTTATGTTTAATACATCAATTAAATATGGCTATTTTCCTAATATGTGGAAAGACTCTTTTATCATACCTCTTTTAAATCTGGAAGTAAATCTGATATTACAAACTACCGAGGTATTGCAAAGTTGAGCATTATACCTAAACTTTTTGAAAAAATTATTACTGATCACCTATGTCATCAAATAAACACTTTAATTTCTCCTTTTCAACATGGTTTTCAAAACAAATCTTTTACAACTTACTACAATAGTAAATCGTGGTTTCCTTCAAAGAAAACAGACTGATGCAATTTATACAGACTTCAGCAAGGCGTTTGATAAAGTCAACTGTAAGCTTTTAGTAAAAAAATTACATTTAATGGGATTTACTGATCTTAGTATTGATTGGATATACTCATATTTAACAAATAGAAAACAAAGCGTTCTTTTTAAACAAATATCTTCAAAAAACATTGATGTTCTATCTGGAGTTCCTCAGGGGAGCCACCTTGGACCTCTTTTATTTTCATTGTTTATTAATGATTTACCACAAGTAATAAAGTTTTCAAATATTCTGATGTATGGTGATGATGTTAAAGTTTTCCTTAGCTATAATCAATACTCCGACCATTCTCTTTTACAAAATGACTTGGATTCGTTTCATGCATGGTGTGTCTTGAATTTAATGGAACTAAATCTAAAAAAATGCAAATGTATCTCGTTTGTTAGAAAGAGGCCGATATCTGTAAACTATATGCTGGGCGGTTATCAACTGGAAAAAGTAAACAACTTCTTAGATCTTGGTGTTTTGTTAGATCCCAAACTTAGTTTCATTCCCCATATTACCATTATGGTAAATAAAGCTAGGGGAGTTCTCGGTTTCATAAAACGTTGGGCTAAAGAGTTTAATGATCTGTATGTAACAAAAACGTTGTATACGTCACTCGTAAGGCCTATTTTGGAATACGCATCTATAATTTGGGACCCTATGTACCAGAACCATATTGACTGTATTGAATCTGTACAAAAGCAGTTTCTATTATTCTGTCTTCGTAGTTTAAATTATGATCACTTGAATCATATACCAGCAGACTTGCTCTCATTAAGCTACCAACCCTAAACGTCTCGTTTCTCCTTAATATAATTAATGGTGATGTTTGTTCTGGTTTCCTGATCAACAATATTTCTTTCAATATTCCTCAAAGACCGACGCGTTACTTTTCACCAATATCAGTTAAGTTTTTTAGATCAAATTATTCAGACGCTGACCCCTTAAGAAGAATGTGCATCGAATTTAATAAACTATTCAAATTCATTGATTTTTCGACTAATACAAACTCAATTAAAAGTAAAATAATAATTTTTCTTAATAAATAAATAATTAATTAATTATTGTTTTTATGTTTTTATTGTGTTTCGTTTTGTTTTTTTTTGTCATCAAATTAAAATTATAAATTAAAATTATATTATTTTTGTAAATATTTTTATATTTTGTGTATATAGTCTGTAAGGACTATGATAGTTTATTTATTTATTAAAATAAATAAACTATCATAATATGATGCTCTTTTCTCTGCGTGTGGGTAGAAAATGGTACAATGTCCCCCAAAAGAGTTAATAAAGAATTATAAAAAATTGAAAAGGAATACAATAAATTCTTATTTATTTAATAATTCAATATAAATTATAAAAAACTTTTCGTTATCATTCTTTACAATAAAATATCTTCTAAAAAAAAACACTTTAATATTCAACAGTTTATTTGAAAAGAGGTCGACGTTATAAAAATAAAAAAAAAATATTGTATAAAAAAGGAGTAAATTACGTTACTTTACAATGACTGAAAAAAAATATACATAAAGCAACAAAAAATATGGAACAGAAAAACATGAAAAAAAAACAAAATTATCTCAATATGTATAAAATGAATGTGTTGTGAATGAAGCTTGTCAAACAGAGAGAGGTTTAACATTGATTGAATATTGAATGCCTGAAATAAAGAATTGAATGAAGACGAAGAAGAAAAAAAACAATCTATACGATATAAAAACACACACAACCAGAGACCGAGATTTTCTTCTTTTTATTCTTCATTTTCCTTACTTTTTGCTATACAGAATATGAATGTGTTAGTATAAATGTACAACAAGTTCTTGTTGTATTCTCAAATGGTGTCAGACAAACAAATGTATAGAAATAATACTTTGTTGTGTTATAAGTAAGTGGTTAAAAGGAAATGAATGGATGGGGGGATAAAAAAAAAGAAACCAAATAAGAGAAAAAAATCGGTTAAGGTTGATTATTATTGATGCTAGTTTATCTGCAGCAAAGGATAATAAGGATGAGAAGGAAAATGATAATGATGCTTTGACAGATTTATTAGAATAAGAATATTTGTAAATGGTATATACTTCAAAACACTTTGATTTATTAAAGAAAATGTTAGTAAAATACGATGCCGGATCAATAAGTTCCTGACTTTTCGAACTTCCCTCGTAGTTTGCAATTTTGAGCAAGTTCGGTCATTTACTTTGCGTTTAACAGCTGTTCAAAACATACAACCTCGTGGATTTTTTAAAAATGAAAAAAGTAAATTTCGAGTGCTCATTAAACATTTTTTTTTGCGAAAAAACCCCATCAATCAAACCAAGAAAAAGCTTGATAAATACTATGCGGACTTAATGTCAATGGTAAAGAAGTGGTTTACTGACTTTCGCTGTGGTCGCACAAGTACAAATGACGCTGAACATTCTGGACGGCCAGTTGAGGTCAATACACCCGAAAATGTCGAAAAAATGCACGATATGGTGTTGGCCGATCGAAGAATAAAAGTGCGTGTTGTTGCTAAGAACAAAATGAAAATGAAATCGTCGTGAAAAAAACGATTCAGTCGTTTTTCAGAACACAGCGGAATTAAAAACGATTCCACTTTCACTTCGTAGTGGAATATAGAACCCAGGCCATAATTTTAATTTTCAATAAAAATTATAACAAACTTAAAAGTTAACTATAATATTAATTGATTCAATTAAACATTTGTTTAGAAACAAATCATATTCAAATCAAATCTTTAATCTATACACAGAAAAAAAAAATCATTCACAAAATTAATTTTTTCATAAACTGTATGAATCGAACATGATTTTTTTTTCCCCAAAACTTTTTCATTTGTAGTATGAACTTGTTCATACATAATATGAAACCGAACCTGAATTAGTTTCCAAAAAACTATTCATTCGAGTTATGAATGTGTTCATACATATTACGAACATGTTTATAATATGTATGTACCAAATTTATCTATATTATGTAATTTTCATAATAAAAAATATTTTTTTATCTATTTTCCCATTAAAGTATAATGCTATAAACACATAGACCACAGCAGACTGCAGAGCTACACGACTGCAAATGCCGTTGACTGCAATCGTCGCCGTGTGGTCAGCTACTTATTATTTTGGAAACGACAGCAGCATAGTAAACAGCTTATCACGATTCAATTTAAAAATATCAACAGGTGTTTTTTATACAAATCAGGGATGTTAAAGTTGGTACAATTGTACTTTTTTTTGGTACATTTTGACCTTCTAAATTACCGTGGTACTACCGCGACTCATTTGGTACAATTTAAAAATTTTTAATTTTTCCCCTTTTTGAATTTTTAGTATAGCAAACAAATTGTTATTGTGTCCTTTTTCATTGCATTTATTCGTTTTATGTAATGAGGTCTTAAAATATATGCGACTATATCCGCCAGATTTTACGATTTATCATCATTTTAAGGATTTTGAAGAATAAAGTTGGCAATTTTTTTTTTTTAATATCGATTAAAAATTTACGATTTTTTACAAAATTTATCTGGCAGCTCTTACATATATTGACACTTGTTGCAGCCAACTTCACTTTTATTTTGAATTTATTAAAATTCTGAAGAAGTGAAAATTGATATATAGATATGGCATCACTTATAACATATGGGAAAACAGTGGACATTAGAGTGAGGTGAGTTTCTAAAAATAGAACTGTTGTGTTGTTGGAGTTGTACTTCTGAGATTATGTATGCAAGAACAAAAACACCGTGTATTGAATAAAACTAGTTTTAATCACAACAAAACTCGACCTAACTATAGCTCAGAGGGCTAAAGCGCTCTGTCTAACGTGTAGTGCGAGTGCATGTGGCATTAGAAATCAGTTTATCTATACCACGGTCAGTGATTGCACAGAAAAATTTCATATAGACGCAATCGAACAAATAGAAACATAACAAGTATTACATTATTCAAAAATTCAAAAAAAAAACAGGGTCACTGACGAACGTTCAATACCAGAAACTGCGCAGTCTGATTCAGAAAAAATTGAATATTTGCAATGTAGTTATGATTTTTAGAAAATACACTCATTCTTCTCTACCCACGCCTTTCACAATTAAATTAAATAAAATTGCATATTAATTATAGTATTAACTGCAATTGTCTGAAAAAGACGTTAAAATTCAAACTCAAACGAAAATTAAATTATTGTTAAAGAAATGAAAGAAAATTCCAAACAATCTTATATATGTTTAATTTAGAACGAGCTCTCAACCTCCGTATATTTACAAAAATAAAGCAAATCAAATATATTAGCTAGGTTAATACTAGTATTTCGATCTGGTTAAAGATCTCATCAGAACCCAATATTTTAGAAAAGTTATAGCCTCCATAATAGGCAGAACTTTAACAAAAACCGATTAATCATTAATTTTGCTCCATTCTTGTCTTCTTAGTAAAAATATTACTTGAGCCAGAGTAAAACTAAATTGTTTTTAACTGAAGTCGTTAAAAAATTAAAACGTTTGTAGTTTTTGGTCGGTAGTAGCTAATTTTCAAATGAACTGAATGTCAATATGTTTCCAGACATTTCTAGTCGTTGCTGGAATTTTATCCATTCCACACTGGTCTGCAAATGTGGAAAGAGTTTTTTTCTTTTCAAAATATAATAAAAACTAAGGAAAGAAACAGACTACATTAGCCAACATTATCAAGTCTCATACAGACTAAGGATTGGTTAAGAGCGACAAATTTATGCTGCTATGATGTAGAAATTCCAAATAGTTTATTAACTAAACAAATAATTCCATGATTTGGTCTCATATATTCATAAGACTTTTTTATGCCTTATTTTATTCATACATATAATGTATGTTATTGGAAGGTTTTGTTTTTTTTCTGTACAAGAGAATTTTTATGTATTTTTTTTTTTTTTTTTTTTGTTTTAATAAATTTAAAAAAAAATGGTACCGTCAACGTCCAAAAAGTACAATTTTTTTTGGATGTTGGTACAAAATTGAAAACTCCATTTAACATCCCTGATACAAATGCATTTTTGTTTCAGTAGTGCCAATTACATCTTTTTTTTCTTTATTAAAATAGAACAACATGCTTGGTTGTAGACACGTATATAAAGTTCACTTAAAAATACAATTACTTATTTATAATACATTATTATAACGTGAAAATAAATTTATATAACCCCTCTTGAATATTAATGCAATTATACCATTTGATATTGCGACGTTTTTTGTGTTTAACAAAATAAAATATTTTTAAGCACTAATTTGTTACATATTTTGTTTTATTGTCAACACTATTTTTGTTTTGCAGCCAACAAAAATAGAAATTAACCTAAGTTGACTACAGCGGCAAAAGTAGTCGGGTAGCCGTGTAGTTGTGTTGGTGCCAAAATAATCGTTTTCATATAAACGTGTGTATTTTATTTTTGACAGGCTGTAGTCGTGTAGCTGCAGTCGTCTATGTGTTTATAGCATAAGGTTTTTTTTTAGATTTTATATGCATAATAACTGCATTTTTTATTTTTGTTTTTAAATACAAAAAATTGAGAATAAATAAATTAAATAATGTACATAAATTACAAATTTGTTAAATAGAACAATACCACTATATCCCAGGAGCAAATACTCATCATTTCGGATCATAATTAGATAAGTTTTTTGAAACGCTTTACTGAAATGCTGTCTCGAGGATGAGATATCGTAATGACGAATTAATATATATTTTTTTAATTTAGAAGCACTAAAGAGACGTTTTAAGTAGGACATCGTGAACAAAAATCATGGATTATATCAGCAATAAAGCTACCGCTTCCACGAAATTTCCATTTTCCATGAGTACAATAAAATTCACCATTGGTTTTCGATTTATGCACACTTTTTAGGTGTACTATTAAATTATTCGCTGTTGTGCAAATTTCTTTTCACATAAAACACTTCATTTTTTTATCTTTTTAAATTACCTAATTGTTAACAGTTTCTTATTTTCTTTCACAAAGCACTTATTTAACAACAAGAATTAAGAATAAATAACGATTTTTTATTATAAAGAAAAATTTGAAACGTTTTTATTTCACAGAAAATAAAATAAATGAAAATTAAAACAATTTTCTTCTGGCTTTCTAAGTTTTTAAAATTAAAAAAAAAATATTAAAAAGTTCATACGTAGCATGAACTTGTTCATACATATTAAGAATTGAAATCAATGAAAACAATTCGTTCTATTTATGAACAAAATTTTTTCTGTGTATATATAAAATACAATGTTTGTATGTTTGTCCTCTATAGACTCTAAAACTATCCAACCGATTTGGCCCAAACCGGTTTCATTTGAAAGGTTATAGTCCAAACTAGGTTTTCGGCTATATATATTTCAAGTGGGCGTGGCCCCTCCCACATAAATTGAATAACATCATATATCTTGACTATTGTGATAGCCAGAGTTTTGAACATTGCAGTATCCCATATATTACTGATCTGAATAATCAGAAAACAATGGGCGGGATCGGACCAGTGGGAGTGGCAGCTCCCAGACAAAGTAAATATTTAATATCATATATCTACAGTACTATAATAGCCATAGTCTTAGAAATTTGTGCACGTTCATTATTTGTTAATGTGAATAGTCATGGGAGAAATGGGCGTGATCGGAGCAGTGGGCGTGTCAGCTCCCATACAAAGTAAATATTTAATATCATATATCTACAGTTCTATAATAGCCAGAGTCTTAGAAATTTGTGCACGTTGATTATATTATGAATAGTCATGAGAACATTGGGCGGGATCATACCAGTGGGCGTGGCAGCTCCCATACAAAGTGATTATTTAGCTCATATACAAAATTAAATTTAAAATTAAATATCTAGGGTTCTATATTAGCTATATAGCCTTCAAATTTTGTTCGAGTCCATCAATTACAAATATTAGTAGTCGAACTGAAAATGGGCGGAATGGGATAAATGGGCGTGGTACCAAAAGCAAAAAACAAATAAGCATTAAAATAAATTATCACATTCAAGACTTTTTGCAAGGTTATTTAATAATGTTGTTCAAAAATTGTTTTAGCGTTCCTCATAGTCCTAGATTATACACATATTTTTTTAATTATTTATTTGCGTAAAAGAAATTTCTTGATTTAAAGAATTAATTACAATTAAAATTTGAAGGCAAAACAACGTTTGCCTGGTCAGCTAGTTATTTATATTTTAGGTAGATAATTTTTTCTGTGTAGTTTAGTCTGATTTGAAAATTATAGCGTTTAAATTTTTTGGAGAAAAACCTCGTTAACATTTCTAAAAAAAAAAAAATCTTTTCACTTGCAGATTTTGAAATATGACGGTTTTTATATTCACAGCATTCTTCTCATTTTGTGATATATATTGCTTAATCTTTTTAAATTATATCGCAAATTAATATGTTTTTTTCTAAGAATATAAATCTACACAAAATTATCTTTAATTTGAGTATAATCATGTAGGCATATGTATCAGGATAGGGCAAGGAAGTTAAAGATGTTACTATTTTTAGTTGTATCCTTATAAATTCTATGCATGTTAAAAAATTGTAAAGCGTTATCATTATGCATAAACTAGGCATTGCCATGAAAAAATGTTTGTATTCAAATTTCAAATGCATTTAATTTAAGCCTAGTGATAAACTTCTAAATATTTTTAGCATACATAAAATTTATAACGATAAAATTGAACATGCAAAACGTTCAATACAGGCAAGATATTCTGAGAGAAGACAACGACATGAGTGGTGTACTCAAATTAAAGACAATTTTGTGTAAATTTATATTCCTAGAAAAAAATAATGATTTTAAACTTTAATTTCAAAAAGTATGCAAAATATAGAAAAAAAGTGCGGTGAGAGATGTACATATAGAAACCGCTCTACGCAGAGAAAAAATATGATTCAACATGATCTACGACAAAAAATTATCATATTATGATATTAACAATCATAAACATGATTTTGTCTGATCATATTATGATCACTGCGAACGTTTTTATCATCACCTAGAATCATAATCTGATTATGGATATCATATTATTATTGTTGCGTGTTTCAATCATGACATGATGCTCTTAAACTATCATAACATGGTGCTCTTTTTTCCGCGTGCTGAAAATGGGAAAATGATATTTTAACAGATTTGGATTCATTAAAAAAAAATATTTATTTCAAAGACATTTTCTGCAAAAGTTAAAATTGTTGAGTAGTGTTATTTAATAGCTTTCATTAGCTTTTTGTATAAGAAATATATAATTTGTATATTCAATTTGTCAAAAACTTTGTATAACAAATTATATTATTGTTAGT